>JAJJWX010004824.1:0-528158 GCA_023529315.1 Papaver bracteatum
GAACCCCTATAATTTAATCCGCGATAAATTAATAATCACGATAAAATAATAAATTTTGCTGGTCCCGAGTCGGGGCCAACGTGCTAAATTAATAATTCGCTAAATTTATAAAATAATAATTTTTTTTAGGTTTCTATTGGTCCCTCCGAATATATAAATTAATAACTCTCCAATTTATATAAATTTAGTTTTACATTTATGCTAATTTTGTAAAATAATGATTCAATTGTGACTTGGTTTTTCTTAAAAGTGACGTCACATTGAATTTTATCTTGGATTTTTTTTAACATTAGATGAGTTTTTGGTGTTGTCGTTTCCTGATACAATAAAAACCTATTCAATATCTTTGCATCTTTGATAGCTTCTTTACGGAATGGTGGCCGTGTAACTACACTTTCATCTTTTCCCATGACACTCTCAATTATTTCTTCGGCAGTCAACAAATCTGAAATGATATCCTTTTGAGGGCAGTTTAAAAAAAATTCAACATCCATCCCACTGTGATAATTCAATCTATTGATTAGATTTTGCAATTCTCTAGTTCCTTTATTATCTAACGCTTCACTTGGATTTCTGGATAAGAGGTCATCCATTGAATTATAATTCATTTACAGATTTAAAAAAACAATTATGAAATATAATAAGGTGTTTTGTTGATTATTTTTCTTTTAGAATTAAACAATATATTGATAAAATAATTAATGGAATATATATATATATATAATTTAATAATTATTAATTATTAATTTATACGATTATTTAATATCGCGATAAATTGATAAATTTTGTCGGTCCCGACGCTATTATTTTAAAGGGGTTATACTGTACTTTCTTGAACTTAGCAACCTTTTTAATTTGTTGTTGATATAAGTATTTCAGTAATACAGTTAGTAGGGAAACAGAGAACCCTACAAAATGGGATCACACCAAGTTTCGCATCATAGGCGCTACTCTTCTCTGCAATCTTCTTGACAAATACAAGATGCACAACTAGACAGTTAGTCATATCGACTTGAATTTGTAAGGGGAATTTCATTTCTAAATCTAACCATTGCTTGTCATGTGAATCATGTGTGTGTATATGTGTGTATATATATATATATATATATATTTAATTATTATTAAATGAATTTTGGTTCTTAGATGAGGAGAGTAAACTTTGTTAGGGAATATTTGAGTTTACATGAGGAAATTTTTAGGCATTGAGGAATGTGTTAGATAGGAGAATGAACCTTTTGATTTTATTACTGACCCACTTCTCCCTCTTTTTAAGACTCTTGGAGTATTTCCCGTTATTTATTAATCTAAAAAAAATTGATTTTCTTAGATTGTATGATTCACTGATTTGATGATTATTAATTGCATTTTTGGTTCTTAATGGAGGAAAAGAAACTTGTCTTAAAGATGGGAATGTTAGATGTAATTTTTTGTTTGAAAATCTTTTAGTGTGTACACTGTGTAGTAAATGTCACTTTGAAAACACGGGCAAATGCGTCACCCTTTGAAAACACGCATTTGTCATTTTGGAAAAGTTGTATTCAGTAATGTCTGTCAACCTTGTTTATAGCGTAAGATAATTAAACATTTGGTGTGTACATAGTTGTACGTCTATTGATCGTTAATGTGCACATAGTTGTACACCTCTTAATAGTTGATGTTACATATAATTTATACACGTGTTGTTAATGAGTGAACATGTTGAAAGGTGGAGGAAGAAGCTCAGGATCTTAGTGGGGAGGATTTTTCTCATTTCATGGACCAATGTAGCAGTAGGGAGGTTTAATGTGTACATAATTGTACACGTGTAAATTCTTAATGTGTACATAATTGTACAATATTGATTTTGACTAGGTTTATGCTAGTATTGTATAGGAGTCTAGATTGGGATCCACGTCAAGATGATAACAACTTGGATGCTATGTTGACAGGAGAGATTTTGACTGCTCTCTCTATTTTTGGACATGATCTTCCGCTAAAAAAAGCAGTTCGATATTTCCGTGCATTTTCAGACGGTAGATACACACCACTTCTCCCTCCTAACTCAATAAAGGTTAGAGAATCAGAAGAGTCGCGTTACTTCTGCTCTTTGTGTTCCTCTGGTCAAGCACGTTACTATTTGTTGTTACCAAATATAGGCAGCGTAAGTTGTATTTGTGCAGATCGTTACCGTATTCGGTAGATGGGGTTATTATTCAATTAGAGAAATATGGTTTTGAATCCTTCAAGCATAGGTCGGATTCAAGATGTTTAGACATCAATTTAGAAGTTTAGCATTGAAAACCCTTGTTTATTGTCGTTTTAGGTTTAGATTTTACATTTCACTTCTTATTTATAATTTTCAAGTAAAAATCTTGTAAAGAACATAAATATATTGAAAATTTAGGGTGTTATATCTTGGATACATGTAGAAAAACATAAATTCAATGAAACAAAATGATCCGGTTTTATTTTTTCTTAATCATAAAATGATTAATTACCAAATTGTGACAAAATAGATCTAAGGCTATCTATTTATGTTCGTTATTACCTCACAGGGATTAGGATTTACTAGAAAAACTAAGAATATGTGCACTGATGTGTACATAGTTGTACACATGCTAGATATTAATGTGTACATAATTATACACATGTTTATTGTTAATGTGTACATAGATGTACACCTATTTATTGTTGATGTATACATAGTTTTACACATTAACAATTTTTGATCATCATGATTCTTTATAGGTTGAAGAAAAAGGTTCGAGATAAATGGTGATTACTCTTGTTTTGAGAAGATCAAAATCAGATGCTGATACATTTTTAACTAAATTTTGGGAAGCTTGGAGAGCTAAAATATTTGTTAACATATTGATTTTGGTTGATTCTTAATCATTTTAGTTTAGCTTTTTTTTAATGGTGGTTTTTAACTTAGGGGTAAAGTCGTAAAACCCTAGTCAGACAATGACGTCACAGGACTTAAACGCATTTATTGAACCCTTTAATATGTCTGCGAGAAAATTACCAGGGTAACTTTTTTTAATTAATTAATTACTAATTAGGGTTTCGATAGGCCAAAACCCTAATTCCCACGCCACATGTGCCAATGGAAAACCATGCCAGCCGCACCTACCGCGCCAAGGCATGCCAACCATGCTAGCCGCACCACCGCGCCAAGGCATGCCAACTATGCTAGCCGCACCCATGTGCCAATGGAAAGAGGTGCCAGCCACACCTATCGCGCCAAGGCATTCCAACCATGCTATCCGCACCCCTGTGCCAATGGCAAGTCGTTCCAGCCACACCTAATGCGCCAAGGCATGACAACTATGCTAGCCGCAACCCAGTGCCAATAGCAAACTGTGCCATCCACTCCTACCGCGCCAAGGCATGCCAACCATTCTAGCCGCACCATTGTTCCAATGGAAAACCATGCCATCCACATCTCCACGCTAAAGCATGCCAACCATGCTTGCCATCCTAACACGCCATATGCACAACGTCAAGCTTCAAAACAAAGTACCTGCAACAATCAACGGCCATCTTTCCATCTAAAACTAAATCTTAGCTATGCCCAAGGTTACCGCGACAACACATGGTAACCTTTGACCCTAAATTTAGCTATTGGTCCAAACCTTGGTCTCACCATGCCAAGCAAAACCGCACCTTTCCTTGGCCCTAGCCATGCTAGACGCACCATGAGCACATGGCATTCCAAGCCCTTGTCCCCACCATTCCAAGCCAAACCGCACCTTGCCTTGGCCTTAGCCATGATAACCGCACCATCCGCCCATGGCATACCAAGCCCTTGGCCCCACCATTCCAAGACAAACCCCACATTTATGTGGCCCTAGCCATGCTAGCTGCACCATGCGCCCATGGCATGCCAATCCCTTGGCCCCACCATGCCAAGCCAAACCGTTCATACCAATCCCTTGGTCCCACCATGCCAAACCATGCCAAGCCAAAACGCACCTTGCCTTGGCCCTAGCCATGCTATCCGCACCATGCTCTCATGGCATGCCAAGCCCATGGCCCCACCATACCAAGCCAAACCGTCCATGTCAAGACCTTGGTGTCACCATGCCAAATCATCCATGCCAAACGCACCTTGCCATGGCCCCATGACAACTTAGCCGCGCCACCATGTTGGCCTTCCCTATGCGGCTACCAAAACGAAGACGTACGACAATGAACAGTCGCTCTTCAATCTCAGGAGAAAATATTAGCCGTCCAAGGTTACCAGACAACACATGGTAAATTTTGACCTGAACTTAGTTTGGCCACGCTAAATGCCTTCTCCAAGGCATGCCATACCAATGGCATGCCGACTTAGCCGCACACCATGCTGCCTTCCTATGTTGCTAAAAAAAAAAAGGCATGGCGATCAATGCTGACCTTCCTATTAAGATGCAAAATCTCGACCGTCGAAGGTCACCAAGATAGCAAGCCTCCCAAGCTCGACTTGTCAGGAAACAACAATATGCTACATGTTTTCCACAAAAACATTCGAGACATCAACACATATCACAAAATGGGGGATGCTCTTTGGGTATTGGTTTACGGTTTTATGCTGCGCGCGACATTACGCTCGTAAGGGGGAAGGAAGGATGGGACGGTTAGTAAATACAGGAAGTTAATGGTGAAACACTCTTTATTATGGAATATCAATTCCATGTGTTAACGGTTACAATCTCCTCCCATTTACTCGCCTATTTTTCCATTTCTTAATAGGACCAGAGTACGTTTCACTTCGACTTGTATAAATAGGTCTTACCTATTTCAAACCAACAACAAGTTCAAATGAGCATACAACACCAGAAATATTTTCTAGCTTTCCATTTTTTAGCTTTTCACTTTCTGACAAGTCGAGAAAACAACTACTCTTCCAAATCAACTATTCGGGTCTCATCACTTCCCTTGCTTCTCCCCCAAAAAACCAACCATTCTCCTTCACTTTGTGATCGTGAGGAAAGTGGAATGGCCATTTCTTGGTTTAGGCAGAATTGGCTGATTGATCTTCGAATCTAAAGTACTCCCTTGCAGTACATTGTTTAGGGTTTAAATTCGTTTCTCACCCACACAACCGAAATTACCGAAATCAGTTGAAACCATTTTCATTCACAAATAATTGGCGACCACAGTGGGAGATTAATATTTCAGTTACAATGTCAATTTTCGACCATTGATCGCATGCCTCAACCCAGACGTCAAGATGGTAGAAGCGGGCAATCCGCTCAGGGATCGACGACTCAGTTACCAAACGACCCGATTATCAGTCATGACATGGCAAGGGATGACTGGGAACTTTCCAGAGGTTAGAAGAAAACGATCCGCCCGAGAATCGACGACTCGGTTATCAGGAAACTCAGTAACGACTGGGGACTTTCCACAATTATGGCGGTGCTTCCCATAAAACTTGGTATTACACCCGGAAGGTTTCCTTTTCCTTGGGAGAACTAAAAAACCAAGTAAGTCCTACCTATACAAGATGCATGGTTAACTTTTTCAAGTTTTACGGGAATACAAAAAAATAATAGCCATGTTATGTTTCACCCCATGTCATCTACCAAACGCACGGTTCCATGGTTTTCCTGGGATGCCTGCAACACTTTCAACCATAACCAAGACAACATCATTTCCAAAATTATTCATTCCTTAAAGATTCAGTCCAAAAGAATAATCTGAAACCGTCAAGGTAACATTTATCTATCAACCCAAAAAATCCAAGAAATCAATACAATGAACTATGCGTTTCATTTTCCTTTCAAAAAAAAAAAAGAAAAAACCTAAAAAATAAGAAGTTCAAAAGACAAAAATGTATTCAAGGAAAGTTTTCCAACTGCGGATTTCTCCTCTTAGCAAAGGCCTCCCTCGTTCTCTGTAGAGCCACCCTTTTCAACTTCAGCTGCCTGCATAATTTTTTGAATTTCGCTTCCTGCTTCTTCACCATCTCTGCGGAAGAACCTAAGACTGTTTCGACCTGCAACTTTTTCAACCTCGAGGAAACCTTCAACGAACCAAGGATATTGAATTTAAATTTTACACACATGTCACGATGGAACCTCCATCTCGAGATTACATCCTCAGAAACCGTATGACCAGTCACGTTACACATGTCGTCAATCGAAGACAAAGCTTCCTCCATCCGCTTAACTAGCGCAAATCGACTAATAATCTTCTTGTTTATGGTGATATGTCCGTAGCTTTCCAATATTTTATTGTATAACAGTCCGTGTCCAAGACAATGCCAGATGCGCTTACCGAACGCGCTTTCCAGACGTGCATGCCAGACGCGCTTACTAGACGCGCTTTCCAGACGCCATAGACACATTAACGCTACCGACATGCATGCTGTGGTCGCTACCGACGCAAGACATGCCGGCATATTACGCCAGCACGCGCATGCCAGCCACAATACCATCCCATGCGTTAACATCTTGCATCCTTCCAACGCTAACATCTTGTGCCCTTTCATCGCCATATTCTCCGCTCCACAACCAGCCAAAGCATCGTCATCATCATCCTTCGAAAAAGCCTCCATGGCTCCAGAACTTCGTGATCAAAACCGTGCCATCTCTGCACGATACACTTACGATCACTAGAACCATAGCCGCTTCCGCCACCCCAATGGTTCTTCAAGCATGACAGTTCCAACCATCACCAGAGACGCTACTCCACCATCAGGCCAAGATACTGGAAGAGCCGAAAGAAGCCGACCTCCTTTTACCACTGTTGATTTGATGAAAAGACAAAATACACTTCAGCAGGACGTTTATTTATAGATGAAGAGGCTCGCGTTGATCTTGAACACCCAGTAAAATGGGATAAGCAATCCAATTTAATCACACATAAAGATCAGGTACGACTTCTCCAAAATTGAAAGCAATTGGAAGCCGAACCCTCTGAGTTCATAGAGATCTTTTCCGTCAGACTTACACGATGGGAACTTGCCCACAAAGTTGTACAGTCTATGATGCAATAAATGTGAGATTCTATATTTCTCCATATGAAGGCCAAGACATATTTTCATCCTCAACCGCACTACATCACGAACCGGTGCGTTTCTGCCACGTGAAGTCGTTCCCAAACCCCAACCTCATCAAAAGCATGATCGATAGATGAAACAGGGACTTCAACTCTGCTCACTTGAGGGATGTCGAGAGCTTGAAAAATGTGTCGCAATCCGCATTACAGCCACATGATAACCGTCAAGGCTCTGATAGTTGTAAGGCGTCGTTTCAACGTTCTCTCCAGAAGTGGCTCCACTTCAACATTCTGCAGCAGCAGCTCCGCTTCAACGTTCGCTTCAACACCACTCATTCCTACAAAGGGTCGTGCCATCACTCTCCCCATGTCAAGGATCATGATCGCAGCCATCCAATATTCGTAGTCATGGCCTCCCTATGATCCATCCCGCCAAAGCTCGTGATCATGGACATCTTGCTCGCTTATGCATCCGGCAAATCCTTTTAATTTAATGGATACCCATACAATTCCAGACAACCTACGTCGTTACCACGACAATATAGTATCTTATGATTACATCTGCTACCAATAACTGTTGCCGCTTATTTGTTGATACCAGCTAGAGCTTCACCACAGCAACAATCACTATAAAGGTAACCCACACTCCTCCATGTTCTAAGTTCCACGTGGAAGAAGTAACAAAATCACCGATACGAACGAATGATGGTGATGTCTTTATCATGGTCAACCCACTGACCATACAAGATGGAAACATGTAAACCATACTTGGAACTGAGGGTATACACAGAATCCATTCACTGTCGAAGCTCAGAAGACACAATCAACCAAAAGGCCATGGTCATAACAAGACCACCTTATCTTCAAGGGTGCAGCGCAAGAATATCATCACCTCTCTGTCTAGAAGACGACTTCAATACTTTACGAGGCCGCGGAGGATCCCAAGCCTTCTCAGAGGAAAACAACTTCAAAAATTAAAGAAAAAATGCGACTGGGGACTGCTCATCGCAGTCCATCCCGACGACCATCAAAGACTCATGAAAAAACTCTAGAGACAAGGCTAGAACATTTTCTTTTAGAAACAAAGGGATCCACGATAAACAACATAACTCACTCAATACCGCCTCTTCTCTATCTAGAATATTTCTTCAATGTGCATCTCAGCGTCACATCCATAGGAGTACAATAAACTTGTATCAAATCCCGTGGACATGGATTCAAGGTGATGCGGTGAAAGTAGGCTACACATGGGTACTACCAGAATGAGATGCTTTCACTCCCCTCAACCAGGATGGTCCAAGATTCAGAAGATAGTTCGAAGGATATCGTTTGGAACAAAGTCCTTGAAGAATTTGATAGCAATACATCGGAAACGGAACGTCTCCCAACTCATATATTTTATCTTTTGGTGTCGGAAGATTTCGACCATGCAAGCATTCACAACACACCATCATCACGATCAGAAAGTCCAGGCGCTAAACAGCCTAAAGCCGAGGATTAACCGACAACGTAACCACAATCTCCAATTATCTCTAACATAGTCGTTTCCAAGTACATATTTCATCCATTCGTCCCAAGAATGCGACGGAGTTCGGAAAGTTTTGGAATCCATTAAAGAGACACTACAGACAAAGGCGTGAATCCGGACGGACAATAGAAAACAGAAGAAGGTACATATCTCTTTTCATGTAGACAGAGTTTCTAGAGCCTGATCAAAATAAAGATTCCTTTTTGCTCCATGAAACAGATGACTGGGCGTGACTATGCTACCTCGGGCCCGCAACATCCCTCTTGAATTTTACTGTCGAGCTTTGTTTACCTCCAGAACGAGCTCAAGACATAAATATTCTCGCGTGAGAAGATAGGAAATTATTTTCCGTCCAGAATGAAGGGGCGGACCGTCAAAATCCGAGTTCGTACGAGAATTATACAGTGATTCTAGTAAAGGGTGCTAATTAGGGTTGCAACATGCTAAAATCTGAAGCAAAGTTGTTACCTTCCCGAAGCCAGTCGTCACCGGGGAACTGAAGAAAGTTTTATCTTCTCAAAGCAAGTCATCATCTTCCCACGGAACTAAGGAAAGTTTCCATCATCCAACGGAACTGAAGTCTGTCGTCATCCTTCCAAGGAACCCAAGTGAGCTCTACTCCAAGCCGAGCAACGCAAGCAACTCCATTTCAAAGATGACCAATACTGACGGCTCCCATTCTAATCCAATCAAGTGCTGACGGCTCCCATTCCAAGCCAATCAAGTGCTAACGTCTCTAAGTCCAAGCCGAACAATGCTGAAGGCTAATACCAAGCCGATCTAGTGCCAGCGACTTCCCTTCACGCCAAGTCTATGCTAGCAGCTCCGCTCCGCATTACAAAGCCTAGACCTGAAGGCGCTCAACCGTTCCAGATCAAGTACAACAGCTTGCATCTCAACCGGCCTTTACCACTCCGCAACCTAACCTGCAGTACCATGAGCAGAATCTATGCAAAAATGCTAAACACAAGGATCACAGATTCTCCCTTCTTCCCAAAAAAGGTTAAACGGATCTTTTTTACCATCTTGCATGATTTACGTTTCGATTATGTCTTTTTCTGTCACCATTTTATGCTTACCTCGCAACAACTCCCATGTTCCGAGTTAAGCAGCGGACTTAATGTTGATAGTGGTTTTAACTTATGGGTAAAGTCGTAAAACCCTAGTCAGACAGTGACGTCACAGGACTTAATCGCAATTATTGAACCCTTTAATATGTCTGCGACAAAATTACCAGGGTACCTTTTTATAATTAATTAATTACTAATTATGGTTTCGATAGGCCAAAACCCTAATTCCCACTTACAAAGTCATGGAGAACCATGCCACCAGACCTACTGCTATGGCATTCCAACTATGCCAGACCAGATTACAATTATATGTCGCACAACCATTAATTTTACTGGTGCTAAGGCAGATGCTAACTATGCTAGCCGCGATTACATGTGCCAACGGAATGTCAAACAATGACACCTATCACGCTAAGCAGATGCCAACTACAATACTGCGATAAATGGCAAGCCGTTTTCCAAACACATTATTGCCCGCGCCAAGGCATGCTAACTATTCTAGTCGCACCCTTTGTGCCAATGAAAGTCGTGTCAGCTACACCTACTCAAGGCATGTCGATTATGCAATGCACTTGTGCTAAATGGAAAGGCGTACAGCCACACTATCACAATAAGGTGATGTCAACCATGTTAGTCGCATTACTGTTCCAATGGAAAACCATGCCACCACATCTCCACTCTAGCATACTAACCACGGTGTCG
The DNA here is from genome assembly GCA_023529315.1 of Papaver bracteatum. NCBI lineage: Eukaryota > Viridiplantae > Streptophyta > Magnoliopsida > Ranunculales > Papaveraceae > Papaver > Papaver bracteatum. The sequence goes on from JAJJWX010004824.1 coordinate 10,267, forward strand.
TCCTAACATTTGCGATAACGCTGGTTGCCAAAACAAAAGAATAATCAACCACCATCTTTCCATCTAAGATTTGTAATCTTAGTCATTCAAGGTTACCATACAACATTTATGGTAACTTCGGATCTGCAACTACAGTTTATACGCCAAACCATTGGCCCCCACCATGCCAAGCCAAATCAGACCTTGCCTTGACCTAGCTATGCTAGACGACCATGCGCCTATGGCATGCCAAGTTTTGGCCCCACCATGCTGTCAAACCGCACCTTGCCTTGGCCCTGCCATGATATCGCAGACTACGCGCCCCATGGTATGCCAAGCCTCAGTTCTACCATGACAAGCCAAATCACATCTGTTTCTTGTTTCATTGCTATGATATTCTCACCATGCGCCTACATGCCAAGCCAAACCGCCCATGCTAAGCCTTTGTCCCACCATGCCAAGCTTTCAAACCGCATCTAGCTCGTCTTTAGCCATGATAGTTGCATCACTGCGCTTCATGGCATTCCAACCCCTTAGCCCCACCATGCCAAGCCAAACCGTCCATGCCAATCCCTTGATCCTACCATGCCAAATGCACCTTTCCATGGCCCCATGCCACCTAGCCATGCGCACGATACCGCCTTTCCTATGCGAAGCTACTAAAATGAAAGATGCGCATAATCAACGATCGCTTCTTCAATCTCAAGAGAAAATCCTAGACATCCAAGGTTTCCGTGACAACACATGATAACCTTTGACCCGAAACCCTAGTTTGGTCACGACAAACCGCGCCAATGGCATGCCGACCTAGTCGTGCTACCATGCTTGCCTTCCCTATGCAGCTACCAAAACGAAGGCGTGTGATAATCAACGGTCGCCCTTTAATCTCATGTTCAAATCCTAGCCGTCCAACGTTACCAGATAATACATGGTAACCTTTGACGCGAAACCCTAGTTTGGCAACGCCAAGGCATGCCATATCAATGGCATACCAGCAGTCACCACCATGCTGGCCTTTCCTATGCGGCCACCAAAAACGAAAGCGTGCGATGATCAATGGTTACCTTTCCTCTTAAGATGCAAAATATCGACCGTCGAAGGTCGCCAAGCTAGCAAGCCTCACCAAGGTTGACTTTCCAGGCAACAAAAATATGCTACATGTTTTCCAGAAAAGCATTCGAGACATCAACACATATCAAAAACTGGGGGATCCTCTTTTGGGTATTGGTTTGGATACGATTACAGAAACAGCATTAATTACGCCTTAATATGAAGTGTCATAAGGATGGACGCAGTTAGTAAATATAGGAGTTAGTGGTGAAACGCTTTTTTATGGAATATCAATTATTTACGTTCAACGTTACCACCTCCCATTTATATCTATTCCATTTATTCTTTAATGAGACCGTAGGTATGTTTCACTTCGACTTGTATAAATATGTCTTACCTATTTCCACCGAACAACAAGTTCAGTCATGAGCATACAACACTCAAAAAATATTTGCTAGCTTTCCATTTGTTATCTTTCCACTTTCTGATACAAGTCGTAGAAAAAAACTACTCTTCCAGAAATTAACTATTCTGGTCTCATCACTTTCCTTGCTTCCCTCTCCAAAACCAACCTATTCTCCTTCACTTTTTGACTTAGGCAATTCTGGAACAGTCATTTCTTGGTTTAGGCCGGACTTGTACAGATTGATCTCTCGAATTTAATGTACTCCATTGCAGTACATTGTTTAGGGTTTAAATATGTTTCTCACCCACACACCGTAAAATCACCAAATCATAAACCATTTTCACCTGCACACTTTTATAAGATTATTGTGAGTCATTGTGGCCCTTTATGCGTGCCCGATTTGTATAGCAATGAGTTGCTAGAACTGCAACATACTATGAATCAGAGTATAATTATAGTCATCGTTGTCCTTTACGTATGCCTAATATTTATTGTTGTAATGATTTTCCAGGGTTTAGACGAGTTGCATTGATTAAAGAACAATATGCGAGAGAATGTTCAGTTGATTTTAAAGCACGAGAACTTTATTTGGTCAGTAACTTCACTCCGAACTTCAGTTTATTTTTGTAGGTGTGTACTTAGCTGTACACTATGGTAATTCCTAGAAAAACTTGTGAAAATTCACGTGTACTACATTTGACAATAGTGCACCTAAAGTAGCCCTCATGTCACAAGAAGGACAAACCACATATTTATGCCTATTTATAAATAGTGGCATGTATGCTTTCTAAATCATAGAAGGTGCACAATACTTCTATTTGAATACTACATGCTTGCTGCAGTCATTACTTGTCCAAGTAAGCACTTTGTTAGAATCGTGAGTGCCTGAAGTAGTAGATTATTAGATTCGTGAGTGAATACTACATACAAGGCAACAAGACAATGTCTGCAAAAAGTTTATTTTGGGATAAAACATCTTCATTATCGGTAGAGACTTAGTTTACTTTTGTTTCATATGATATATATCAAAATCATATGTATATTATTGTACACTATAGTTGTTCTTGGTAATTGTTAATGCACACATAGTTGTACACATGTTGGTTGATAATGTACTTGGATACGGACTTGTACACATGAGTATACATTTTTGGTACACATGTACACATATTATTTGTTATTGTGCACATGTTGATTCCTTACATTATTTATTTTTAGGGACTCATAAGCTCAAAACGGTAGAGCGTCCAAGATTATCACAAGGTATGTCAAATGCATTTGAGTTTCCATGTTTTTAATATGGATAGCGTTAATGGTGCTTAGATGGACGATTCAAGTTGTACGTGGTATACAAACTGGTGCACCTTGTCTTGTCTTTGGATTTTCTGGATTTTTATAGATGTGTACATGTTTGTAGACCAATGTAATCTAAAAAAATTAAAAAATGAGAATTATATAGTCATATGTGTACTCTTTTTGTAGCTCTCGGAAAGAGCTTTCTGAATATATAAAGTTTGTGAATTTTGGACAAACAATTCGAAAGATAAATAGTTTCTAAATTTTTTTAATTATTTAAAATTTCCGACATCATCACTCTGGACTAAACTATAAATATTTGGACTAAACTGTAAATCATGAAGGTTATATGTGTATTTTCCATATTTTAAATAACTTTTGAACTAAATTATACCTAGTTAACTCAGGATTGACTAATTTGTATTTTTTGATGCGTTTTTTGGACAAAACCTTTTTTTTTAACTAAAGGAACAAAAAAAAGGCATGCAAACCCTAGATTCTACGTCATCTTGTAATCGATGGATTCCTTGAACCAGAAATTGTGACGTAACGAAAAGCCCAAAATTTAATATGATACAATTGACTATCCTTCTTTTGTTTTTTTAGTTTTGATTGAATCACAATCAATTTACATTTTTCCTGATGCAAAAGTTTTCATTATGGAAGAAGAAGACTGAGAGAAATTTCTTGGAGAGAGGAGATGAAAATTGAACGAATGAGTTAAGGAGCATATCTCGTTTCAATACGGGCATCGGATAACCCTGAATGAATGCAAATATCAGAACCGTTAATATTTTATCATCAACTGTCAAATGAGGCTGTCAAAAATTGTAAAATAAGACCCTATCAAGGGATCCCTCCTCTAAATATATAAAATTAGATATATTTATTAAGATTTTTGTTAAAGGGAGAGAAAAATATGATCCGAGGAGCGCAAAAAATCGTTGTCGACTCATTAACTAGGGCCAACTCCAATTTTTGTTCTGAGCAGGACTGAACTACCCTCACTTACCATATGTTTTTCCAATACACGTTCAAAAACATCGATCATCTTCTTCTCGATCATAAAAAAAAACTTAAGAACCCTAGAAAAACTTTCCTTGCTGCAAAACATGAAAGAAGAAAAAAATCCCTTGATATTTTTCTTCTTCTTATGATAACTACAAAGATAATCGTCGCGCAATCGCTCAATCTTCAGATTGATGATAGAATAGAACTGGATCTTCAAAGAAACCGAACTTTGATGATTCGCTTTTGTTTTAACATCAAGCAATGTTTGCTTCTCTTAAATGTCGACAGCAGCAAATGGTACAATACCATTTCCCTCTTAAAAATTTCTTTTAGGGAAAATGTGAAATGGAACAATATACAAGCACAAAGATATATATTTGATAATTATGAAAGTTGTCTCGTCACGACAAACCAAGCATAATGTTTCATAAATGATTTATTCTTTTTCTTGGTTGATCATTTTAAACGTTTCATCAATTTTGATTTCCAGTTTTTTTGTTTTGTTTTGCTTATTCTCTTCTATTTAATTGTTTCGGAGTATTCAGTATTCTTAACATCTAATTAAACTAAATCTTTTAACAATTTCACTTGCTTGTCTGATTCATTACTTAATTCACGGAAAGTTTATTTTACCAGCATGCAACAAGTATTCCCCAAAATGTGCGAGGAGTACATGTGGTACATGTGGGTACTTCAGTCCGAGTCAGAACAAAAATTCGAGTTGTCCCTAGTTAATGAGTCCACAACGATTTTTGTGCTCCTCGGATGGCATTTTACTCTCCCTTTAACAAAAATCTTTATTAATGTAAAATATTTAACCGCATTAGTCCCTGTCAAGGGATCCTCCTCTAAATTAGTCAAACAAATATTTTTAACATTTAACTGCATTAGTCCAGGTATACCATCCATTAATATTTGAAATATTGGGTACCAAACTAAGTTGTCGATATATTATTTGCCATTTACCACCCATTAAATCTCCCTTAGTAAAAGAACAAAAAGAAGGGCTGTAAAGGCGTTTTCATCCTCTAGGTTTTGAAAACAATAATTTTTTTCTTACTCCCTCCATCCTTAAAAAGATGACTTATTTGGAGTTTGCACAATTATCAAGGCAAAGTGGAGAGAGAAGTATCTTTTTCAATTTTACCCTTATGAGATAACAATTGGTAATATTTAGAAGTGGTATATACTCCTTCCCTACCACATATATAGGCAGATTCTATGAAACACATATACTCCAAAACTGGTGAAATATCCATATCGTTATCGTATCAGTATCAGATACTTGGGATACCTGGGGATACGTATCAGATACTCCATTTAAATTGTCACCTTTTTTTAATTACAAAAAGAGTAAGGGATACCTCTCGGATACTCTAAGAGGGGGTACTTCCTATAATTTAACATCTATTTTTATATATAAAATCGATATATTTTTAAATTTATACATAAAATCATAATATTTATAGATAAATGTACTCATCAACATATCGAATAATTATATATAAAATCAAATAACTTGTTGACTATAAAAAAAAGACTTGGTGGTTATTTTATGATGCTTCAACTCCAGTATTAGAAAAATCTAGCTTTAAGGCCTCTTGGGCAGCCATGTTCCTCATGTTATTCCGAGAGAAATTATAGTAAATACAATTTTATCCATTCAATTAACAGAAGTAAGATTGAACCGCAAAATGTTGAGAATTTAATGTTTGCTCACTCTAATCTTCCACGAAAGGATCAGAGAAAGTAGAATGTGAGATATTAGTAGAGATGCACTTAACGATATTGGAGAACTTGAAGTTGGAAATCTTTCACTTGAGGATAAAGAACTAGAAATGGTGATATTTGACGAAGACAATATTGATGGATGATGGGTGAGGGAGATGTTAGACAGTTTTTATCTATCTTTTTCTAATATTCCAAATAGTATTTATTGTATTTTTTTATTTTATGGGACTTTTTAGAAGAATGAACTATTATTATATAAAATATATTTTAATAAATACACGTATCCCGTCGTATCCCCATTTTTTGAAAATTGACGAATTCACGTATCAGTGTCCTCGTATCAATATCGATGCATCATAGGCCAGAATAGTCAAAATCTCTTTGATTAAGAATTTTTTTTATTTCATAAATTTCTATGCTTTTTCTTGTTTTATCCTTAATTATATTCCCAATGTTAGAGACATACATTTAATTGTGATGATTCCCAAGCAAATAAAAAATGGGTAGTAGAAGTAAAAAATCATTTTGGAATTTGGACTCCGCTTATACAGCGGTACAGGAAAAAATGAAAATTTTGCCTATATAATAAGTACGAAGGGAGTATCTTTCGAACTATTCCACACATATTCGTAAACTTTATAATATTGAAAAGCATTTTAAAGCCCTATATAAGGAATATAAACATAGCTATCATGTTTGTACATACTCCCCCGTTCTTAAATAATAGGCTGGTTTCATGTGTAATTTGTACATGAAACCAACCTATTATTTAAGAACGGAGGGAATATTTTTTAGCCTATAAATAATCGATTAAAAACATAATTTTAGAAACATGCTCTTATTTAATGATATAGACCCTAGTTAGCAATTCGCCGAATGATTCGCGTATAATTCGCAAATGATTCGGCAACGTACCGAAAACCGTTTTATTCACGTACGATTGAATTCCCGACCCTAATACGCGGCTTTTTTGTGCTTTCCTAATTATTCGCGTACTATTCGGATTCGCGAATAATTCGGTTTATTAGTTCGGTTAGCTTCGTGTATATTAAGCTCAACCAGGACCTAGTCAAGTTGCCGATTTATCTAGTTTGGGTGAGTTCACAGAAATGTTAGGAAAAATAGGAGTTTTATGAATTATTCACATACTATTCGGATTCGCGAATAATTCAGTTTATTAGTTCGGTTAGCTTCGTGTATATTAAGCTCGACCAGGACCTAGTCAAGTCGCCGAGAATCCGAATAATTCGGTTTATTAGTTCGGTTAGCTTCGTGTATATTAATCTCAACTAGGACCTAGTCAAGTCGCCGATTTATCTAGTTTGGGTGAGTTCACAGAAATGTTAGGAAAAATAGGAGCTTTCCGAATTATTCGCATACTATTCGGATTCGCGAATAATTCGGTTTATTAGTTTGGTTAGCTTCGTGTATATTAAGCTCGACCAGGACCTAGTCAAGTCGCCGATTTATCTAGTTTGGGTGAGTTCACAGAAATGTTAGGAAAAATAGGAAAAAAATGAAAGGTGAGGAGCTTCGAACCTGTGACTCCCAGAGCTGCCTATTGAACCACTAATCCAGGTTGTTGTTGCTGATAACTTTCAACATATTATAAATATACTACATTTTTAGTCCAAATTGCAATAACCAAACATAATATGTAGTAAAAAATGTCTTAACATACTAATTAATGTACGCCGAATTTTTAGGATTTAATTCATATCTCTAAACGATTTGTACTCAGATGTATGTTCAACTATCTACTTTTAATCTTAACCGTTGACCGAATAGTGGACCGAATTTACAATTTGTAAAAACGAATAATACACGTACGTATGCCATCCCGAACGTTTCCCGTAACCTGAATTGCTAACTAGGATATAGACCAACTTCTAGAGGGATAAAATGTCAAAGTGAGCAGATCATCTTTTTTGAAGGACGGATGGAGTATAATGTGGTTGTGCTTTTCCGCTTTTCCTTTTTAGCATACATGTGATTGGTTCATTGCTACGGAAGCCTAAGACAAAATTAGCTAGGCAAGGTCCTCTTACTGTCCGTGTTGTCTTCCAGGGTTAATATAGTGTGCTCAAAAAGGATTCATAAAACTTCTTATATATTTGACTCTCAGTGAAGGAACCTTCTCTGTATTATTTTTAATACAACCTCTTCTCCAAAGAAAAAAAAAAAAAAAAAGTCAGTTGGTCTTGTAGGCATCGACTAAAACAATGTGTGGGAAGTTTTTCCAAGCATAGCTAGCTCTTGCACATACTGTACATGCCCAAAATCTATTATTGTGTGTCATTTTTAGTGCGTCAAGTCTAGTCCTAATTAAAAGCAACCAAACACCATTTGGAATAGGTAACATTACCTATATACCCCACCCTTTCAAACTTAATTCATACCCCTAAGTTTAATATATTACTAAAATACTCTGTTTTTATATAGTGTATATATAAAACCACTACCACTAACCATCATTTAGAAAAAAGACTACCTCTACTGGGTACCAGACCACCCCACCACTATCCACCACCACCACTGTCCACCATCGCCGCCCACCACCACCGTCGTCTACCACCATCGCCACCGCCAACAACCACCACACCATTGTCCACGACCGCCGCTGCTCACAACCACCACGGCCGCCAACCACCACTGCTGCCAACCACCGCCGCCGCCAACAACAACCATCGTCGCCTCCACCAAAAATCGCCTCCACCAACAACCACCACTTTCCTCCACCACAGCACCAGCCACCACCATCGACAACCACCAACCACCACCACTTTCCTCATACCTACCACCATCACCACCATGTGGAGTCAACTTGTTGAAGTTGTCTCCAAATCTGAGGCAACTAGCTCAAGTTGTCTTCAAAAGTGAAGGAAACCATCACAAAGTTGTCTTAAAAAGTAAAAGCAACTAGCCTAAGTTGTCTCCAAATATGGAGGCAACTAACACAAGGTGTCTTCAGATATAGAGGCATCTAGCACAAGTTGGCTCCAAAAAGAAAAATTATATACAAATGAGTGAACCTAGTGTGAGTCGAAAACACATCTTCTGTTATGTAGTCAGTTGTGCTACCATTGCACAACAGATTCGTCAATACAAAACAACAGATCGAAATCAATTGCAACCACTCAATCTCTTGGATATCTCTCTGCTGCACATACCACCAAACCAAACTCCAACGAGATCAATATTAGCAATCAAAACTATTTTTTGACATTGTAAGAGAACAAAGAACACATCTACTAACTATTTTTTGTTTCAAGTAAATGCGAATAAAATAAGAAAATTGCATGAGAATTCCTAGTGGAATATGGTAACAAGGTGATCAAAAAATAGAGCCAAATAGCTCAAGTTGTGTCTGAATATGGAACCAACAAGCTCAAGTTGCCATCAAAACTGAAAGAAACTTTCTCAAGTTGTCCCCAAAATTAAGAGTAAGCCGCTACCTTTTCAAAACTAGATACACAGCTCAAAAAAAGATTGACTCCAATCACTGTTTTAACATGGATAAATCACTCATGCAAATCTTCATACTCATCCTATATAACTTTCTTACTCCTTTTATATGAGTAATGATCTTTTCAAAAATGATATAAGCAGATCTTCACATATCATAAAGACTAGATTAGAGCAACATCCCTCCAAAGTTGGTAAGAGTGATTGAAGCATTTCCTCATCAAGTAGAATCTGAGACATAAACAAGGATAGCTAGATTCAACCGTTGATTCAAAATTCTGCACAATAAACAACCAATATACCATGTAAACTTTATCTCATATAGAACGTATAAGAGAACATTTTCATTGCATAAGTATCGAGAGATCAGGCGCACTATCCACAACATCTCCCTCAAGCTGAAAAATGATTTGATGTCAAGACCTTTATCAAACATCATAAATCTTCATAGCATAAAGCCACGTCCATTTTTGCCCTGCCAATATCATCATCTGCAGTTCAAACTCTTTGTTGCACCTACCACCAATCCATTGCTTCCTTGCATGTTCAATAAAACATCAATTTCTGCAGATGCAACTCCCAGATTCATTCTCTGTATCATTCAACTTGCATACCTACATGGACACAATTCATACCATTATCAAAACCCATGGAAGTACCTCAATCAACAACAACAGCATTAGCTCTCCCCACTTAGCACTCGACCAATGTAACTGCAACACCAACATATCCTTGAGCCATTTTCACTGCACTTCGTAAAATCTATTCCATATCCAACAATCTACAACCATCTTCTGTTCCTGCAACACACATTCTCCCCTATGGCATAACCACCAGATTCCAATTACAACACCACCAACAACTACCTACAACACACAAACATCTTCTCATACCACTTGAAATCTCACATAAAGCCACTGCATAAACCATTTCAACTACCATCTCCTCAACCACGAGTTCGAACTCATGCTTCCAACAAAACCATCTTGCCATAAATCTCAGAACCCTAGTTTTCTCTCTTGCTGCGAGAACATTCAAACCCCAATCGACCAATCCTTCTTCTTCACCTAAGATTTTTATTCAAACTTCAATCCAGAAACCCTAGATTCATCTCTTCAATTTCATCTTCTCTGTTTTCCAGACAACCCCAAACTTAATTCAAACGGCAACAACTTCGATTCATAGCAACAAATTTCTTCTCCGTTGATTCTCTTCACCGATTCCTCTATGATTCCGTCTATTTCAAACACACAGAAACCCTACTCAGCCGCACATTCTTCTGTGTTGGAAACCTAATGATTGAGAAATGAATTCTCTTCTCAGTAACAACCTTATTCGTTAACAAAACCAAAAAAAATCAAAACAAAAAATGAAAAGAAATCAACTAAAATAGTTTTCACAACAACAAAGAATAACATTCACCAAAACATCATTGTTGCAACTTCCACCACTACCGCTGCAAAAACACCAACACCACCATCCATCACCAATACACGACCAAAACATTAACCAACCACTGTTATTTACCATTTGAATCTTCAACTCAAAATCCACATGAAATCTAAATCTATATTCGAAATTATCAAATTGAAAACCAAAAATCAAATTGATCTTTGAATCTGGTTTGAAATCAGAAAAGGAAGAATAACTAAATCATAACTAAGTTACAATGGCTCAAACACGCAAATCGAATTCAAAAATTACCTGAAACCGAAATCTCGAAATATCGAACTTTAGATCTCTGAATCTGAAAATCTTATTTTGATGAGATCTGATTATGGAGAAGTTCGAGTAGAGATGGTTCTGGAATTTTGCCGGAAATAAAGATGGTGATGTAGTGGAGATGGTGTTTCTATGGCGGTGGCGATGATGAAGATGGTGGTAGTGGTTGTCTTCGGGAAAGGAGGAGACGGAGAATATAAATAAAAAGATCAATGGAAAATATTAGATCTACTCTATTATGTAGGTGGGGGAAGATTTGGTACTACAATTTTAAAGAATTTCTCTTTAAAAGGGGAGGGGTATTTGTATAATGGATAAGGGTATTTGTGAAGGCCCCATGGATAGAAGGGGTGTTTATAACATTCCCACTTTGGAATAGGGAAGACTAGAATCTGCTGGAGGAAGCAGCTGCAAAAAATGAAAAGAAAAAAGGACGCACAGCAGAAAAAAAAAAAAACTAGAGCCTAGATAGTCTAAGGGTTTTGACTCCCCGAGGAAAATGACCGACAAGAATGCAAAAAAATCTGCCAATTGTCTTTACTATGGAGAAGTATATTTGGAAAACATTAGTTCTACACAAGCCGTGCACAAAAACCAGGTAAAAACTACCCCTCACATGGAGCATGTCTCAATCATTCGTGAGTCAGCAGAGGGGCCACTTTAGGGCTCCCACCAACAAGAATCTATGAGAGAACGGTTTCCGCATGGGTTTTTCATGCGGTCTGTGAACATTCTTTTTTTTTTTAATATGAGATTTTATAAGCTTCGATGGATATTACCGGATGATCTATGTACGTAGATCTATACATAATGTTTACAGTTACATTGCACAAGTATATGTCTTTTTTATACATAATGTTTAAGGCCATCATGAATTGTTTGATATATTTTCTATAGAGAGGGGATCCCTTCACATTGTTATATTCACACTATTTTAATAAAATATAAACGGTAATGGATTCAACATTAATATTTTAGGGATATGTTATTTTTATAAAGTTTTACACTCTTCTTACAAAGTTTTATATTCCTACCAAAAATGAGTACTTTCTGAAATACCAAACTTCACTATCTATTCACTTTATTTTCAACAAATTTTATTGGTATAGATGGTAGTATCATATGTCTTGGAACGTGCACATTTAGGTTTATTAAGAAAAATGTCACTCAAAGTGTGAAATAGTGTAATTATAACATTGTAAGTGGATGCTATCTCTTTTCTGCAACCATAAATAATTCTATATAAATATAATTCATGTACGTTGGGGGAGGATCCCTTAACATTTTTATTTTCACACTATTTCACATTTTAGATGTCTTTTTTTTTAATATAAACCAAATGTTATTGAACTTGAATCTAATATTTAAGGGATTTCTTTCTTTTGCATGGTGCCACATAGCTACAAAAATAAGTGCATTCGAGACTTATAACACTACCATCTACTATTTTGAAAATGAACCATTGAAAACAACCAAAATTTTAACCATTGAAATTATTGGTAGAAAGTGAAGTTTAACATTTTGGAATAAGCTCGTTTTTGGTAGGGATGTCGAACTTTGTAAGAGAAACATGTTCCCAGAAAACAACATGTAATGTGTGACATAGTGTGAGAACAGAAACGTGAAGGAAACCTCACTGATTCATCACATATAAACATACATTTTTCTCTCAAATAATTAAAGACCGGTATCTTTTCTTATTATAAAATTTGATGAGACAAATATATCATTTTATACCAATTTTAATATGACAAAATCTATATTTCTCAACATAATGTTGTTTATTACTATACAAGGTAAATTTCTTTAGCCAGGACTGGGAGAACGAAACATGCTCAAATTAAAATGTAAAAGTTGTTATAAATTATCTATAACTTGTTTAAGTTTGTATAAGAAGATTATACTGTAACAGGTTCCCTAGGACCAAACAAGTTTCACCATTAGCAATGGTTGGGTTCTCGACCACTGAAAAGGTCAAAATAAAAAAATTACACCAAAAAAAGGGCCTAACGTGGTTGGCATTGGCGACCTCTTGATCGCAGTCAAAGACTCGACTACTACTGAGTTATGAACCCATTTGTGGTTTTAGGTTTGAAAATTATTACCTAATCAACCTCGATTTTCAAAATTGTTATCTTAAAATATCTCAGAAATTTTCTACACGTGTACGTAAATGATTATTTTATTTCGGGAACCATTAAGTGAAGACAGTCTCAATCACACGAACTAATCTTAGTTGCTTATTTTTCATTTTCTAAATATTGTTTATCTTAGTTGTTTTCAATCAATCGTATGCTAAAAATAAAAATAAAGTAATGAACATTAGTGTGGTGTTTGGATACCAGATATATAAATTAATTCCAAAAGCAGGAAGCAAAAACAATTTTCCTCGTAAGTTAATATTTTATATTTTTAGAAGTTATTTCTAATTAAATTTGCGAAAATGATAGAGCTACCGCCACAAAATCCCAATGCAAATCCCGCAAGACACATGTGAACGGGACCCACCTTTACTTTTTCTAATCCAAATGTTGAGAGCCATTTTTCATCCGTCCGATCCCTTGTTGGAATGAAATGCGGTAGAAAAGCGCGGGATGTGTAGCATCCCTCTTAAATTTGTGTATCAAGACTATTTTCAACTTTTTCACTTCTAAAAATAAAAAAGACTGCTTAACTAACATTCAAACAGGTTATAAGACACTGAAATCCATGAATCAAAACTGTAGATCTATCTTTTACCCACATCAAGTAGTATAATAATTTTATTTTTGTTTAAAAATCAAATAAATCTTTTTTTCCTTAATATTTTCATTGATACTGGTAAAAAAAATAATCATTCACAAAGAAAATAAATATTAAAAGTCTTTTACATAAAAGGCAAGCAAGCAATAAGATGCGCCGTAAGCCATTTTTGGATAGCAAAACCTATCATTTTAAAAACAAACTCCATCGAACGGGGAGTCATGTCATTATTGTGCATGACTTTCTGAACTCTCTTGAGAAGTCCAACCGCCTCTGAAGCTAAATAACCGAAAGTGTCAAAAGCAAAGGGGATAAAAGCATGTCCATTATCAATACCCGCTTTCTCATGCTTTGCTATCTTACATGAGGCATCTCTCAGCGCTGCCTGGCCAACTGTAAAAGCACCATGCCCAATACCAACTAATGGAGAAACACCCGTGAGGTCAACACATGCATGTTTACCATTAGCCCATCCAAAAATAAGAACATCAGCTGGCCTAAGTGTAGATCTCCCTTCAAGTGGGTTAGTCAAGAAGTTGACTTGCGCCTCTTTCTCTGCTGAAATACTAGCTTTCCACAATATGTCATACAACGTATCCCTCACATGATCATGTCTATATTTAAACCCAGGATCTACCTTGCAGTGGATTGCATGTTCCTCGAACGAGTCCAAACATCCAGTAATGCAAGCAGGACATTGTGTATCAAAGGGTTATAGAGGAATCATTAACCTGTATTTAAGGATGGACCGATACTCCACAGATGACATATTCTGCCCAAGGCCCTCAATTGGAATAGCAAGAAGAAAATCCTGAGCATGCGCTGCTTGAAGGCAACCAAAGACCGCTTTCTGTCTATCCGAAAGCTCATAAACACTATCAATGTCCTTAACTACTTTACCAAAGAGAGCACTCGCCAGGTTTCTTTGTGCTTTTGGGGGGGCGGTGTCCTTACTGGTAAAGCTGCTAAAGTCATAGTCAGGAAGAGTTACTTTTAGTACCTGCAAAGCCTTATGGAAATTGTCATCCATGCCTTCAACCCCGCTGTCCCTTAAAATGTGATCTTGTAGGCCCCAGGATTGCACACGTGATGCTAGGAAAGCATATTGCGACGCCTCCTTAGCAATTCTTGTTAAATAAATCTTTGCTTTTTATTTGGTTTTCTAATTTTTAGTTATTGTTAAACCTTATGTTTGATCTAAGAAATAAATCATTTGCACTATTTGCAGCATCATGAGATGAAAGAATGCATGATTTTACTATATATTAACCGTTGGGCATACATAATACAATGCCACTGTTGGTAAAATTAAAATTTCATGAGTTCGTATCACTGTAATTTTGTTGCAATACATATTTGTTATGTAAATATGAATCGTTTACTCTTCTTGGCCCTTGGTTGATACATTATTTTTCAAAGTAAAACGTCTCCTCATGCTTGGTGACTACCGTGAATTATTCCCTTGTCATAGATTATTTCTGAGATCTTGGAGAAAACTGAACTGGTGGATACTAGGAAATTTTTTAGTTTTACTGTATTAGAAGCAATGTTTTGAGACAACTCACAATTGAATGCTATATTTAGCTAGGGTTTTAATAACAAGAATACATGATCATGAGATGGTGTTATAGCTCTCTTTTGAAAACACTACTTCACCTTTTCCGTTAAGTCTTCAAGATTCCCAAAATCCTTTTCCTTTTTGAATTCGGATGTGTTGGAAATTCTTCCCAATTACCGTAGTTGTAGATGTCCCATATTCTTTTCTCTTGTGCATTTATATCCTTAGTTGTCCGTTAAGTGACAGACACCGTGATGCAAGCGTATTCCTGTCAACAAAACAAGCAAAAAGAAACCAAAAAGATCCAAAAAAAAAAAAAAGGTAATAGTTGGGACAATGTGTGGTATGTGACATGATTTTTCTGAGCCTCTTTGTAGTTCTTTCATCACAGTTGTTCCCAAGATTGTATTGTTGGATATGGCTTTTGGATGTTCTCTTTTAAATTCATTGGCTTCTGCAAATGTTCCCAGCTATGTGTGTAAAATGGTTGTCGTTGAAAAACCAAATATGTAACTTTCTCAGCATGAATCAAGAATCCAAGATGCTGTTGCATACTTCATGCCGGATTCATTCAATCAACCTGAAGAAAAGGAAAAAAAAAAGGGCCCAACCGGGTTCGAACCGGTGACCTATTGATCTGCAGTCAATTGCTCTACCACTGAGCTATGGACCCAATTGTTGTTTAGTCTTCGAAAGTAAGTTATTTATTACAAAAACGTGAAGTTTTTTTCCTAGACAAGTTGATTCTTCTCTTGTTAACCTTCTTACGTTTTTTTTTGTTTGCTTTGGCGTTTCATTTGTTCTTTTGCTTTTGCATTGGCTTAGTAGCCTCATTTAATTGTACCGGTCTGCATACCCCTTGTGTGCTTGTTGATATATTCACTTTGACCAATCAAAAAAAAAAGGTCGTGCATCTGGGTTAAAGAAAATATGATTTCTTTATCTAACAGCTTAAAATAGTATTCTTTCCATCCTATTTTAGATGCATAAATAAGATTTTACCCAAAGATTAAGAACTATAGAGAAAGTAAAAAAAAATCCACAATTACCCTAGGCTAGTTTTTAGATGTCTAGTATTTTGGTCTTTATGTGAATAATTCAAAACAAAAAGATCATGTCAAAAGAAAATTCAAAACAATTTCCAATATTAACTTTAACTCAAGATAACAAGGGATATATATATATATAGACAGAGGACTCAAGATAACATGGGATACATAGAGAGGAGCATTTAAAATTGTGTCTAGAAAATAAAACTACACATACCTGATTCCAACATGGAAGTAAATCAGGATAAAAAGTGGGAAAATATGAATCTAGCAAGTAATTTAGGACAAAAAAAATCTCTTATTTAGGCATCTAAACTAGCACGGAGGAGAGTACAATTTAGTGAACGGGTGATTGCCCTGCCTCGGTGCAATCTGCAACCTTATAAATTGCCAAAACATGTGGTAATTGAATTTTTGTCCCCACTTTTGATGGTTTATACAAATATCCTTATCACATAATAATTTTGTCCCTCTTTATCTATAAGCCCATCAGGGGTCCATTAAAGTTTTTATTTCTTCCAAATGTACCCTCTTGTCTATTGAATATCAGTATCTTCCCTTTCATTCCAAATACAAAACTATTATTTGTTCTCTCTTTCCAGACAACACCACCACCACTGTCTTCATCATCGATCCCACCACCATCACCGCCAACGCTATCTTCGCCGTCAGTATCATTACCAGAACCGCAACCACCATTTGGAAGAGTCAGAAAAAGAGATTCAATAGAGATGCGAGATTGAAAGAGAGATCTTCAATTGATAATCAAATCAAACCAACCACCACCATCTCCGTCGCCACTATCACCATCTCCATCTACTTCCTTCACGAAAAATATATTGAACGAGACTCCACCATCATATGTCCATCTCGTCTCCACCTCTACCACCACCAAAAATCAACCTAATCCCACCGCCACCTCCTCCTAATTAGTCGATTTAGATCGATTGCTACTTGCTTAAGCTACTAGATCTAGTGGCAAATGATGTGTGTAAACCTAATTTCATAGCTTAGATTTATTTCAATTTCAACTGGATTAAGGAATACGGTATCGCTGATATCTTTGAGGGTGATTTAGCTAATGATTTCCATGCCCGTGGATCTGCTTGTTGAGGTTCGTCTTTTCTATCAGATTTCAGTTTTTAATAGTTTGATTAACTTAACTTAATGAATGGTAATAGGGGTTTAAAGTGAATTAGATTACTTTTGATATTTATACAAAATTATTTTTTGTTCTGAATTTGGTGGGTGGTGGTACAGTTGTTGGAAATGGTCGGTAATGGTGATTTCCCTAAAATTATGGTGGAGTCAATTGGATCAACTATGGTGGTTTTGGTTGGAATGATGAAATTGGTGTTGGATTTTGATTGTGGTTGTTTTGGTGGTGGTGGTGGTGCTGTTGATGTGTGATTTGTTGGTGGAAGTGTTGGTATGAGTTGTTGTTACAGAGATGAAGCATGTTGCTGAATGAAATATGGTGGTTATCTAGGTTGAAGCAGGCAGTGATATTGGATCAACTATGGTTGTTGATCTATATATTTTGGATCAACTATGGTGGTTGATCCATATATTTTGGATCAACTCCTGTTGTTGACCCAATTTTTTATTGGATCAACTATAGTGGTTTTGGTTGGAATGATGAAGTTGTTGTTGGATTTTGGTTCTAGTTGTTTTGGTGGAGGTGGTGGTGCTGGAGATGCGTGATTTGTTGGTGGCGGTAATGGTGGAGAGGTACGAATGAGAAATTAGTCATGGAAATAGTAGTATAATGGTGGTTCCGGTTGTTGTAGTTGTCGAGATTGGTTTTGAAGCTGGCCTTGGAGATGTTGGTGTTTATGAATCTACATGTAATGAAATATGGTGGTTATCTGGGTTGAAGAAGGCATTGATATTGGATCAACTATGGTTGTTGATCCATCTATATGGGATCAACTACTGTTGTTGATCCTTTTGAACTCATGCTTTGTAGTTTAAATCATGTAAATTTGTTCCAATGTTGAACTTGTGGTGAAATGGTAGCATAACTGACTCCATGTCAGATGATGCGTGTTCGACTCACGCCAAGTTCACTCCATTTTACATGGATCAACTATCAATATTGATCCAATTTTACATGGATCAACTTCCATTGTTGATCCACTAAAATTGGATCAACTTTTATTGTTGATCCTTTTTTCTTGGATAAACTAGATAAACTTCTACTGTTGGTTCTATTTTTATTTGGATCAACTATTGTTGTTGATACAAAAAAAATTGAACCAGCGGCGGCGGCTGTGACGTGGTGGCGGCGGCTGTGACGTGGTGGCGACGGCGGTGACGGTGGTGGCGGTGACGACGAACTTGTGGTGGTGGCAACATACTAGTGGTGGTGGAGGACTAGTGGTGGTGTAATGGTGGCGGTGAAGGAGTGGTGGCAGTTGGTAGGTGGTGGTTGTTGAACGGAGATGGTGGAATGGTAGTTGAATGTTGGTGGTGGTGGTGCTAGTGGTGGTGGTGAAGTGGTAGAGGAAGTATTTTGTTGTATTTTGAAATAAAGAAAATTATTATATGGGTGAGGGTATTAAGGTAATTTAATATTAAATGGATAATGTTATAAAACAGTAGGGACATATTTATAATTGTATACGGACATATTTATTGGGTGTCAAAAGTAGGGACATATAAATAATGTACCCCCAAAACATTGCTTATAGACAAAAGTACCTTTTTTTTTTGAAGCATAAAATTTAAAAAGAGGAACTAGTTTACAATTTGTCGTGGGTATGTGGTACCCACTGAGTCTGAGAATAATATTTGAGAAATAAAGGATGGTATTGCATGGTCCCATATTTTGGTTGAATAATTTCCTGTTTGACTTCCATCTGCCGCGTGATTAGCTAGTCCGTCGGCTGCCTGGTTTCCTTCTCTGTAGTTGTGTTGGATGGCCGCCTGTGGGATCCGTCGGAATCTCATTTTTATTTCTGTAATCATTTCTTTTATGTGTCAGGGTGGAGGGGTATATGAGGTGATGAAACGCAAAAGGTTTTCGGAATCGGTTTCAAATATAACTTTTGGCCATAGTCTTTCTTCTGCCGTTCTTGTAGCCAATAGAATTGCCCAGGTTTCCGAAGTTAAAGCAGTCGTAATTCCTAGTGGTTGATCCAGAGCAAGGAGGGTTCGTGTGTCTGAGTTTCTGCAGATAAATCCTGCTCCTGCAAATCCTGGATGTCCTCTGGCTGCTCCATCTGTGTTAATTTTGATCCAGTTGATGTTTGGCATCATCCATTTTACCGATATTGTGGATATTCCTTTATCTCTGATTGGGTGATTAAATTTAGGTATATCTCCTGGAAAAATTGGCGGTGTGGAGTGATTGGCCTGGTAGTATTCTTGTTGCAGTTTTTGTGCCCTGGCTAGGATTTCTTCCGGAGTTGATTGCTTTTGTTGGTATATTAGTTCATTTCTAGCTATCCATAAGGTCCAGAAAAGAAAACAGCAAGAGGAGATTACTGAGGCTGATGTAGGTTGTTGAAGGATTTGGGAAATAGTTGTGTGTTGTGTTAAGGTGAAAGCTTGGAGAGTATTGGAGTTTGATGAATTTGTAGATTGATTAAATAAGGTGTTCCAGGAATTAGTTTCCGTTGGACAGTGAACTAGAATGTGACTTGCTAGTTCTGGATTTCTGTTACATCTTGGGCATATGTCTGAGTTGGTCAAATGGATGTGGTGTAGGAGGGAGAAGGTTGGTAATCCTTCATTGACGGCTTTCCACAAGAAAAGAAGAATTTTTGGTGGACATGGTAAGGTCCATAGAAACTTGGATGCGGTAAAGGGTTGTGTGTTGGTTGACCTTGGGTTAGAGATTTATAACCTGTCGAAGTAGTGTAGTTTCCAGATTTTGAGTGAGGCCAAATAATTTTATCTTGGGGGCCATTTTGGGGGATGTGGATGTTTATGATTTTTTGAATTATAGGGTTGGGTCAAGAAAAGAAGAAATTTTGGTTTGGGGTCCATAGAAACTTGTGGAGGTTGTGTGTTGCTGACCGGTTAGAGATTTATAACCTGTCGAAGTAGTGTAGTTTCCAGATTTTGAGTGAGGCCAAATAATTTTATCTTGGGGGCCATTTTGGGGGATGTGGATGTTTATGATTTTTTGAATTATAGGGTTGGGTGTTTAATTTTTCATGGTCTAGGTTTGGAGAGTGTGGGATCCAATTGGCTTCTATTTGAGTTGATAATTCATTTCCAATACGATGGAGAATTAGATTTTGCATGGTTGGAACGATCGCGGCTAATTGTCTCCATTGAGGACTGACAAAGGAGGGTATAGAATCAATGCCTTCTAGAATTGGTTTTTGGTTGAAATATTTTGCACTGAAGATACTTCCGCAGATAGAGTTAAGTTGTTCATGAAGATTCCATATTCTTTTCATGAGTAAAGCTTTATTATGATCACTGCTCTTCCTTATTCCCAATCCTCCTTCAGTTATCGGTTTTGTTATTTTGTCTTATCCTATTGGGTGCAATTTTTTCGTATTTGAGTCATGTCCCCATAAAAAATCTCTGGTGATACGATTTATTTTTTTGTGAATATTTTTAGGTAGGTTTTGTGTTTGCATGATGTGATTTGTTGTGGGTATTAAGGATGTTTTGATTAGCATGAATCTTCCGGCCGGAGTTAGGCATTTTGTCATCCATCCTTTAGCTTTTCGGGCTAATCTTTGTATGATGGGTGCGAAGGTTTGATTGGAAGCCCTTCCATGTTTGAACTGGACTCCTAGATATATTGGAGGTTTTGATATGGTTTGCATGTTGAAGATCATTTATCTTGATCGAGTATAGGTTTGGATGATGGATGATAACTGATTTGGTGTTGTTAATTAATTGACCGGAAGAAGTATTGTAGGAGTGGAGGAGGTTTTTTAGGTGTTGATTACTCTGATGTGAGGCTTTGTATGTGATCAATAAATCATCTGCGTATATTAAGTGAAGAATTGGTGGTGCTTTTTTCGAAATGTTAAGGCCTTGAACTAAATTTTGGTTTTGTAGGTTTCCTAGATTTGTGGATAGGATTTCAGCACATATAATGAAAATATATGAGGATAATGGGTCTCCTTGTCTGATACCTATAGTGGGAGTGATGTAGCCATGGGGTGTACCATTGATATTGATTGAGTATGTAACTGTTGTAACACATAACATAATCTGATCTATAACGGTTGATGGAAATCCTAGTTTTGTAAAAGCGGTCTTGATGAATCCCCAATCTAGGCTATCATAGGCTTTCTGGATACCTAGTTTAAAAGCTATTTTTGGATCTTTGGTGCGGTTAGAGGTTTTGATATGGTGGAAAAGCTCTCCATCAATTGCTATGTTATCGTGAATTGATCTTTGTGGGACAAAGGAACTTTGGTATGGGCTTATTAAAAATGGAAGAAGGGGCCTAATTCGGTTGACTAGAATTTTTGAAATGATTTTATAAGTGACGTTACAGAGTCCTATGGGTCTGAACTGTGATGGTTTTGATGGATGGTCGATTTTAGGTATTAGTGTTATGTTTGTGTGATTCATGAGTGGGTGGATATTTAGGTTATTAAAAAAAAAATTGAACCATTGCTATTAATTGTGGGTGTGTTGCTTCCCAGAAAACTTTAAAAAACTTACTTGTGTAGCCGTCTAGACCTGGAGCTCTTTCAGAATTTATGGAGAAGAGGGCTTTTTTGATTTCTGATGTAGTTACTTCCTTTGTGAGTAGGTCTGATTGCCTTGGAGTTAACCTTGGTCTGATATTTGTAAAAAGATCTTCATTAATAACTGTTGGTGGGGCCGTGTATTGTTGAGTATAGTGGTCTAGAATGAGTTGAACAACGTCTTTTTTCTTGCTAACCCAGTTGTTTTGTGGATCTTGTAGTTGATGTATATTGTTGCAGGCTCTATGGATGGTGGCTTTAGTATGGAAAAAAGTTATGTTGAGATCTCCGGATTGTAACCATTGAATTCTAGATCTCTGTTGCCAGTATGTTGCATGACATTGTAATAGTTCCAAATGTTCCAGTCTTAGTTTCTTTTCCTTATTTAGCCAAAATTCTAGGTTGTTTCCCGATTGGGTAGCACATTGATGTTGAGCATGTTTTATGTTGTCTGTCGATTTCTTTATCATAGTTGGTAGGTGGACAAAGGTTTCCTTGTTCCATTCTATGAGGGTATGTTCGGTTGTTATGAGTTTTAGTTTAAGATCAAGGGTAGGTTCAATATCTTGTTGTTTCTCCCAGGATGATTCGACCACTTGTTTTAGTTGGGGATGAGAGAGCCACATATGTTCGAATTCGTAGTTTTTTGCGCCATTTCAATCGATTGCTTTCTCTTGCATTATTATTGGGGCGTGATCAGATGCTATTCTCGGAAGATGAGTAATTGCTGCATGCGGATTCGCTGTTCTCCAATGTTGGGTTTCCATAGCTCTGTCTAATCTTTCTTGAATATTATCTTGCCCCATTTGGTTGTTTGTCCATGTATAGGGGTCTCCTCGGAATCCCAAGTATATAAAACCCATCTGATCCATCAAGGTGAGGAGAGGTTGAGATTGAGCATACGTAACTTGTCTTCCTCCTTTTTTTTCTGAATGATCTAAGATGTCATTAAAGTCCCCTAGAAAAATCCATGGCATGGATGGATTGGTGTTGTTGAAGACTATTGGAAATTCTTGCCAAAATATTTTCCTTATATCCGGATGTGGTGGACCATAAATACATGTGCAGAGCCAAGGTTGTTTAAGGGGGGGTGGTGTAACTTTTGTATGTATGTAGTTTTGTGAGTGAAGTAATATTTGGATATGTAGGTTACCCTTCCACATTAAGCATAATCCGCCATGCCTTCCAATTTTTGGAACGGAGAAGTAATTATCGAATTGTAGGGATTGGGAAAGGTTTTTCATATGGTGATCATTAGCTAGAGTTTCGGAGAGAAATAAAATGTTAGGTTTGTGGAGAGAGACCAATCCTTTTAGGTGTTGATGGTAGGTGGTGTGTTTATGCCCTGATAATTCCAAGCTAGAATAGTCATTGTGAATATTATACGAAGTAGTTATGTGGGCCAAGCTTCGGAAGGACGAGAGGGATGTGAAGAGGGTAAGAAGGATTGAAGCAGATTTTTAAACTTGAAAATGGCCTTAAAGGAAAAGTGTTGAGGGGTTTTAGAGAAGGAAAGGTTTGAAAATTAGGGTAATCAACAAGCGGCGAAATAAACCAGTCTAAATGAAAACCAAAGTAAAAAGAAAATTTTAATGTAGGAAATTTATTGTGTAGAAGTTAACTAAGAGCCGATGTAAGGTTTTAAAACAAAATTAAGGCAGCTAATATTTTAAAACAGAACTGTAAGGTCAAGTTAAAGCCAAATAAAAGCACAAAAAAACTAAAAGGCTAAGAAAGTAAAAAAATCAAACAAAAGTACCAAAAGGTAAAAGCTAAAAGGCAAATTATGTGAAACCAAAGAGCAAACTTACTAGATGTATACACATTACTATATAGATACAGATATATAACTATATTAAAAGTAAGCAAAAGAAGGTAGACACCAGCTTAACCTAGAATTAACTGGGGAAATAAAGCAGGCTATTAAACATAATTAGAAAGCATAATAAAGAGAGTGAGCCCAAAAAGAAGCAAGAACTAAGATATATCTTAGATGTATCCACCAGCCCTTTGGATGAGTCTTTGTTGTAATGAGTGTGACTGAAAATGATGCTGGAGATATCAGTGCATAGAGTCTGTAAGTGATGCTGGAGTTACTGGTCAGGCATACCTATCATCAGGGAATGAAGTGCTGGAGGAGCACACAAGGGGTCTGAAGGAGGTGTACAACTTGGTTATGCTGAAATATCAGATTTGAATCATTTAGCAGGCTGATAGAAGCTGGTCCAATGTTCATGTTCTTCAGTTGTGATTTTCTTTGCATACTTTGTTTCCGAAGATGATCCAATTCCAACATTCTGCAGGTAATATTGTTGTTCTGGATTGAATCTTTTTATGGCTAGACTTGGTCTGTCAGGATCTGAGAAGAGTTCTGATTCTTCAATATCAGATACAAGGAAAATTGAAGGGCTGAAAGGTGGAAGCTCTTCAGAAGATTAAAGTGTAGGTATAGGAGGAGGCAGTGAAGCTTGTTCAGAGGCTGGATCTTCAGAAGTGTTGTTCTCTTCCACTAACCACGCTGCGGAGATGGTTCTTGTTGAGTCTGAGGAGTCTGAGTGAAATCCATATTTCCTATAGCCCTCACCTTCTAAAAAAGAAATGGAAGAGTTTTCTTGCCTTGAGGAAACAGGGGAGACAACAAGGGGGAGTTCCCAATCACTCCAATCTGGGTCAGGTTCATTAATGTCTTCATTGTGCAAAATCTCTTCAAAAATGTCATTGACATGGTCTGGATCAAAAAACGGTCCCAAATCTTGCACAAATTGCTGAACAGGTTGAGGAGAATCTTGAGGGGGGGTCTTGAGGTAGAATTTCATGATTGTTGAGTAAGAACAAATCAATGCAGTATTGACGAACATGCCCTACTCTGTGGCAGTAATTGCAGAACAATTTTGGAAGCTCATGAAATACAAAATCAATCCAGTTGACACCTTGCCTATCATTAGGAGCAATGGTGCCGAATTGAAGAGGTTGAGAAATATCAATTCTAAGCCTTATCATGATGGTACTGTAACCATTGTAGTATAGGATGGGGTCATCAAAAGCTACTAGCTCACCAAACTCATGAGTGTTACTAATTACATTAGGGATTCTAGTTTGCTCCGGATAAAGTTTGTGTAAGGTTAGATCAAAAACTTCAGTAGTGATATCAAAGTTTTCAGGTAGAGAATTGAAATTGCATATTTGAATTAGGAAGGTATCTCCATAGATCACCCTAGTTCCTTTCCTTATAACATTAAACATCTCAACATAAGATTCAAATTTAATCATGTAGAAACCTCTACCCAACTTGCTAACAGAGAGGTCACCAGATAACTCCCATCTAAACTTTAAAGCATTTTTTCTTAAATAAAACGAGTTTTTGTTCATTTTTGTTAAAAAACAACCAACTAGACGATTATGCCATTGTCTAACAGGATAACAGGAATTCTTTGCATTCCTAGCATGATTACCAAACTTGAAATTGAAATGAACATCCATAAAACCACGGGAAGACATAGAAAACACAACATAAAAAAAGATTAGAACATAAAGTAGAGAAAACAAATGCAGGCAAGGAACCAGAGAGAACATGAGGGGGATGAGGGTAACAAAAGGTTTGTGTTGTATTTATAGGTGAGGATAGCAAAAAAGGTTAAAGAATCATCATTAGATTGGTAAGGTTTTGGTTCTGATTAAATGGATTTGAAAAATCAAGGAGATGAGATTGCAAAATTCAAAAGGTATACAGTAAGATAAGGCTCAGTGAATACCTGTAAGGTTCTCCTTCTGCCACCTCAAAAACTCCTCGAATTGAAAACAAAATTAGCTTTGTGAAGACAGAAAATCAATCAAATTATGAACAGTGAAGTCTTGGAATTTGAATTGAGGCCCGCTGCATCTTAAATACGAAGATGAAAGGTACCTATTAATCATCCAATTCATCCTATCTAGGGTTTAGTAAATCATATGAGTATGCTAATGAATGCCAAGAACGATTCTTCAAATAGATCCAAGGATGATATCGACAGCGATAATGTACATCTTTCTCCTGACATCATAACCTACAATATACTTACAAGGATTCATGCAAAGGATTTGCATCGGTTTAGGTGCGTATGCAAACCATGGTCTAACTTATTCAATGATCCTTTATTCACATCTTCGTATTCAAAATATGCAAGTATGACTAGTTCTCCAAGAGGTTTCATCTCCCTTGAAAATCGAAAATATATCCCCCTTGTTGATGAAGAAAGATAAACAACCACATATAATCTTGTTTTCTTTGATATTCATAGCAAGGTAGAAAATTTAATTTCTTTTCGACTACCAGAAAAAGAAAATTATGGTGATTATATACGCGGCGGTTCGTCGATGTATATCCACGATTCTTTCAATGGTCCGTTGCTGATATCCTTTCATGTGCCTGTGGTTGGTGAATATGAATCTACGTTGTTTGTGTATAACTTGGTTACTGCTAGGTGGTTTTATATGGGAACGAAACCAGAAAGGTTGCATGACTCCTCTGATTCTATTTTGACATATGACCCAATTATATAAAAATATAAAGTGGTTGTATATTTAAAGCGTGATCGAAAGTTCCATATCCTTAGTGACTTGTTATGGAGTTCTGTTTCACTGCCTGAACATTTAAGAGATTTCAAAATTGATGATTTTTGCAACCCGGTTTATGTAAATTATGATTTATTAATATTGAACCAAAAATAGAGAGATTCATTGATTGAGTGTTAAGATAACAAGAATACAATGTTTTTGATATTTTTATTTTATTCTTTTACAAAGAGAAGTGAATATATATAGAGTACAAAGGGGGTAGGTGAAGTGGTAGGTAAAGGGGTAGGTGAAGTGGTAGGTAAAGGGGTAGGTGAAGTGGTAGGTGAAGTGGTAGGTAAAGGGGTAGGTGAAGTGGTAGGTGAAGGGGTAGGTGAAGTGGTAGGTGAAGATTAGAATTCAACACTCCCCCTCAAGCTGGTGCATATATGTCGCTCATGCCTATCTTGCCAACAAACTTCAGAAATACCTTACTTGGAACTGCTTTAGTTAAAATATCATCTACTTGATCTTCCGATCTAATTCTAGGTAACTCCACGATCTCATTATCCAACTTCTCTTTAATGAAAAACCTATCTATATCCACATGTTTTGTGCGATCATGATGAACTGGATTGTGTGCAATATCACATGCCGCTTTATTATCATAAGTACACACGAATTGGTTTCTAGGAGGATACCCCAATTCATTAGCAGATGTTTTAACCACATCACTTCGCAGATACCAGCGCCATACCTCGCCATTCAGCCTCTGCACTTGATCGTGAAACAACTCCTTGTTTTTGCTTCTCCATGTAACAAGATTACCCCCAATGAAGGTAAAATATCCTGAAGTAGACCTCATATCATTGTATGACCCACCATAGTCAGAATCAGTATATGTGTCCATACTTTTGAAGTCTTGACCTCTTTTAAACAAGATCCCTTTTCCCGGAGCAGACTTCAAGTATCTTAGGATTCGCATTACCGCATTCATATGTGTTTCTCCAGGATTATGCATGAATTGACTAACAATACTCAAAGCATATGCAAGATCAGGTCTTGTATGTGCCAAGTACATTAGTCTACCCACGAGCCTTTGGTATCTTCCTTTATCAACAGGTACTTGGTTGACATCCGAACATAATTTCAGACCTGGATCTACAGGTGTATCTACAGGTTGACACGTTGTCATACCCGTTTCCTCCAACAAATCAAGGGAATATTTCCTTTGTGACAAGAAGATTCCTTCTGTTGATCGATATACTTCAATTCCAAGGAAGTATTTTAAAGAAGCAAGATCCTTCATCCGAAATTCACTTGATAGATAATTTTGGAGAGACTTTGTTTCTTCTGGATCATCTCCTGTAACTATCATGTCATCTACATATATGATTAAAGCTGTAATCTTACCTCGATTTCTCTTTAAGAATAAAGTATGATCTGAATTTGCCTGGCGATAACCAAATGCTCTCATAGACTTGGTAAATCTTCCAAACCATGCTCTCAGAGATTGTTTCAGACCATACAATGACTTGTTTAACCTGCAAACTTTTCCGTTATGCAACTCTGACTCCATCATTCCTAGTGGAAGATGCATATACACTTCTTTGGACAAATCTCCATGTAAAAAAGGCGTTCTTGACATCAAACTGTTGCAATGGCCAACCCAAATTTGCAGCAAGAGACAACAAGACTCGCACTGTATTCATTTTAGCTACAGGTGCGAATGTCTCATTATAATCTACACCATAAGTCTAGCTATACCCTTTAGCAACCAATCTTGCCTTAAAGCGTTCAATTTCACCATTTTCCTTGTATTTGACTGTAAAAACCCAGCGACATCCCACGACTTTCTTTCCTTCTGTACATTCAACCATATCCCAAGTATTATTTTCTTGTAAGGATTTCATCTCATCGATTATAGCTTCCCTCCATTTCGGATCAGATAATGCTTCATGCACGCTGTTAGGAATAACTACAGTAGATAATTGATTCACAAATGACTTATTTGATTCGGTCAGACGGTGATTAGAGACATAATTACTCATGGGATATTTAGCTTTTGATGAAATATCAGGTTCATACATATTTTTAGGGATACCTCTATTCCGACGTTCTGGAAATTGTTTCTTTGCAGGTTCAAGAACATCTTCAGCGAACGGTTGGATTGGGGTTGATGATCTATCATTATCTTCTTCAATTTCATCTGCATTATTTTCTTCAACTTCATCTACATTATCTTCTAATCCATCTGCATTATCTTCTTCAACTTCATTTATAGCTTCAATTTCACCATCTGTGTTAATTTCTTCCCCACTAACTTTATGTTCTTTTGGAATTTCAAGAACAACATCTTCTTCGATTATGTCTTCTTCATAGTCAAGAGTCTGAATTTCTTTTTCATACTCCCCCTGAAGTTCAGACTTCGAGTAATACATCACGTGTTCGTGAAACTTAACAACCAATGTGATGTACATTCATTTAGTTGGAGGATGGTAGCACCTATATCCTTTCTGACTTGCAGAATATCCCACGAAGACACATTTTAAAGCTCGGGGAGATAACTTGCTCCGTTGGTTCTTGTGTAAGTTCACAAATGCTACACAGCCAAATATGCGTGGAGGAAAGTTTGGAACTATTGGTGAAACTGTTGCCTCAGTGAGAGCTTGAAATGGTGTCCAAAAATGATAGTCTTGGAAGGTGTGCGGTTGATCACATATCTCGCAGAGAGGTAAGAGATTCACCCCAATAAGTTAACGGCATATGAGCTGATATTAATGAAGCATGCACAACTTCAAGCAAGTGACGGTTTTTTCTTTCAGCTACCCCATTCTGTTGAGGAGTATTAGGACAAGTTGTTTGATGAACAATACCACATTCTCTTAAATAATGTTGAAAATCAGTACTTAAATATTCGCCTCCGTTGTCACTTCGAAGAACTTGAATCTTTGTATTGTATTGTGTGTTGACCAATTTGTGAAACCTCTGAAATAAATTATTCACTTCATCTTTTGATTTCATCAAGCAAACCCATGTTATCCTAGTGCAATCATCAATAAAGGTGACGAACCATCGTGCGCTTCCAAGAGTGTTAACTTTAGACGGCCCCCAAACATCAGAATGAATAATCATGAATGGAATAGTACTTTTGTTTAAACTTGATGGAAACAAAGTACGATGGCTTTTAGCTAGTTCACATTCTTCACATTGAAAACTAGAAACATCAACCTTTGAAAATAGACTAGGAAATAGCCTTTTTAAGTAGCCAAAAGAAGCATGCCCTAACCGTCTATGCCATAACCAAATTTGTGATTTCTCCTTCTCCCCCTGAGTACCATTCACAACTAAAGCATTAGATAACCTTTCTGAAATTTTTGACGCCAAATCTAGATAGTAGAGATTTCCTCTTCTAACCCCAGATCCAATCGTCCGTCGTGTTCGGATGTCCTTAAACACACAAGAATTAGGCCAAAAGATAACAACACAATGTAAGACTTTAGTAATTTGGGAAACTGATAATAGATTATAACTTAGAGAGGGAACGACTAAAACCGAATCTAGACTCAAAGTATCAGTAAGATTTAATGATTGTTCTCCACCATCGGAGCCAAAGATCCATGGCATTGCAAACGAGTTGTGTATGGATGTTTTAAGAGGAGAAACTGTCTGGAATCAAAAGTCATATGGTCCGTGTAACCTGAATCAATTATCCATGAGTTATTAGAACAACTTGCGAAACATTAAAAACCTTACCATTGGTTGTTTCCATAGCGGAGGTTAGATTGCTAACCACATGTGTTGCTGCAAATAATTCTCTTTCTTGGGATCGAGATTATCCCACCAACTGATACCCGACAATCTCAAAGCAGTTGTCTTTGTTATGACCACGTTTATTACAATGAGTGCAGGTGGCAGACTTATCTTTAATGTTGTATTGACGACGGGTTTCCATGGCAGAAGTTTCAACACTAGATACAGGGATCCTTCTCCTCGCTCTGATACCATATTAAGATTGAACCAAAAATAGAGAGATTCATTGATTGAGTGTTTAGATAACAAGAATACAATGTTTTTGATATTTTTATTTTATTCTTTTACAAAGAGAAGTGAATATATATATAGTACAAAGGGGGTAGGTGAAGTGGTAGGTGAAGTGGTAGGTGAAGGGGTAGGTGAAGATTAGAATTCAACATGATTTACACTGGATATGCGAAAAAATGCCATGGGTTCATCGTTCAAATAATTCGAAAGAAGGTCATGGAAAATTACTTAGGCTTAATGTTAGTACTGGAAAAATATCTACACTTAACCTCCCCACAAAAGATTATTATTGCTCGCCTAAGTATCATGGTCTACTCGAGATGGGAGGGTTGTTAAGGTTTTTCCACTCCGCTTCGGATTATCGCAATGTGCAGTTGTGGTATTTGAAGAAGAAGAAGAAGAAGAAGAAGAAAAACAACAACTGTGGTTATGAGGATGATGAATGGGTTATGATGTTCAATATTAACTTAATGACAGAGATTAGCTTACAACAGCTTCAAAGAAGTACTAGTGTTAGTGATAATTCAAAATCATCACCGGTTTTATTGCAGTATTATCATTGGACTAATTGCCCTATTTTATTTGTCATGGATCCAAAGTGCTAAATTGTGTTCACCTACTTATATGGTGAAAACAATCATAAGTAAGTCTGCTCATATGATACGGAGTTAAACCAAGGGGATTTGATTTATGCAAGGGAAGGTCCGAATGTTCTTTATTGGCATGGCAACAACACGGCGTTATCAACTCAATGATGTTGAATAAGCAATGGCATTGGTGGTGCAGAGGATATATGGTTGGCAGCAGCTGAAGCTAGCATTGGTTGTGCTTATTGATTTTGTAGATTTAAATTAGTCAGCAATTAAGATAATTTAAATTACTGGTCTGCTTCTATAGCTTTTGAGTTTGCGCAAACGAAGCTTATACATACAAAGTACAGAGTCTGCCTGACTAACAAAGGATAACCTATAAACATTTTCATCTGAAAATGGTTGTACTGATAATAAATATTTTCACGAAAGAACCTCCAGACCTCCGTGTCTGAAAGTTCTGCAAGTTAGTATAAGAACTTAGAAGATAAACGTATCATAGACAAGTACACCAAGTTAACTTTTTGAAAACATTTCATGCACCAGGGGTTCACAAGAACTTCTAATATTCAAATTTAAGATGGAAACAAGATGATCAACTGATACCATTTAGTATTTACACAACTTTATCAGTATCAAAGTTTACGGATCTGAAAACTCTCCACTAGATTATACTTTCAGTCTTTCACCATCACCAACAGCTGAAAATCGTAAAAGCAGCTAAAAGAACACATTGATATCCATTCCATGTTACCTTTCTCTTCTATACTCTTTATTCTTCTGTTCTATGTGAGATTTGATATTAGTCAAGGCTGCTTTTCGGCAGCAGGAGTCACAACTTCACCACCAACTTTGCTTACTTGAGACTCTTTCTTCGGGCCAAAGATGAATCCCTTCACGGCACTTTCAGCTGATAGTATTTTTTTCTTGATCTGAAATCACAAAATTAGTGCATTAGGCTCATTCCCTATTACAGCTATAAATGTATTTGTACCTGCAATTTCATGCCGCTTACGAATCTAAAAGCAGCAGCTAAGAATGGATTCAAGCTAAAGTTTGTACGAATGCAGTCAGAAATGCATTAAGCAAGAGGGCAATAACTTGGTGTTAATTAAACGGATTATCATTCCAAATTTACCCATTTCGATCAGTTCAGATGTTACACAGGAAACATTCTTAGTAAGACAATATCCCAAGAAACCATGTGTGGGATTCAACATGAAAAGCAAAAACATCACCGAGTACAGGTAACATTGGGAACAACAGAATTTCGCAACAATAACCAAGAAATGATCAAAAGTCAATTCCAAAAGCAAGTATATGTAAATCAATTGTGAAAAGGGAAAACATCGCTATAGTAGAGGTTACATTGGGAATCGACAATACTTCTGCCAAATTTTAAGGGAACTAAAGAAACGGGTTCCGAGGATCTTTTTCTATTTGGCAAAGTAAATCATGACTAGGAAATTGGCAAACTTCCATACTACTGAATCAACGTGCATTTCCCGACTTGGACCTGAATCATGAACTGATCATGAATAATTCTTTTGAAACTTGGAACCCCCATTACTTCAATTCTTATATAACTTTAACTGCTTGTGGGTGTCATTATTATCTTATCCAAAAATCCTTCACACGGGAAGCATCTTAGTAAGACAATATCCCAAGAAACCATGTGTAGAATTCAACATGAAAATCAAAAACATCACCGAGTACAGGCAACATTGGGAACAACAGAATTTCGCAAAAATCACCAAGAAGTGACTCTTTGTTCTGCCATCAAAAGTCAACTTCGATATACCCAAGTAGTATAACTATGTTTCACACCCAAAAGCAAGTATATGCAAATCAATATGAAAAGGGAAAACATCGCGAAAGTAGAAGTAACATTGGGGATCGAAAATACTTCTGCCAAAACACCAATTATCAATTATGACATCCCAATATACCTTTCCTCAGTTCCAGATTTCGGGAACAAAAGAAATGGGTTCCAAGGTTTTCTGCGTGTTTTCTATTTGGCAAAGAAAATGATAATGAGAAAATTGGGAAAACACCACACTATTGAATCAATGTGCATTTTCTGACTTGAACCCGAATCATGAACTGAAGAATTCTTATGAAAATTGGAACCCAATTACTTCAATTCTTACCCCAATTACTTCAATTCTTATCCAACTTTCACTGTTTGTGGGTATCACTATCATATCCAAAATTCAACACTGACCTATGTAATCTAACCAAACAATGTAAACAAATCTCTTCTAGTAACAAGGGCCAAGGGAAACCCCAAATTTTTTAACATCTATGTTGTCTAGATTTCAATCCAAACTAGTACCCATTAACTCATTTGATGCTTAAAGCTATGGGGTAAAGTTCCCAGTCTACAGATACACAAAATTCCCCCAAAAAGGGGACACCAGCTTCACCAACAAACAAAATTGAAGAAACCCACATCAAGAAATCAAAACAAACAGCAAACCCACAGACAATCAAAGGAGATAAATCCTAAAAACATGCATTCACAGCTCAAGAAACAACAGATAAGGATGATTGTTGTTGAGATACTTACAGGGTCAAGAATATTGGGTTGATTTCCATAATCAGAAGTCAAGAGAAAATATGCTGCAGTTACAGAAGCCACCATTGCTGTTTTCCTCACCAATTTATCAGCCTTGGGATCCATTTCTTGAGAATTTCAGGGAGAAAGAGAGACTGTTTGGACTTGTTGTGTAAGAAATTATAGGAAGTCAAATGAAATAATAGCAGGGGAGAAGAAGAAAAAGAAAGTTGGTAGAAAACTTCTAGACTCTTTTACAGGGCTTCCCCGGTTTATACGATAAAACTTAAAAGCACACCAGATAAGTGAGTCTGATTAACTGGGCCTTTCGCGTCTTTGCCATGGCCCATGAAAGAAATCTAGTGAAAAATAAACAGTCAACAACAAGGGGAAATTAGGGGGAGACCCAAAAAAAATAATATTCTCGTTGTCAAACCCACAATTAATTTTTGGTACTGTCACACCCATAATTATATGAAATTATTAGGGAATCAATACATAACTCGTTATGATACTATCTTTTCGCAGCATAACTCGTTATGCACCCTAATTTTTCAATGCAGTATAATTGGAAGGCAACTTGGACATAACATATCTAAAAATCGCTACTTTAGAATTTTACAAATTTTATATCGTTGGAAATCTTTTTAAAAGAGCTACGCAACGAGTACAAACAAGAATATCAATTTTTTGTTTTTCACGAAAAAATCGGAGGTGATCCTCATTTTAGGAATTTTTTTTCGAAAACTTGATATATAACCATTATGCAAATACCAAAAACGATGCATAACACATTCTGACGCATAACGAATTATGCATCCATTTTCTCTATTGCATAACAAATTATGCATTTGGATAACAAAGTTATGCATCTTTAACAAGTTATGCATCTTTAACAAGTTATCTAACCATTGTTTTGGTCGATTTTAGTACGTACATAAAAAAATTAATGCATAATGCAAAGATGAATCCATATTTACGGATGCATATCAAAGTTATGCATCTATTTTTCGATGCATAAAAGATTATGCAAAGCAATTTTCTCGATGCATAACGCATTATACAAGTCATATTTTGGATGAATAATAGGTTATGCATCCATTTTCTTCTTGATCGCATAACATGTTATGCGATATTATTATAGGTACATAACGTGTTATGCGTCTTTTTTGTTGGTTTCAATACTAACAAAAAATAGCCGATAACGTGTTATGCAACCATTCTTCAGATCGCATAACAAGTTATGTAAAAAAAAAGTCGATAACTTGTCATGCACCTACAAAAATAGATGCATAACGTGTTATGCAACCATTTTCCTGACAACTAAGGTCAATTTTGTTGTAAAACCAAGGACAACAATAGCTGATAACTTCATAGCTAAGGTCGATCGTGAGAAAACACTTCATACCAAACAAACTTCATTGTGTTCGCCACTTTGTTAAATAAAATAATTAAGCACAAAGAGATCTTAATGGGTTCCCACTTTAATGAATTAATTACCCTCATCAAATATGAACTGCTAAAGATATTGCCTTCGCAAAGATAACTAGCAAACAGCAAATAGCCACCTTGCAAATAGGACTTATAAAGACTAGTTAACATATAGCTCAAATTAAACATCTCAGAGAGCACTTATTTTGAAAGAAACAATCATCAACCTCTTTGTGGAAAGACCATCATTGTCTCTCGTAATTCCCAAACGTATTCAACCAATTTTTCACCTCTTTGATAGAAAAACAAAGTACGCACTGAGATATACAACACCTTATTTGAATCATCCATCTCTAATTTATTTCTTTCATTATTATCTCGCTCGAGAAACAAATTGATGGTGAGAAAATCCATCACCACGTTTTTAACCGGCGAATCTTCAAACATCGTCAACGCAAGTTTCTCGGACCTTGTTAGGGCAATATCATCACCAACTTCGTAGCTAGATCTTCCTAATTCTATTTCTCAAGTTTAATTCATTGTTGTAAAACCAAATTCATCATAACCCATCTCTGGTTCCATTACAACCATCTCTTTCCCCGTGTTCTTCAATTAACGATCACCAAGAAACCCTAATCTTCTTCGTGTGAATCTAATAACAACTTCACCTCTTTCTTGAAACAACACTAAATTCAAACCCTTAATCAGCCCTAACTTGTGATTTTTGATGTGAACCGATTACAAAGAAACCATAATTATCTTCTCAACCACATCCATAGTTTCTCGATATGATTTCACATCAATAGTTTTTGGATTCAGGAAACCTAAAAATACAATTCGAGCGCAAAGAAATTCACAAGAGAGAAGAAGAAGAAGAAAAAGAAGAAAAGGAATTGAAGAATAAATTCACGGTAGAGAAGAAGAAAAAAAACAATTTCAGAAACTATGGGTGTGACGGAAATTTTAACCCAAAAAATGGGTGCGCGCCTGAGCTTTTGTGGGGGTGGGTTTCTTAGTGTAAAAAATCTGAAAAATGGGTGTGGTAGTAGTTTTCACCAACAAC
This sequence comes from Papaver bracteatum, assembly GCA_023529315.1. Classification (NCBI taxonomy): domain Eukaryota; kingdom Viridiplantae; phylum Streptophyta; class Magnoliopsida; order Ranunculales; family Papaveraceae; genus Papaver; species Papaver bracteatum. The sequence continues at coordinate 46,160 of JAJJWX010004824.1, forward strand.
AAACTCAAGTAGTTTATTGTTTTAGGTGTTTGTTTAGTCTTGGTATTAGACTAGTAGTAAAGATGGTAGATTTTTTGGGGTGGTTATTTTTCTGCAAGAAATGTTACTATCTGAAATAATCTTATCTTAGAAGGAAAAGATGACCAGTTTGGGATGATCAATGTTATTAACCATGTCTTATAGCATGTTTAGATAGTGAAAGTAGAAGTATTCTTGTTTTTCTAGAAATAAAAGTCATCTTTTAGCGCATTTGGATGCACATGTATAAGTAAATTTTTTATTTCTAGAAGTCGAAAAGCAAGAAATCAGCTTGAGCTGAAAGAATATCAAAACGACTTCTAGAAGTCGGAAAATTAAGTTTTTGTGAAGAAGTGGAGAATATCAAAACGACTTCTAGAAGTCGAAAAAATAACTTTTTGTGAAACAAAATAGTTTTTTTTCCTCACTTTTACTTCTGACTCCTGCTTCTAGAGAAGCAGAAACACTCCTACTTCTAGTATCGAGACGCGCTCTAAAATGTATTTGCTTCACAAAAGGTAAATCTCTTTGTTTCTAAAAATCGATCCTGAAATTATGTATCCAACTAACTTCTGATTTTCCTGCTTCCAGAAGTCAAAAAATAGTTTCAACAGTTACATCCAAACAGGCTATTGGCTTCTTGTTGTTTTAAGAACGGGAACCATTAATTTCTCGAAGAATATCATGTTCCTTCGTATCTTAGGGTCTAACCTTATTTTCATATTAAGAGCATCTAGGATCTTATATTGGATGGCATGATGCACTTATCTTCGGTGTATCTTAAAATCAGTACGGGAAATTATATAGTACTATTTCAATGTTGGCTTGGACCAGATTTCAAGAATATGTAGGTGATTCATAGGGGTGAGTATCGGCCCATATGAACCGGTTTTTACCTCATCCACATCAAATCCAATTCATTTTAAGATTTGACATCTTTATCCAATCCATCATCCAATGGAAGCGCATATGGACGCATCATATGCAAATAATTAAATAAATTTGTTTTATTGTTAAAACTTAAAAAAAAGAATGATGTAATTCATAAAGACAATATATTTTTAAGAAACAATATAAAAATAAAAAACAAACTAAAAAGAATGGTTCTAAATTGACCGGGAGTGTGCACAAAATTGGATTTGTTAAAAATAAATACAGAAGATGCATTGATGGTACTAAGCAAGAGTTGTATCTCAAGATACTACAAATAAATTGAGAAACAAAAAAGGTATCTGAAACCTTGACTTCAACAAAGAAGATGAAAACTCTTGCTTGTACCCTATCACAATCGAAGTAAATCCATAAAACTCCCGGTTACTAAAGAATAAGCAGACCAACGTTATAATAGTCCAAAAATCAAGATGACTAACAAATGTGACATGCATAATTTTACACATGATGCTTAGACAAGTAAGACTTAAACAATAAGCAAACATCAAATCACAATCGAGGTAAAATATGTTGAAGATACTACACATCTTAAAAAAGCTAAAGAAACTGGAATGAAGTGTTAATTAAATTGAAAAAAAATAGTAGATCTATAAACAAATTAAAATTGTAGAAATATAAAGAAAGAATTCCCAAATTTCAAATTAGGGTTTGATTATGATTACCTATTTGAATGCGATCACGACAAGCATCATTGCTTGAATGACATTCATAGCAAAAAGGGGTGTTGCAATTGATGCAATTACTTTCGTGGTGAGTGGACACATGATCTCGGGATCTTTAAGCATACCTTACACAGTACTATGACCTTCCGTCCTCAACTTCTCCATCAAATCTTTGTCTTTACCGTATGATTCACCAAACTCTTTCAAAACCTGAAAGATATTTGACTTGAACTTATTATCGCCTGAAATATCTTGAGCTTGGTTTCGAACCAAGCTCATCAGTTCCTAGTTTTTAAAGAGTCTTAAATACCGGTCTGTAATAAGAATAGTCAAATTGTATTGAATTTAGTATTGTATATTGTCAGTTTTGGAGAACTGACAGTTATGTTTGTTTTCTGTTTTTTTATTTTGGGTATATAAGGTATGTCTGAGTCAGTCATGTCATGTAACAATTTGTTTCTGTAATAACTCTTTTGATTCAATTCATCTCTTCGCTTTTCTCTGATTTTCTGAATCTTGAATACCAAATATAGATTTCTTATGGTATCAGTTGGGTTTTCGATCTAACTCATATCAATAATCAAAGCTCAATACCTTGTTCTCAATAATTTTCATCTTTCATCTTCAATCTAGGTAATAAATTTTAAAATGTTTCTCCCACAAATTTTAGGGTTCTTGTCTTCTTTATGGTCTCTACAAGATACGGGAAATACATTCAACACCAATTCAACAACATTCGTCGCGGGAACAACATTAACATCAGCAGCAACACCAACAACATCAACAATTTTCAATTAAATCTTGAAAATTCTCACAGCCCAAACATTGCAATGTCGACTTCCGTTGTTACTGTACTTCTTTACCTTTCACACATATTACTAATTTTGTGTCAATGAAACTTGATGGTACAAATTATATCCTCTGGCGAGATCAATTTGAAGGTGTTTTATTTTCTACTAATTTGTATGGTTATGAAAGTGGTGAAATCATTGAACCCCCAAGAATAATCACATTAGATGGTGTAGAAACAACAAATACAGAATGGGTCACTTGGAGATGCTTAGATAGATTTGTTTCAACTTGTCTTAAATCAACTTTTACTTCTACTGTTAGTGGTGATGCTCTTGGTCTTTCTACTGCAAAGGCTATGGGATTATCTTAAAACCAGTTTTAGAACAGAACATCTTACAAGAAAGAACATGTTAAGAACCCAGTTACATGGAATCAAAAAGGGGAATCAGTCAATAATTTCTTTTCTTCAGATGATTAAATCAATATATGATTCTTTAGGAGCAATTGGTGAAAAAGCTAACTATGTTTTGCACAATAACAATAATACGAAGACTGGAGAAAACTTTAAGAATAGTTCTTATCAAAATGGGTCCAACTCACATAGAACAACTACTTCTCAACATGGATCAAGTTTTAATAGCAACAAAAGGTTGGATTATAATCATATATTTTATCAGATATGTAAGAAGAAGGGACATTTAGCAACCAGGTGATTTTTTAGGTATCATCCACCTACTGGTGCTTCTAATACTCCTTCTCAGGCTCATTATGCAACAAATGACAATCAAGGAAATTACTCCAATGATGCAATGCATACTTCTGGGAATTCTCAACAAGCCTTTGCAAGCTTTAATGTTCACAATGCATCAGCCAATGCTGATCTTTCTTCATATAATACAGTTTGGATTTCAGATAGTGGTGCATTAAATCATATGACTGGTGACAAAAATCTGCTTCATAATACTTCTGAGTACAAAGGCAAGGATACTGTTCAAATTGGCAATGGTAAGACTTTATCCATTTCTATTACTGGTTGTACTACACTTCATACACCTAAAACAAGTTTAAAACTAGATAATGTTTTACATGTTCCATCCATGAAACATAATCTGTTGTTTGTTGCTAGGTTTACAAGGGATAATGTTTGCTCTATTACTTTTGATCCATATGGTTTTGAGATAAGATGTTTAAGGAAAAATGCATTACTTGCTCAGGGAAAAATGTTTAACAAATTATATCACATTTCCTCTGTCACTTTGCATTCTGCCTTGTCATCTATTTTTGCTTCTCCTAATATATGGCATGATAGGCTAGGTCATCCATCTCCTAGAATTTTACAACAACTGCATAATCATCACTATATCAGTCTTTCTTCTTCTATTTCAAAATCATTGTGTCATCCTTGTCAAGTTGCTAAAAGAAAAAGGTTACCTTTTCAACTTTCTTCTTCACATGCTTCTTCTCCACTTGAACTTATTCATTGTGATGAGTGGGGTCCTGTTCCTGTTACCTCATTAGCAGGACATAGATATTATATTTTGTTTGTGGATGAGTTTAGCAGATTTCATTAGATTTATCCAATGCAACTTAAAACTGATGCTTTGCACTGTTTTCAGCACTTTAAAACTTTAACTTAAAATTTCTTTCATACTAAAATCATTTCTTTCCAAATTGATGGTGCTAGTGAATTAGTAAAGGGTGCTTTTCAAGTCTTTTTAAACTCATGTGGTATTCAAATAAGGATATTTTGTCCTAAAACTCTAGAACAAAATGGTCTTGCTGAAAGAAAACACAGACATATTACTAAAATGGGAAACACTCTTCTCTTTAATGCTTCTTGTCCAAAAGAATTTTGGTATGATGCTTTTTTAACTGCTACTTATCTTATTAATATAACTCCTACTCCAATTCTCAATCACAAATCTCCTTTTGAAGTTCTTTATAATACAACTCCAGATTACTCTCTCTTAAGAATTTTTGGTTGTGTGTGCTATCATTTTTTGGGTCATTCTAGACTTGATAAACTTTCTCCAAAATCAGTGAAATGTATTTTTATTGGCTATAGTTCTTTACACAAAGGTTACAAATGTTATCTCTTGACATGTGGATTTTTCTGAATCTAAATTCTATTTTTCTTCTTCTGATTCTATCTCTGATTCCATTGTTGTTATGCCTTTACCCTTGCCCTCTTATGAGTTTGTTCCTTCTAAAAACATTGTTACAAGGTCTCAAAAAGGAATTTCAAAACCTAAGCATTTCCCTGATCATGTCATGCATTATTCTGTAAAACATCCAGTTCATTCTGTTTTTACTTCTTTGATGGATACTCCTACTGAGCCTAAAAGTTTCAAGACAGCTATTAAGGATCCAAAGTGGCAAGTTTCTATGAGAGAAGAAAATACAACTTTAAAGAACAATGACACATGGGATTTTGTTGACCTTGAACCACACATGAATATTTGAGGTTGTAAATGGGTTTATAGAATTAAGTACAAATCATATGAAAAAGAAGACATATTTAAATCCAGATTAGTGGCACTTGGTTATAACCAACAAGATGGCATTGACTATGGTGAAACTTTTAGTCATGTAGTTAAATCAACCACAGTAAGAGTAGTTCTCATTTTAGCTGTTACCAGAGATTGGCATATAAAGCAGTTGGATGTATCAAATTCTTTTCTACATGGATATTTAACTGAAGATGTATATATGTAGCAACCTTCAGGCTTTATTGATCCTGACTCATGAGTTTCCAAATAAAGTATGTCATTTAAAGAAATGTATATATGGTTTAAATCAAGCTCCAAGGGCTTGGTTTCAAAAGTTCAGTACTCCTTTGACTAATTATGGATTTGTAAGAACTGTATCTGATTTCTCTATGTTTGTCTATACTTATGGTGTGCATATGATGGTTTTATTACTTTATGTTGATGACATTATTCTAAATGGAAATTCAGAATCCTTACTTACTGATCTAGTTAAATATTTGAGCAATAACTTTGTCATGAAGGAGTTGGGAGATTTACATTATTTCTTAGGTCTATAAGCAGTGAGATCAGAAGATGCTATTAGGTTAACTTAGAAGAAGTATACAATGGAATTTCTTACTAAGTCTCATATGCTGGAGTGTAATCCTTGTAGTACTCCAGTTGCCAAAGGACCAAGATCTTATGTCAAAGAGGGAGTTTTGTTGCCTAATGCTACTGAGTATAGAACAATAATGGGTATCATGCAGTATTTGTGCTTAACTAGGCCTGACATATGTTTTGCAGTTAACTATGTCAGTCAATATATGCATGCTCCTACTGACATTCATCTATTATTAGTCAAGAGAATTCTCATGTGTTTAAAAGGTACTATTAGTTATGATATAACAATAAGAAAAGGGGACATTGAATGCTTAACTGCTTATACGGATTCAGACTGGGGTAATTTTCATGAGACAGCTAGGTATACATATGGTTATGCAATTTTTATGGGAAATTCTTTTATCTCTTGGTAAAGCAAAAAGCATCCCACTATGTCAAGATCAACTGCAGAAGCTGAATATAAATGTTTATCAGTTGCTACTGCAGAATTGGAATGGCTTGCCTCTTTATTTTCTGAGTTACATATTTCCCTTAAGCGTCCAATTACTCATTAATGTGACAACACCAGTGCAATTTACTTATCTTCTAAACTTGTGTCTCATTCCAGGGCCAAGCATATAAAAATTCATTACCATGTTGTGAGGGAGCTAATTGAACAAGGTTTTCTGGTTGTCAAGCATATTTATTCTGAGCATTAGTTAGTTGATTTGTTCACCAAAGGTCTCTGTGCTCTTGTGTTTACTTTTCTTCTTCATCAGTTGCTGGGTATTTCTTTTTCAGATACTTCTTCTTCAGTTACTGCTTCTGCTAGCATTTCAGATACTTCACCAGATATTTCTGCAGTTGTTTCTGTTTGATCTTTGCTTTATTGTGTTTACTCCTCTTTGTGAGTTGAGTTGATTGTTTCTGTTATTTCTTATCTGTCCAACATGACTAGTGTTTCTCTTCTATCAGGTTGAGGAGGGCTAATAAGAATAGTAAAATTGTATTAACTTTATTATTGTATATTGTCACTCCTAGAGAACTGACAATTATGTTTGTTTTCTATTTTTGTCTTTTGGGTATATAAGGTATGTATGAGTCAGACATGTCCTGTAAAAAATTTTATCTGTAATAACTCTTTTGATTCAATTCATCTCTTCACTTTTATCTAATTTTATGAATCTTGAATACCAAATTTAGATTTCTCAGTCTGAATAATCTTTGACCCTTCGTGTCTTAATTTTTCAATCACCTTCGGATTATGTAATACTTGAAGCAGAGCTTTCCTGAATTGATTAGAGACAAAACCCATGATAAGGAACTGATATGAGATCGGAGCAGCCGTAAAAAGGTTTGCAGAGGAGTTTTTTGGGGTATCGAACTTTAAGTTTGAAAAAACTAACAAAAATGACTTGAATATAATAACCAATAAAGAAAAAACAGAAGAAATAAACTAAATATTTTAGGAAACTAACCCCATATTTTAGGAAAATAAAATAAATATTTTTAATCTAATGAGTGTGGATGTCCAACGTATTTTTAAGACTGCATCCATACCCAATCCAAAAATGATGGAGTTCAAAAATTGCATTCATATCCAGTCCATTAGTAAAGGGTTTAGGTACTCATCCATAAGAATGCGATTGGCAGGATTGAATCCACGGGTTTCGGGCCAAATGCTTACTCCTCATATGTGAATCCATTGAGGTTTATAAGTTGTATTATTACTTACTTAGGTGAGCAAATCACCCAAATCCGAGCATTTTACCCAAGATAATTCGTATTTTTGCGAGACAGATTGGACGTGAAAGGATGTTTGAAATCCATCGTTTTCGCGGAACACGGGTAGAACATATTACTCATTTGTTGGTCCCCCGAACTTAAGCATAATGTAAATATTATATTTACATATGAATGTTGTTATCGGAGATTGATAGATACATATATAGCTTCCTATTGATTAGAGATTAGTCTTTTATCTTCGTAGAATTTTGTTCCTCCCTAGTAAGTTTTAGTTCTTTTTGTACGCAAACCTAATAGCTTTTCATCTAGCAAATGTATTGGAAATTCTCAAAGATATTCCAGAAGTATGAATTTTGTATTCATTGGAAGCCTTCATATCAATGAATATTTTACTTAGTTGTTGGAAAGATGTTATGTCACTCTTTTTATATTGTGATTACTTAGTGGTAGAGCTTTTTTAGGGGGCTTTCGTCGCGTCTCTGAAGTAAGTTTCTATTTAAAGCAAGACTTCATCCAAATTGACTAGTAATGACTGGATGGCATCACTTTTAGTTTCCTGACCCCGGATTAGTCATTTTCTTTCATGATATAATATATAAGGCTCTTGATTGAACATGAATTCGAGGTCGGAAAGACTTCATTTCGTTTACATCGAGTTTAAATACAGCAGAGAGTATGCGAGCTAGATTGAAAGAAAGAGATATGAGATCCTCGCGGAAGCTGGATATTTATAAATTATAAGTCTTCTTTGGTTATAAATTGTTCAAGACGGACAAATGTTATTCTAGCCACGATTTCAGTAATCTAAGTTTTTAAACTAAGTTACATCACTTTTGTTAAACATTTACCTATTTTTATTTTTAAATCCATGAATCCTATGCATCCATTTTGTTCACCTGTGGATATCAACTCCAACGGATAATGGATTTGAGATGGTGTAGATCTCAAATTATCTATTTGGATGGACTGGACGCGGTCATTACTGATCCATATTAAAAAGTACACTCCACCAACTTTTTCGTTTGGAAACCTTTATGGACAAAACTTAATACAATTGCAAGTACACCAATTTTATGATCCTTGAACAATATGTATATAGAGTTTATATCTCTACCTCTTCAAAATCAGAAAATAAATATTTTTAAAATCCGTGAATCTGATTGTATAGAAGAGTACTTGGATGATCTCAAAAATCAATATCCAAGATCAATCTAATCGTATCTAAATAATTGAATCTGAATTCTGCCGAGTATGAAACATTATTTCTATCTTTTAAGATACGAATTATGCAAGAATGAGTCTCTAATCGATCACAATTAGGATGGACTTATCTACTAGAATTGATTACATACTACTTATGTTTTCCTATTATGAAGATAAATAATATAATGAGAAAAGGAAAAAAAAACACAAGACACCAGAAACTTTGTGAACGAGAAAAATTGCAACTGCAGAAAAACCCCGAGACCTTGTCGAGATTTGAACACTGAACTGTATTAATCCCTTACAAACACTAGCGTACTATCATACTTTGGACGGGAATATAGTTGATACCGAATTCACCCTCCAAACAATTCAGCTGCAGTCGTGCTCTGACGGGCTGTCGTAGGTACAAAAAATTAATAAAGATATTTCCCACTAATTAACTGGTAATATAACGGTAATAAGAGATAGTTCCCACAAAGAGCTATGTAATTGATAGGTTATTTAGTTCAGCAAAATAGTAAAATACAATGGGGGATTGGTTTAAATAAAGTAAAAAAAAAAGAGAATAAGATAAAAGGGATGATCAAGGAGTCTTTCGCCATTACCAAGCGATAACTGGATTAGTATACTTATATATCTTTCGTAAGAACCATTCATCACCAGTCATAGGAAAGTAGCTAGAGCAGTTTATCCCCAAAGTTCCTCTTGTAACCGGATACCGAAGCGCTCGCATATCAAGTTCTTTCCAACCGAACCACCAAGTAGTAGCGCATTCAAGGTGTAACCCAACCGGAATCTTTAAGTTATATGAACTTAGGTTGATACTAGTAGTTATACTCTTAGCGCAAGTTCCACTTACTAGTGTTTTCTTCACACACGATTTCTCCACAGAATTCCTCTGCAAGGTCTCGCGTTCTCTACTTGTGTAAGGATTATTCAACAATTACATGGATATCCTAACCCTTTACTAGAAATATAATGATCAATAGATTAATCTAGCGTGCACTCCAAACAATTTAATCAACCAATCATAAACCCTAGAAATAGTGAAAACAAACGATGATGATAAGAACTTCGAATAACTTGTATTAACCAATAAAGATCACGTCTAGAACATTTAATTCATCTTTAATCAACAAAGGTTTAGTTACACGTGATTACAAAAGAGAATGGGTTCCCCCTAAAGGGGTAAACCCTAGGTTTTGATGTAGAATATATAATATGAGAGGTAGAGATTGTGTCTCCTAGGTGTGTAACCTCTCTTTTCAGGTCTTTAGATGTCTTCTTTATAGTCTTCAATGTTTGGAATTCAAGTCTCTTCTCTTCTAGGGTTAGGAATCCCATTGGGATCAAGTTTACTCCTTTTAAAAGTCCAAAACGCGTCCAAGAAGTCTCTCTTGGCTTGCCATAATCGGTAGTCTTGTCCTCTATCTTTCTCCCGATTGTAATGTCCCAAAAACTCATGTTTCCTATGACCAAAAGTGTCCATAATCGGTAGGATCAATTCCCAACTTATCTACCGATTATAAGTCCTCCAAAGCGGACTTCTCCTGATGCCAAAATCACCTATAATCGGAAGTTAATGGATCCCCATTATCTCCCGATTGTTGCTACTGTACATTTCACTTTCTTCATCTCGGATGTTTTTGCGCGTAACTTCTTCATCCGAACTCAGGATGACCTTATTATTTCACCGTTCACTTCGTATTTGAATTCTCTAAAAGATGATCGTAAGAACTCCTGTATTTGAAGTGAATTTGGTCTTTGGACCTTCTTCATCAATAACACTTCACTTTCTTGTTCATTTATGCACTTTGTAGCTCCTTTTCGGATGATTCACATGAAATGACACATAAACTAGAAAATAATCATAATAAAAAATAATATGCACGAATTATAGCTCAAACAAGTATGGATATGACACTCTAAACATGTAAATTAAGCACTTAGCACTCTTTACGTCTTTTGAACCTCGCAATGTTCTACTCAATTGACTCTCTTAGCTGGCATCATTCACATCCTAAAAGCTTCTTCAGTCTAAGTGAAGACTTATGCATGATACCAATCTGCCTCTAATATATAAGCCTATTTGATCTCCCTTTAGATCAATAAATCAAGGCTTGGAAATTTGTTCGCAATATATAGAAAACTTCACAAATCCAGAACACTTTCACTCAGTTAGATAAGAAACCTGGATTATTAAACACCTCTCAAAAACAATATAACCGATCAATTAAGAAGAGTTTTAGATATTTATCTTAAGGAATTACGAAGTCTGTGACGAATTTGTTTTTACGATTTTTATCTATTTCGTTCCTGAGAAATAGATTATTAAAACCCCTCGATAACAAAACGAACAAGATCAGGATACACGAACTATCAAGGTAGAGAAAGTCGGACCTGGATTCACGAATCCCTAAGTGAAGTCTTTAAGGTCGTCAACCTAATTATGTTTCTCGGAGGAAACATAAGTTCATAGAGGACGACTCTAGCAAACAATTAGCACATAGAAGTGTCAGGGATTAACTTTTCTGTTTTTTTTTATCAGTTTCTTCATTTATGGATTTTCAAGACTAGGGTAGCTTAGAATTCAAGCTAAGATAATTTGATATTCAAGCAAAAACTTTCTTTGTTTATATAAAATTGTTCTTTGCAGTTCGTGTAAGCATGTGAGAAGTTTTTCATGAAATTACATTAAAGAATATACATTATCGTCCAGAGTACCAAAAACATGTACAATGATAGTTCTTGGAAAGTATATATTCCGAACTTATAAGCAAAGTCATGTTCATTTAAACACTTTAGAATTAAAATATGACATACACACACATGGTGTTTTAGTGATCAAGATGTCTTAGAGGTGCTTACGAGAGTCATAGCAATGCTAAACGTATTTAAGAAAATAGTCTGATGCTTTAGTTCGTATTTTGTAGGTATGCGAAGGTACGCAAATTAAGATACCCAAGGTACGCATATCATGTATGCGCACCCTAAGGCAATTGACGAACTCATTCCCTTGATACACATACCTCAATCAGTTACCGAATTAATAACTAAGGGGTATGCGTAGTGGGCATGCATACTTACGTACCCCTATTTTGGGACTCATATGATGATGGTACGTGTAACAGGTACGTTTACTATCATGTATCCATAAAAGTAGTTCTGTAAACTCTCTTTAATCGATTTGAAACTTTCTCAATAGCCAGTACGCATACCTCAATCTATTACCGAACTCATAACCAAAGGGTATGAGTACCTACATACCCATATTCTGGGACTCAGATGATGATGGTACGCGTACCGGGACGGCTACTATCTTGTATCTAGAAAAGTTGTATTGTGAACTCTATTTAATCGATTTGAAACTTTCTCAATATCCAAAGATGATAAACTTCATTTCATGAGCTATTTTCAAATGATTAACTTGAACAAAAAAGCAATCATAATCAATAAAAAAAAATTAACTAAGTTTTACAAGTATATAAAAAACTATTGCTTGAATTATATTTCGAGATGTTTAATAAGAAAGCTGGACTCGGAATTCCTTCTTTGCAAAATCTATTAGAAGTCATACAAGATAGTCTCATATAGATAGAATGGTAATACTTGTGAGTAAATAGAATGGTCAGTCTTCACATACCTCTTAATTTTGTGATGAAGTTCTCCAAATGTCTTCGTTTGATCTACAGTCTTCATTTTTCAAGGGCTATTCAGTGATGTCTGATATTGAACCACCATACTATAACCTAGTCCTATACTTGACTTAAGTGGACTATAAATCAAGATATAAATTTGTCCATCTAACATTAACAACAATCTTGAGATTAAAAAAAAAACGCGAGTTCAAACGAGCAGTGCGCTAACAAGTATCCACCAATCCGTTGCTCACCCTTCCTTATTAGGTGGTAAAAGAGTATCGTATTTCTCCATGATATGATCATCTAAGCTTATCCAAGGGATGGTTTTAACGTATCTTCCTTATCGTATCTTCTCCTTACAAGATCATAAAAGCTGACAATATTTGTTGCTGCAAATTCTACTTATGGTTTTAACGTACCCGTGGAAAGTTTTGTAGAAATAGACACATTCCTCTGGAACTTTTTTAGGTCACAACATTTCCACCATTAACCTTCTTTTGAAAACCTTGATAGTAACCTTTTAAGATTTCATCCTCCAAAATGTGTGGGAACTCGACATATATTGGATCATTTTCCTATGTGTGGCTCAAGTTTTTTTTCCTTAAATGATTGCCCTCAAATCGTGTGTGCATCTGAATAGAACCAGATTTACAGAAAGAAAGTACAAAAAATTTACTTACCGATGCCACAAGTTTGATAGGGGGTGCAAAATGGGCTTGAAACCCCATATTAAGAGAAAAATATGTCAAATTAGATACAATTATACTTGAGAGCCAGTTGGGCTTGGTGTGCAACTGCATACCATGCTCTAAGATGGCTCCTATAGGGGTGAGCATTTTACCCGTTTTTCGTGGATTTAACCGGGACCAACCGTCTTTTTACGAATGGATGCCCGAACCGTTCGCTAATGGGTTGAATTCGGATGGGATTTTTAGAATTCAACGGATTACAGATTGGGTCCGGATGCAACCTTGAAAATCCGTTGGACTTCCATAACCGTTGGATTAAGCGCATTTATATAGTTTTTAGAAAATATATAGGTAGTTAAGGAATTATTAAGTTGTTTGCTTGGATTGTTGTTCATGACACTTTTATACTTATATAAATATACAAAATATGTAGGCTCTATAAGTAGACGTCTATGTTGGCTTTATTTTTTCATTATAAATCTTAACTAAAACAAGTCTATTGGATTATCTGTACCCAATCCGTTCATCCGTGCATCCATTGGATGTGGATTGGATGCAGATCCAAAATTTGAAATCCGTAATTAATTGGATTGGATGCGACTGAGGTAAAAACAGGTCCGTACCGGCGCATGCTCACCCCTAGGCTCCTCCCCTGGTGTGCATATTGTGTGATGTTGTGTTATCTTTTTATAGTTTGAACAAACAACTTTTGGCATTCAGTAAAGCCTATTGCGTCTTGTCTTTCTTTGATTTCATATTTATAATAATCATCATGCTTTAATGTCACACCTCACATAAAATTTACCATCATATGTTGAGATCAGGCTTAACTCTAGCATAAACATACTCCATAACACATAAGTCAGAATCAACCATTGCATACGTACCATATGCATGTAAAAATAAATAAATTATATTACATCTTGAATTACACTATTAAGGTAAACTGATCATACTCAAAGCAGTTAATATTGTGTATCATTATCATATCGGCCGGGTCCTATACACCTATGCGAAAGATTATATCGATTTTACCGATGATACATCATTAAGACTAGAATTCTAAAATTTTATCAATATTTAAATCTAAATTTAATAAAAACTCAATTTCATTCCATTATCAATCCCATATTTACTAATCTTATTTCGGATGACCTTGTTGTTGCTACTAACCTAAATTAATGATGTTGAAGATAAAAGCGTGAACCACAATAAATTCTCATTTGACAAATCTTCAAAAAAAAAAAAAGGAGCAATAAAGAACCTTAGTTCTTCCGAGGATAAGAAACCCATTAAAAAAATGAAAGAAGATTATTAGGAGAAAGGGTTTTGTTTACAGATTTTCAGATCTAAATAATTTATTCTACCAATTTATCTTTACTGATATTATCAGTGTATCGGTGAACCCGATATATCGGTTTGTACCGGCCGATATGAGCGGGTTTTTTTCCGTTCAATCCTTGTAACGCCGATATTTTAGATATCCTAAAGGTTTTTACCGATACACGATAAAAACCTATAATATCGGCTGGTACAACCGATATTGACTACCTTGGTTATACTAAATAGGTTTAGAATAAGGAAATAGAAAACAATCATATCACCATAGCTTGTATGGCTTGTTATCTACTTTTATTTCCTACAACTTAGTTGATGAATAAAACTCAATTTCTTTATTCATGAGGTCAGAATAGAGTACCAGTCATGCTTGACACATGTCTCTCAACATTTCCCTCATGAGTTGGAGAGACACCTATTCTCATGGCTACATGGGACAACTCATACTTCACTTAATAAATCTTATCTAGTATTAACCTTAAGATAATATTTTGTTCTATTTTAGATCGATAAGGAAGATTTTATTTGGAAAATGAATGTATAAGAGTGACGTTATCTACAAGATATGGAAAAAGTAGAGAAAACAAAAATTATTAAATAATGAAATCCCAAATCAAAACCGAAAGATTAAAGTTAATATGCAAAGGATGAACGGATACTTTAACCAAAGTGAGTAGCCGAGTACTCTCTTCAAAAATCAAATCTTCGCCAGTTTTATAGTTCTTTTCGAAAGTACTTTTATTACTTTCCCACCAAAAAAACCAAAAGACCTAGTCGGACTGAGTTCCCATATCAATTGATCTGACTGCGATAAACACAAAATATGTCAGCACCAAGCAAGATCATATATCTTCTTCGGAAACCCATTATTTTATTTTATTTATTTATTTATATGGCAAACAAAAAAAAAAACCTCAAAACTTACAAACTGCCCCTTATCTGTTTGTGGTCACTACATAAAGTAGGCACAAACCAGACCGGTGGCACTGACCACACCATGTGTGTAACATTAACCTTTGCCCAGTTAGCTAACTTATGGGATGCTCTATTGGCAGATCGGTTGATATATATGAAAGCACTAGACCTAAATTTGGAAATTAGGTTTTTTTATATCTTGATATTGATAAGTGCATATTTCACATATATTTGGTGTTAATTCCATACTAGTATTTGATGGTTTTCTTGCAGATTATTGTGTGTTACGCGTGTTTTCTCTTATTTGTGTGTTAGAAGGTGAATAATCCAAAAAGAAGTGAATTCGAGCTTAGTTGTGCAGTGAAAGAAGCTAGCTAAGAGTGAGGAAGAGCCAAATACCAATTGTAACTCGTTCAAATACAATATTTCTACTTTTCATGGGGTAGAGGACGACAAGGCAAAGGCAACTGCGAAAGAACGGAGTCAATCGGAGTTCGTATGAAGAAGTTATGGGCAAAATAAGAATGAACTTGGAATTAAACTGTCAGTCTTCCAGGACTGACAGTTGAATGGGCATCTCTTGGTAAGGGGCACCCTCACTGTACGTTAAGGGACACCTTCATGTTAAGGGGCAGACTAATTCAAGGGAACTGCTAAAGGCAGTCAGTCTCTGTGCATAAGGGGCTGCCACCAATTTGAATGTTGTTAAAGGCGCCCGGCTAATTCATCCGGGCACCCTTCTTCTTCTTCACGAGTAAAGAAAAGTGGCGGGAAACCTTTCAATTCAAATATCTACACCTGCATTTCTTCTGGGATGATTTTGGTCGTGGATTAGAGAGATTCAAGAGCAGATATGAGTTGGATTAAGCCTGTTTCGATTAAACAAAGATGGTAAGTCGATTGGTTTTTAAGAATAACAAAGGTATGAGCTCAACGATGAGAAGAAAGGTTGCTGCCATTAATGGTGATGCTCGGGAAGAGAGCATAGCATGCATGGGTGATCGGTAACGATGGAAGTTGAAGCTCGAGTTGCATGGAGAAGATCGTGGTGGTTCTTGGTGATAGTTCTCGTCTCAATGTTGTCAAGATGGCTTGCACGGAAGAAGGAAAAAATGAAACTGTTGGATGCTATGGTGATCGATAGTTGTGATGAATGAAGCTACAGGTGATTTGCAGCGATGGAAATAATGGGTTTGAGCAATGGCAGAGAAGAGTTTGCTTTGCCGGTGTTTGGTTGGAACGACGACGATAGTGGCTGGTGATGGAGCTCGGGAAGATCATTGGATCATTGATAGAGTGGTTGCTGCCATTGAAGCTCGAATGAAGAACAAAGAACTCGTGATGATGATGCCAGGAGTTGATCGATTTTTGTTGTTGTAATGATGGTTACGTCTTGCTGCCATTTCGATGGTTCAGAGAAGATGAAGAAGTGGCAGACAAGATATGGTAGAGAAAAGAAAAAAAGAAAAGAAAAAGAAGTGGCAGACAAAAGAGAAAATGTGCCCATCACATTCACATGCGCCAAAAGTAAAAGGGAAAAGAGAGTGCGCACAGGTAAGCAGAGGCACGCTGTGTCGGGTATTTTACCCTATAAATAGGGAGCTTCTGCGGACATGTTAACACACTTCTACATCCTAGACATCCCACATCCCACACCTCTTCTACTCTTCTTCCATTTTTAGTTTAGTTTTATTTCTTCTGTTTTTATTTGTGAGTATTTTTAATTATTAGTAGCTAAATTTTTATCTAGGATTAGGGAGGAAATCCTACTATGTGTGCTATAATGTTTTGATTATTTTCTATAATAATTCTCTTGGTCCTTATTCTTGATTCGTAACGGTAATAATTTTCTTCATGTGTCCTATGATGCTTGATAATTGATTTATATATTCTATGTTAGAAAATAGCATTTTATAGTGAAGAAGATTGTTAATTCTTTGAGAAAAATAATTTCTTGAAAAGATTTATTTTCCGAGACGTATTATTTGTCCTAAATCGTCTTGAGTAATTTTGGGAGAATGTTATAGGGAATAGTTATAATCATTTAGTATGTGTAGTAGTGATGGAATCTTGACATCCTAGATTCTTTTAATTGAACACAAAAATCATTTTTAGCATTTCCATTATTTTATAAGTTTTATAAAAATCACCATCTTTTTGTCTAAAACCAAATCTTTTAAAAAGTCCGAGAATCAAACCCTATACTTATCACTTGTAAAACTGCATCAGATACACAAAGTGAGTATGCAAATCTCCCATGAAAGTCTTCTGATTGATTTGCTTCAGTATAGTTTCATCGTCGCTCTCTATAATGATCCGATCCTATTTTTTTCCGGCAGCAAATTTTAGGGCATATCTAATGGCGCGCACCTCTTCTTCTTCTGCATAAAAACAAACGAGGTAAGTTGCTTGAGAACGGATAAATTCACAATCCGAATCTCTGATAATAAATCCCAATCCTCCTTCTTCGGAATTTGGATTCCAAGCCCAATCAGTATTTATTTTAATCCAGTTCCCATATGGAGCGACCCAAGGAGATGAATTAGGAGAAGATGTAATTACAACAATTTTGTTTATAATTGATGGTTTATTTATGTTAATCAACATTGAAATAGCTGTAGCAAGAATTGTCGCAGCTTCTTATGTTTTTTTATTATGGACTAACTCATTTCTGCTTTACCAGATTGACCACATCATACAAGCAATTTTGGGGAATATGTCAACTCTAGCAGAATCATCTTTATATGGGTAGAGCTGAAGCCAAAATTTGATCCACTGGTAAGAGGTAAAATTCTAAAATCAATTGTTTTGGATATTCAGCTTCATCCAAACTCTATTTAGGACAGTACAAGTTACCTAAGAATGCATAATAGTTTCACTTTTTAATTTTCATCTAGGGCAGCTGAAGTCAGAAATTTTAATTAGATTGTGTAAGATTTCCATTACTGGTAAAGCACATTTTAGAGCTTTCTAGACAAACAATTTTATTCTAGCAAGTAACTTATGTTTCCATAAGGTTAGCCAAAGGTCTGAACAAGTCTTATCTCCATTAATACACAAGGCAGTATATGCCGATTTCGTACTGAAGTTACCAACTTTCGATGGAACCCATGCCCTTATATCACCAAAAGGTTCAGTAATTAAAGGGATTTGTTAAATCTTCTCTTTTGAAGCTTAATCAAAAACAACACTTAGTTTTGTTGCATCCTAAATTTTAGTTTCCGGAATTATCAAGTATTTGACTTTAAGATTCCTATCAGGAATGGAATTAGTTCTCGGTGAGGTGATCCCTTTTCCAGGGATCCAATTATCACACCAAGGATCGATAAAGTTTCCTTCTCCAACCACCCATGATATAAAAGGTTTTATCTTGCACATGGTGCGGTGGAGACATTTCCACGCCCAAGAGGCGGTACTAGGATAATTGGCATTTAATACATCCATCTTAGGATAATATTTTTCTTTCAGCACTTGTGCTAGAAGTGAGTCAGGGTTTTCCACTAATCTCCACACACTCCTTGCTAGCATTGCAGGGTTATTCTTTTATCTTTTTCTAAGTCCCAAATCCCCTTCTTATAGTGACTTGCAGATGTTATCCAAACCAAGGAGATAGAGCTTTCTCTTGCTAGTATTGGGATCTTATCCCCACCAATATATATTCAGGTGAGTCTCTATCTTGTGACACATACTTTTAGGAATTAGAAAAATGGCCATTTGGTACAAGGACATAATCTGTCCCCACATGTTTTACCAATGTTGTTTTTCCTTCTTGCGAAAGGAACTGGGTTAGCCATCCATGCACTCTCTTTTCTACTGCATTTAAGAGTGACAAATGGGTTTGAGTCTTAGACCTTCGAATAGTAATATTGAGAATCTTAGCCAAAATTCTAATATGTCTGGGTGTACTTTCTTACTGAAGAAAATACCCGACTTTTCAAAATTGATTTCTTGACCACTTGCTTTACAGTATTTTTGTAGGTAATCTTTGATAGCATGGAAGTCAGGGACGGTGGCCTTGGTGAAGAGGAGACTATCTTCTGCAAACAATAAGTGGCTGACAGGAGAGGCAGATGCACATTTTATGACATGCACAAGGTTAGAATCTTATAAATATTTGATATAAGAGGACAAATCCTCATTTCAAATTATGTATAGGTACGGGGACATAGGATCCTGATAGAGTACGAAACTGAGTTTAGATAATTCATAATCAGTCTGACCCACTTATCATTGAAACCCAATTTAGACATTACTTTAGCCAAGAAAGACCATTATATCCTGTCCTAAGCCTTTGACATGTCTAGTTTGATGGCAGCATATCCCACCTTTCCTCTTTTATGCTTAATAGAGTGAATGAGCTCATGTTCTAGCATTATATTATCTTCAGACTGTCTTTTAGAGACAATGGGAGTTTGATTTGGTGAAATAAATTTGTTCATCACATGCCTCATCCTGTTTGAAATAGTTTTAGAAATAACTTTGTATGCAAAGTTGCATAAGCCAATAGGCCTAAATTGATCCACAGAGTAAACCATAGGATTCTTAGGGATCAAAGCTATGTTAGTGTGATTGAACTGAGTGAGTAGGTTTTCTATATCAAAAACGTTTTTGACCATCAAGATGACATCTTTCCCTACAATGTCCTAATAAGATTGATAAAATAAGCCGGTAAACCCATCTGGGCCTGGTGCTTTCTTAGCCCCCATTTGCAATGCAACTGTTTTTATTTTATTGTCTGATATAGGGGCCAACAACATCTCATTATCAGAGTGAAATAGTTTGGAGGTTATAGTATCAACCACGATGTCCTGACCATTGTTTCCAGAGATACTATATAACTGTTGGAAGTATGAAATGAATTCATCTCCTATAGCCTCCCTGGTGGTCAACCAAGTGCCATTTCTAGATTTTATCCAAGATATATTGTTTCTCTTTTCCTGAATATTTTCGATTTATGAAAGTAAGGTTTATTGTTGTCACCTTCTTGCAGCCATAATTCTCTGGACTTGTCTTTCCAAAGAATCTCCTCTAATGAATATAGGTAAGATAACTTGTCAGTTAACTCAGAAAGTTTCCTTATATCTCCGGGAGAGTTAGTTTGTATCTCCTTGATATTCTCTTTAGTTTCATGTAATGAGAAGTTTAAGTTTCCAAAAGATACTTTATTCTAATTATTTAACTTGTTTTTGACATGATTAAGGTTTTGTTTCAATTGAAAAGCCTTAGAACCTCTCACCTTTATTAACTAGGCTTGTTCAATTACATTTTTGCAGGTAGGGTCTTTTATCCACATAGACATAAAGTGGTAGGATTTATGGAGATTTTCCATACCCGGACTTAAGGATATTAGGATAGGCGAATGGTCAGAGCTAATGCGGGGTAAGTGAAAGGTGTGGGTGTGAGGAAAGGACAACTCCTACTCATTATTCACAACATCTCTATCAATTCGTTCCATGACTAAGTTATTTCAATCTTGTTTATTTGTCCAAGTGAAGTCTGGAACAGAAAAAGGCATATTCTTTAAATCCCAATTACACATAAGATTTTCTAGGTCTCTAGTATCACTTTCAGCCATCAGTCTCCTACCCCATTTATCTTGGGGCAACAATATACAGTTTAGATCACCCACAACAAAAGTGGGGGAGGTGATATCATAAGTTGGGCTATGAAGTTATTCCAAGAACTGAGTCTAAGATATTTGTTAGGTTCCCCATAAACAAAGTACAAGTTACATAAAGTGTTATCCTTAATCGAGTTAGAGGATCATAGAAAGCCTCTTTGACTGGAATTGATAGTCGATAAATTGAACCCATCTTTCCAAGCCAGACCCAGGCCCTCTTTTTTACCAATAGAAGATAAGCTAGTTGAGTTATGGTAACTTAGAGTTCGAAACTTTTTTGTAGTAGTTTGAGCACTACTCATAGTCTCACAAATGAAAATTATATCGGGAGATTTAAGTTTAACAAGCTCCCGTAGTTCTCGAATTTGCTTTTGGTTTCCCAAAACCACGATAATTCTAGCTTAAAATACTCATAGTAGCAGTTAATGAACAGTTATTCCCTTAAAAACCATAGAGGTTCCATAGGAATTTAAATAAACACTAACAAACAAGGGTAGGAAGTAAGAAAATAGAATTGAAGGTCTTTGGTGTTTTTCTTTTGAAGTTTTAATGAACTATGATCAATTCAGGATCATGGGTATCAATTGTATCTTCAAAAACTTGTATTGAATGATTCTCCGGTATGATTCTGTTAATCTCCGATTATTTTTCCGTCTGGTATTGGAAACTAACAGTCAAATAACGACTCTATTAGTAGTATTCCGTTATCAAAAAGGGGTAGTTTACCACCCGGAGAGTGGTAAGTTTTTTTTTTTTAATTTGAGTATGAGAGAGAGTGAGTTGTAGAGAGAGAGAAAATGCATTATGTACATATTTAACTCAGAAAATGTATTATGCACATATAAGAGAGTGAGTCGTATAGAGAGAGAGGGGGTTACACTCTGCGGAACCCTTATTACAACTTTACAATGCATCAATCCATGATCATTGGACTCCTCCGCATTACCACACAAAATACTAGTAGAATTATATAACTGCATTCCCTTGCATAATAATCTATCAATATGTACGAGAGAGAGTGAGTCGTAGAGAGAGAGAAAATGCATTATGTACATATGTAACTCAGAAAATGTATTCTGCACATATAAGAGAGTGAGTCGTATAGAGAGAGAGAGGGGGTTACACTCTGCAGAACCCTTCTTATAAATTTACAATGCAAAAATCCATGATCATTGGACTCCTCCGCATTACCACACAAAATACTAGTAGAATTATATAACTGCATTCCCGGGCTAGTCTACAAAGGAGATTAAAGGGTATGTATGATCCAATGTCTTTTTAATTTGTGCTACTCCATCTGTTTTTACAGGGCATTCATCTTCATTTCCTTTTGTTTTTCTCTACTGGTTCCTCCATCTTTTGTTCTTAATACCTTTTTACCCTCTCATCCTATCCCTTCAAATCCCCCCCTCGTTTAATTTTCCTAGCATCATCTCCTTCCTATCCATCCGTTATGTTTAATTTCATCAAAAAAAAATCTCTCAAATCTATTCCTACTGTAGGCTCTATACTATTTTCACTAAAGGTTTACTGGTGGGTATTGAGTATTCTCATTTACGAGTTAGTGGAAAAATTTGTATCAAACCCAAACCAATATGATTCATCTGCATCTTCTTCCCCTCATGGGAATTTGAACCAGGGAGATGTAATTAAAAAGAAAATTGCACCAAGTTTTAGAATGTTTATGAGCAGAGAAGAACAAAATGTTGAAGGAGAAATTTTGAGAAAAAGAAAAGCAGCAAGGAAAAGATCCCCGTGGAAGATTCTAAGGATTAGTAACAAAGTTTCGCCATCATTCATTCCAAACGAGCAGTTTACAAAATGTCCAGCAAAGGTTAAACAGGAAAAAGTTTTTGTGGAAGAGAAGAAAATTCAAGAGTTTAAACTTGTATTAAGTCAAGGTGATATGGCAATAGAGTAAAAATATCGGCTTGGCGATGTCGAGGAAAAATGCAAAAAACTAGCAACAATAGAACTCTACATCTGAAAGTGAAAAGAAAGTTGGGAGTGAGGAGAAGATACACTACCCAAAATTATGAGAAAAAGTTATGTTATGTGTCGTTGATCGTTGTCTACAGGAGATTAGTGACCGCTACAAATTATAACCATAAAATCAACACCTTTCTTCAAAGCCACAGACCAGAAATTACCCCCAAACTAAAACAAAACTTGTATAGAAACCTCTCCCCATCCGGTAGTAAAAACAAAAGGAAAAGGAAAATGTCTACTCACAAGAACAAAGGTGTAGCAACAAATGGGAGATGGGTGAATGCCAATGATTCACGACTAGTCGAATCAAAAGCGAATGCTAGCATCGGGGAAGATAGCTCAAACATGGATAACCAGGTAAGCCTAAACTCTCATTATTACCATTATTGTCTGATCAAGAGCTTCTATGAATTTTTAATCAATCCTTTTTTATACCGTGGTTCCATTTTTCATAAAAAATATTTTAGATGTGGTACTTTTTGTGTCATCTCAGTGGATAAACTACCTTATGACTGTGCTGACAAGGATTTCTGGGCTCTCATTAATTTGCATGAGAATTATTTTGTTCTCCAATATGCTTGTTGTTGGGTTAACAAACCTCTGATTGTCAAGGCTCAATATCAAAATCCACCAAAAACAACTCTCTCAAAGCTTTTTACATGGAATTTTCATCTAAATAACAATCTCTCGGTCAACAGGTCCAGTACTTTTGGTTCTACGTCTATCCTTCAACAGAAAATACACTATCTCTCATTTGGTATGTCTCTAAATTTGCTAGCCTGGAATTTCCAAGGGCTAGGCAAACCGGAAACCCAAAACCACTTAAAGAACCTGGTAAATGAACACAACCCAGACATCTTATTCCTCCAAGAAACCAAGAATAAAGAACAATTCATAAAACCCATAATCCAATCCCTAAATTTCAATAAAATGGAATTAGTCAACCCAAGAGGTGTGGTAGGAACTGCGCGGGGTCTAGTCTTAGCTTGGTCTAGCAAACTCACTGTTATTGTAGTAAATAAAACTGATAGTCAAATAGACGTAATAGTGAATTGCAATGCTAGTAATTTGGTTTGGATGATGTCTGGGACATACGGGTGTCCTTATAGAATCAAGAAACATGTTAGTTGGGAGTACTTCAAGAATCTATCTAGAAATATAGATATCCCTTGGCTTGTTTTGGGCGATCTAAATTTCACTCTCTCCGGAGATGAAAAGAGAGGAGGAACCTTGACTGACCCTACTGAGAGGGCTTTTTTCAACAACTTGATCGATTCAGCTGAATTAATGGACCTAGGTTTTGTAGGATACCAGTTTACTTGGTCTAATAAAAGAGTGGGTACGGAATTTATAGAAGCTAGACTTGATCGTGCTTTGGCTAACACACAATGGTTAAATATGTATCCTAGAGCTCTGGTCTACCACTTAAATTCTGTGGGATATGACCACTGTCCTATTCTGCTTAGAACTACGCCCTGCTGGAAGGATGGTGCTAAACCATTCAAGTTCTTTGGTATCTATTTGGAAGAACCGTCATGTTTTCAAGTTATCGAGGAAGCTTGGGACATAGATCCGGGGGGCTCTGTGGCTTTTGCCATCATGTCTAAACTCAAAAATGTAAAGGCATCAATAAAAATTTGGAATAGAGAATTTTTTGGAAATATTAAACAAAATATAAAAAAGCTTAATCAAAATCTCAATCATGCAAAAAATAACCTGAACCTTCAGGACAACAATCCTAGGGTAGAAACAATCAAGCAGAACCTAGAAAAATGGTATAATTTTGAGGAATCATTCTGGAAAACAAAAGCTACTGATAATAAACTCCACTTGGGGGATAAGAATACTGGATACTTTCACTCCACTGCTACCTACAGAGCTAGGAAACTTAGAGTGGAATCCATCCAAAAAATTGATGGCATATGGTGCAATGATAGACAAAGAATAGTGGATACCTTCTACAACCATTTCTCTTCTATGGCCACTTCATCTACACCTAATATATCTGATCATATCTTAGATCTGATCCCATCTTGTCTAAATGACCTGGAAAACCAAAAGTTAATGGTAAAACCTTCTGAACTAGAAATTAAACTAGTTGTCTTTGACATGCACCCAAACAAATCCCCAGGACCGGATGGCTTCCCGGCTGTGTTTTTCCAAAAAAACTGGTTTCTTCTGAAAGATGAAGTCACAAAGATGATTCAGGATTTTTTCGAGACTAGGCACATTCTCAAGGAGTTTAACTCCACTTTCATCACCCTAATACCAAAAATTGAATTACCTACTTCTCCTAAAGACTTCAATCCTATTTCCCTCTGCAACACTGTTTACAAAATAATCTCCAAATTGCTAGCAGGAAGATTAAAACCATTTTTAGACAAAATCATCTCCCCCTTCCAATCTGCTTTTGTTCCTGGGAGGCAAATTGCTGATAATATTATTGTGGCTCATGAAATAGTTCATACTATGAGAGTTGAAAGGAAAAAGCAAAAGAAGAAAGGTATAATGGGTTTGAAAATTGATATGTCAAAAGCTTTCGATCGAGTGGAATGGGATTTTCTAATCAAGATAATGGGAAAAATGGGATTTTGTAAAAATTGGATAGATTTGATTTACCAATGCATAGGAACTACTTCTAGTGTTGTTCTTGTGAATGGATCCCCATCGGGGTTCTTCAAGCCTTCGAGGGGTCTCTGCCAGGGGGATCCCATATCCCCCTATCTTTTCATAATTTGTATGGAGGCCCTTTAGAGGGTTCTCCTGGAAGCGAAAAAAAAAAGGATTGATAAGTGGAGTCAAGTTTGGATCCGATTCCCCCTCCATCTCCCATCTTCTTTTTGCGGATGACTGCCTAATTTTCACAAAAGCTGGGAAAAAAGAATGCAAGAATCTAATAAAAATCCTAGATCTCTTCAGCTTAGGGTCTGGTCAACAAATTAACTATGATAAATCGGGGGCTTTCTTCAGCAATTCTGTCTCCAATACGGAAATTCGTGAAATTCTGGATATTCTAAAAGTGGGAAGAATCAAAGTGGATGACAAATATCTGGGAATACCCTTGTTCACTCATAAATCCAAAGTAAAATGTTTTGAGGCGGTTCTAGGAAAATTAAAAGTGAGACTAAAAGGTTGGAGTAGTAAACTTCTGTCCCCGGCCGGAAAAAGAGTGATGATTAAACATGTAGCTGACTCCCTGGCAACATACCAAATGACCTGCTTTGTCGTTCCAAAGGAAATAACAAAAAAAATGGATTCCCAAAACCGGGATTTTTGGTGGGGGCACTCGGAAGAAAACAATCGAGGATGGTGCCCTAAGGCATGGACACCAATCTGCACTCCAATTCTTTATGGAGGTCTAGGTTTCAAACAGTTTGATTTGTTTAACATTTCAATGTTGTCAAAAACGACTTGGCGTTTGATACAAAATCCGGATTCCCTGACATCTAGAGTTTTCAAATCCAAATATTTTAAGAATTCTTCCATTCTTAGTATCTCTAAACCGAAAGACACTTGTTCCTGGTTATGGAAGGGACTTTGGAATGGTGTCAAGATCATCCAAGAGGAAGCTACCTGGAAAATTGGAAATGGAAGAGATATCCAAATGTGGAAACATAATTGGATCCCTCTAAACTCACCAAACACTATTCTCATAAGTGATATAAAACCATCAGTTGAAAACACTCTCATAAATGTCAGTGATGTCTTGAATCATGATGTTGCTAAATGGAATGTAGACTTCCTACAACAGGTTCTCCCCTCTCAGGTGGTTCAAAACATTCTTTCAATCAACCTTCACCAAAATCGCTCTCCCAAAGATACTCTTACATGGCCCCTCTCCAAACAAGGAATTCTCTCTGTTAAATCTGTGTATGATTACCTCATAAAAAACTATTGTTTGAACAATGCTCAACCTTTGATCCCAAATCCGATATGGAAGAAAATATGGAATCTCAACATCCTTCCTCGTATCTGTGTCTTCGTTTGGAAATGCTATAGTGGTATTCTACCGGTTAGTGGTCTAGTGGGTAGATGGGTTTCAACCATAAATATTACTTGCCCTATGTGTGACAACTTTGTAGAAACTGATGAACATTCGCTCTTACAGTGTTCGTTTAGCAAGGCGGTTTGGCTAGGGATGAACTATAGAATAGGAAACATTAATGGGATCCGAAATTGGATAGAAAACTGGATAAACGATAGGCAGAATACCCAGTTCAACAATATAAAAGGAAACCAATTAGTGGCAATAGTGAGTTGGCATATTTGGAAAGCAAGATGCCTTAAATGCTTCCAAAACATCCATCAGTCACCAGAAACAACCATTACTCTTATAAAAACCCACCTAAAAGCTTGCTTCAATTTACCAACAAATCTTACCCTCAATAGGAACCCGATGGGTGAACAACTGGCACAATGTTACACGAAGATAGGAAAACACTATAAAACCATCATTTGTTACAGCTCATGGCACTGCAGGTTATCTATTGCAATTGTGGTCATAATCATTATAGATAAGGAAGGAGTATGCAGGGGACAAAGGGCCTTCCATTGCGAAGTGAGCTCTCTGGAAGAAAGTAACACCCTGGGGGCGATTGAAGCAATGAGATGGCATCAACAACATAACAACAGAATTTGCAACATGGAGATTGGACAGAAAGGTGATCAAGCAGCTCAATCTAATATGGAGAAACCGCAAGCACCATCAAACTCTAAACACATTAACGAAAATGTGGATTCATTTTGTTATTTTCGAAACTTTAATTGTTTTCCTTTAAGGCAGATGTGGATGCCAAAACTCATTTCAATTGTTAAGTCTTATGTCCCATCCTCTGGAGATGGTGGCTCGTATCTTTCTGTTTTAAATTGTAATATGAATCTACAAAACAACACCTCTCAGACTCCCAATATGAGTGGTTAGTGTCTTGTTTGTTTTGGTTTTTCAAGAAAAAAAAAAATCTATCAATACTCAATAGTGTTAAACCATAATACTTGGTGCCTGTTTAAACCATAATCATACCTTAATTCATATTACAACTAATTAGATTTAACTTGATCTACTCTGATGATTAGCTTATATGAACAAAGATTTGTTGCGCAAAATATAAAATGCTAACAGTCTTTGCTTTATCCCCTTATATATATATATATATGTTTGGATGCATTTTGGGAAGTTCTTTTTGATTTCGAGTAAGAAGTTAGTTTGGTGACATAATTTCAAAAAGACTTCTAAATATTTTCGTTTCTGACTTCTTGGATTGATTTCTACTTCTGGAGAAGTAGAAGCAAATTTATTTTTGGTATCCAAGCATGCTCTTAGTTATCTTCATTCTTTTGGCTTGCTTACTTATAATCAGTCTTGTCCTACTGTTGTGCTACTTCCAACGGTTGAGGCAGGGTGAAAAGATCGATTACGCTTCAAAAATTACTTTCCGAAAAGCTACAAAACAGTTCCGAATTACCATTTCAAATTGATTTTTGAAAGGAATCACCATTTCAAAATAATTTATGAATTTATGATTTCAGGAATTGGCATCAATTTCTACCGGTTTCTGAATTCTGAAATTGATTTCTGCTTCTGACATCTTCTTAATCTACGTGGGGCCTTTCCTTAACAAATAAAAATACATCATCATTTATAAAATTGGGTATACCACCCTCTTTAAGTCAGGGAGATCTTATTATAAAACTGTTGGGGATTTGGGTAGCTGTCTTTAAAGGAAAAAAAAATAAAGTTAGATGAGATGAGATTGATCAAAGAAAGTACTGACTTTGATTCATTGATAGCCAATGGCCACCACCATCAACCCTCTTGCCATTAACTAGTGTTAGAGAAAGAGAGAGAGAGAGAGACTGAGTAAAGGCCACAACATGTGAGATATCTTAAACTTTACAGTCCATCCAGATCAAAAATGTTTGCTTGATGACCCCATTTGCTTTCCCATTGACAAATCAAATTTATTGCTTGAAGAAAGAAGATGAAGGAGATGATGATGTTAATGATGATTAGAGATCAGAATCAAATCAACTCAGATCAAGAACCAATTACTACTACTAGTAGTAGTACAAGCTGGAAGCTTTATGAAAACCCATATTATTACCCAAAAAACAAAAGCAGCAACCATCTTAATCTTCATTATCAACAGCATCATCAACAACATCATCAACACCACCATCACATTCATCTCCCTGTTTCTGCTCGTCAAGTTGCTTCTTCTTTTTCTGATTTCACATTTTTTCAATCAATAATGGTTTCTCAATTAGAATCAGCTAAATCTCAGATCAAACAGTTGAAATCTGAGCTTGAAATGGAGAGAAAACTCAGAAGAAAGGTCGAGTCATTGAATAAGAAACTAAGTAAAGAACTAACAGAACAGAGGAAACAGAGAGAATCATTACAATGTCTTTGTGAAGAACTTGCAGAAGAAATTGCCTGTAATAAAGCTGTGATTGATGAAATGAAAATGAATATGGAAGAAGAAAGAAGAATGTTGAGAATGTCTGAAGTTCTTAGAGAAGAAAGGGTTCAAATGAAGCTTTCTGAAGCTAGGATTGTGTTTGAAGAGAAGTTATTAGAGTTGGAATTTCTCAAAATTGAGAAATTTAGAGAAAATTCTTCCAATGAAGAAGTGGGTTTTTGTCAGAAATCTTCTAATCTGAATCTGAAGAAGAGCAATAACAACAATGGGGGTGCCATTGTTAGATCAACCAATCATAGAAAATCTTCATCTTCATCTTGTTCTGAAAGTGAAAATCCTCATATAAAAAGAGGGATAAAAGGGTTTGTTGAATTTCCAAGAGTTGTTAAAGCAATTAGTAGTCTAAGAGGCAGACAATTAATGGGGGTTTCAAATAAACTTGAGAATCCTCAGAAGAGTCAACTGCAATTCTTACTTAGAAGACAAAAGAGTAGTCCTTTCAGTAGAGCTAACAATCTTTTTATGGCTTGATCTTCTTCTTCTTCAACTCAATCTCAGTTTCTATGTGCATTTGCAATTTCTTCTGTTTCATCATTTGTTTCTGTACAAACCAGAAGTTCTAATAAAACATTGGAAGAGAAAAAAAAAAAGGTTTTTCTATGCTTCAATTATGAGATTCTGTAAAACATTTGGTAATTATAATTTGTTCTTGTTCACAATGATTAGCAGGATAGAATTTAGCTGTATGCTAGATACTTACTGTAAATATTGTGCTGCCTATAACTGAGCTTTCCGCGCTGCAAACATTGCCTTGGGAGATCTTAAGCATCTGGTAACATAGTAGTTATAGAGCATTGGCCATTGCCATGGGAGATCTCTAAGCATCTGGCACCATAGTATCGGCAGTAGTTACAGAGCATTGGCCGGTCTATGCACGTCGTGTCTTGACCTGAAGCCTGTGCACACCCCTGCAGAAAACACCTAGGAAAATGGATTGTCGAAAATGCACAACCCACGAGCAACTGGCAATCAAAATACTGTTTGCACTCCAAGTAAAACGCTTGGATCATTTTCTATTTTTCAGAAGAAAATTGCCTCAGCTTTATTTACTCAACAAAGAAAAACAATGCTACATAATTTGAAGTAATATGGGAAATGGGACACTGATTTTCATATACTCAGTCAAAAATATCCCTCTACTAAAACACTCTCATTTGAGATCGTAGACTGTAATTTCTTCAATTTACGAACTTCTCTTTCGAGTTTCTTAGATGTTTGAATTTCATTATCTTTTCTTCCCTCCCAAACTGGCAATACTTCCATTACTACTTTCTGCACCAGACCTTGCTCAAGACCCTCTTCAACAAGTTCTTCAAGATCATTATAGTCCCCAACAAAGTCCACCAAAACGCTGCATAATCCACGGGTAGCACAGTAATCAAGAATTGCATTCAAATTTACCTTATCCATAACCACAGTTTCAACTCCTTGACTGGTTGTTTCGGGGTTCACCACCGTGTCATTCTCCGCAAATATAATCACCTGGGTTGCTGCATCATTGGTAAGGACAGGGATTTGCACCGGAGAATTTGTAGGTCTAGCTACAACAATCTGCAAAGGTTGTTTAGCTTGAGGCTCTTGTGATATAGGGAAGGTGAAATCCCCAGTCAGTGAGCCACTAGACAGGATGACACCATCATAAGCTTGTAGCAACTGCGAGTAGTAACCACCAGGTTCTTTGGCAGCTAACCCGACCTTGTCTAAAATTTGCCCATTAACAGACTGCGAGTACCTGTACACCATAAAAGCAACAATGTACAATACATTCAGTTGTCATTTTTGTGCAAAATGTTCTTTGCATAATGTTTATTTTGGAGTATTAACTGTTTCGTAAATGTAACATCAATTCCACAAACTGACAGTTATCATGTGCCTAAGCAAGCCATTCAATTTCCAGTTGATTCACCATTAGACACAGAATTATGTGATGATTTGCATCCTTACAAAACCACAAGGAAATGAAAACCAAGTAAGATTAAATGATTACCTCAGTGTAACGAAGGGCTTCCCGGTGAGCATTCGATGAATATAAGCCTCATTCAGATTCTTGCACAACTCTTCCTCGACCGCAACCGTAACATCAATTCCTGCATTCCTTAGTTTCTCAACCCCCCTTGAAGCAACAATTGGATTTGGATCCACCATTCCCACAACAACTCGATTCACTTTAGCTCCAATCAATGCTTCGGAACACGGCGGAGTCCTCCCATAATGGTTACAAGGCTCTAAACTTACATATGCAGTTGCATTCTCAGCCTTATCACCAGCTTCCCTCAATGCAAAAACCTGAGAAACCACAAATCATATAAATCAAAAAACAATTCAAAAACTATAACAACAACAAATTGGCTAAGTTTGAATTTTACCTCAGCATGAGGCTGACCAGCTTTAGGATGAAACCCTTGACCAATAATTTCCCCATTCTTAACAAGAACACATCCCACCATTGGATTAGGACTTGTACATCCAATTGCAGTCTTTGCTAGTTCAACAGCTTTTCTCATATAAAATTTATCATCTTTTTCCCCTTCACCACCACCACCACCACCACACCTAATTCTACTCAAACAACCATTGTTTTTCATAACAATTGAAGATTCGGAGACCCTTTTCCGGATATTACATGACCTGCTCTTGAATTTTGAATTTGATGAGAAAATCGTGGGATTGAGGTTTGAGAACTGAAGTGTTTGAAGATTCATTTTTAATCTAAACCTAGAAGTCTAATTTCAGGACACATCACAGTACCGACAAGTTTGACTTATATGAGACTAGCCGATTTAACTCAGAACGTTTTAAGTGTTTGAAGATTCATTTTTAATCTAAACCTAGAAGTCCAATTTCAGGACACATCACAGTACTGACAAGTTTGACTTATATTAGACTAGCCGATTTAACTCAGAACGTTTTAACTCGTAACTTAAGAAAGCAAGTATTTGTATTTGATGCAATAATTCCATTAAAGAAAAGATTACAGTATTGTTGCTCTGATTTGATATCGAAATGCTCTTAATTGTGCATTTATGATCGGATAAGTGTATGATTTTCCAAAATTTTAAAACGAGTGTAATGCGAACAAAATAGGAGTTCCCTTTTCTAGAAATTCAAACATTTTTTTAGAACATGCCTTAGCTCAGCTGGTCATCCTCGTTCCCAAAAATTTCATGCGTTCCAGGAGGTCTCAGGTTCAAGCCCTCAATTGGGTAATATTGCAGAAATTAACATGAAAGGTAGTGTTAGTTTGCCCCCTTGTGACACAATCTAAGCCCCTCATCCGCTTCGGCTCTCTTGGCTAGGTTACCCATGAGGCTCGCTGGTAGGTTAGCACAGCAACCTGTTCAATTAATGCGGTAGTATGTTGTTGGAGCTTAGATTGTTAATGTAATACTCTTTATCCAAATAAATAAAGCAGAATTTTGTTTTTTTTTTTTTTTTTGACCTAAACCGAAAGCAACATGTAATATGTATCAAACCGGGCTATAAAACAACTAGTTTCATGGAAAATAGTTTTTTTTTTCCTTGTTTGAAAATGTCGTTTCCAAAATTTCCCGGCTAATTAGAGGTCTATAAATTTCAAATCCCATACAATATAAGGGGATAAACATGTCTACAGAGAAGGAAATCAAGTGGCAGACGGTTTAGCAAATCGAGTAGCGGATGACAGCTCCATAGGAGGCTCTCATAACATCACTATGGGAACATGCAATTCCGCAGTCTATAAGTTTTATTGTAATAGCAGATTCCATGGATATTACGTACCCCGTGTAATCTCTGTCTAATCTAATAAATTTCATGCTTAACTACTTGTTAATATTGATTTCATGCTTACCCATAATATTTTCATTTCTTTCAAAATTATATAGAAATTAGAATTTATTTCTTTTCCAAATTTTTTTAATTAAATTTATAAATAGTTAGATGTTTTCTTTTTAAAGAAAAATATTTTATTTGAAGTTTTAAAATTTGAAAAATATTGGTTTCAAAACAATTAGCTGATAAGACACGTACAAGATGGTCGATTGTTCTTGATGTTCTTGATCCATAACTCATATGTCATATTTTTATTGATCCATGAAACTGCCAAGTATTTCATCCTTGCGTCTAGTACTTTACTTTCTTGGATCCAAAAACAACTGTACTTGTCCAAATCTAGGAAATTTTATATCTTTATTGTAGAAAACAAAAATCTGAGTTTAGCACAAAAATAATGAGGTCATGTCGACGTCGAACGCAAAACAGTCAAAGAAACGCCTGGTTTGCAATCCGCTGGTAAGGGCATTTATGACAAAAAAAAAATGCACTGAAGCTCTTGAATTTTAGTTTTTACAGTCGGCACATGTAGAGAACCTTATCTACGGATTATGGACGTATTGTTATACAAAAAAGCTATCATTTTTTTCCATCATTCACATTTGTGGAGGATTGTATCAATGGACCATATAAAGGACAAACATATATTGATTCCGGATTGGTATTCTACACGGAGAAAAAACATCAAGAACAATCGACCGTAAAACTAAAGAACATATGCCGATTATTGGTTGTTGTTCTTCATGGATCAAGAACAAATATCATCCATAAAAATGAAGAACATACGTAAGCGTCGGTGTTCTTCACGGAGCAAGAAGATCAACAACAATTGGCCATCGTGCACAATAAAAATATAGCAGATTTTGCTTTGACAACCACAAAAATGCAACTTATAAAATTAAAAATGACGCCGGGCCTATCATGGATTTAACACCTTAATTAATTTATTGATACTTAATAAAACTCTTCTTAGATTTTTTTTTTTTTTTTTTTTTTGGAAAAGCAAGTACATTAAGCAAATTAGTCAATCAGGCATGAAGCATGTTGAGCATTGTATTTTACAAAAGAATTAGTGTCATGAAATAGCTCTCTAAACTCATAGTTCGAGAAGTTTGAGGCTATCTCATGCAGTTTTGGCAACCAAACCCGCCTTAGAGAAATACAATCAAAAGTACGAAAATATGAAATATAATCTAAATATTCATCAATCAAGTTGTTGTTGCAGCTCAATTGATGATTAGCCCATTTCTTATTTTGTTCTTGTAGAATCTTTTGTTTTCTAACTGGATGGTGCAAGTCCTCTCTTTTCAGTTGCGCACCCATTTCATGCTTGCTAATACCCCCAGTGTTACTCCTTCCTTCTGCGAATCTACTCGGCATTGAAGATTTTGGTGTCTGCAATGTGTAGTCCTTCATCTGCAAGTAGGATGAGAACAAGAAACTAATGTTGCTGAGAATTACAGTAGCAGTGTATGACAGTAGTCTTAGTGGCTTGTCTTTTCTGTATTTGCATCATTTGTAACTGGCTTTGTGTTGGGTTTCTGTTGAGTATGACTTGTGAGGCGAGTGGGTAAGCTTGATTTAGATGGTATTTGATCAGGTAGATTGTTGTTTCAGGTGTGATCTGCACTGCCTTGAGACTCATATCACACCTATGTTTCCATATATACCAACAAACTGTTGCTTCCGTCCTTCGTTTGTTAACACTTTCACTCTTTGTTTCTCCTACTGCATCAAACCAATTGTTTATCCATTCAGGGATAGTCACATCAGGTGTACTTGGCCCTCTACATCCTAACCTGAACCTAACAGCTCTGTTATAAGAGCAGTATAATAGAAGATGGGAGACAATTTCGTCTTCCATGCCACAAAGACCACATAAAGAAGACATGTTTGGCATTCTAGTGTGCAGTTTTGTCATTACCGATAATATGTCAATGTAACATCTCCATATGAACACTTGAATTCTAGGCATGACTTCCAATTTCTAGATTTTTGTCCATATTGGGTTTGAGGTTGTCGTTGCGTCGACTCCTTGTGCTTCATGAATGAGCTGGTGGTAAACAAACTTAACTGTGAGCTCACCAGATTTAGTATATGGCCAGATGAGTCTATCTTCTTTAGTTCTTGTTGCTTCTAGATCGACAGATTGTATGTTTTCCACTGCCTGTGGATGAATGATTTGGTTTAGATAGTTAATATTCCATTTCCTTGTGGTTTTGTCAAAAACCTCACTAACTAGTTTAAGAGTATTGGAGATTTTAGGAGCGGTTTTCTCCTTTGAATTGTCAGCAGTTGTGGAGTATCCGTTAGAAACCACTGGTGTTTCCAAAGGAGGATTGTGTTTCCCTTGCTTATCTTCCAAACACCCATTTGTTTCACTATATCTAAACCAAACCTGAATCCCTTCCAGAGCCAGGAGGAGTTTGATTTCATTTTCTCAATACTCAAAGGTGATATGCCTTTAAAGTACTTTTCTTCCATTACTTTGGCCCAGAGATGATCTAGGAGTTGTAGCATGCGCCATACCATTTTAGTGGTCAAAGCTTTATTAAAGTATTCAAATTTTTTGAAACCTAGTCCCCCTTCTTCTTTAGGGATGCAGAATATAACCCATTTTTAAGGCTTGGGCTCGGGTTCGTGCTATCGTTGTGATGGGGGGGTTCTGATCTGGGGGATTTATTTTCTATCCGATTTTATAATTATTTCGACATAATGTGTATTTAATTGCTTAGGCTTAGGGATCGGGTTCGTACTACCACCGTGGACAGGTCAACCAATACTTATCATTTTTGGACAAACACATTTTGAAATATTTTGACTTCACTAAGGCTTGGGCTTAGGGCTCGGGTTGGTGCTACTACCGTGGACAGGTCAACCAAGACTTATCATTTTTGGACAAAAACATTTTGAATTATTTCCTAAAACGTTTTGAAACTCAAAATAAAATTTGTCTTAATTGTGGGGGGGCATCTGACCTGGGGGATTTTTTTTTTTCCGGTTTTATAATTATGTCGACATAATGTGTATTTAATTGCTTGGGCTTAGGGCTCGGGTTCGTGCTACCGCCGTGGACAGGTCAACCAAGACTTATCATTTTTGGACAAAAACATTTTGAATTATTTCCTAAAACGTTTTGAAACTCAATATAAATTGTCTTAATTGTGTGTGTGTGTGTGTGTGTGTGTGTGGGGGGGGGGGGGGGACCTGGAGGATTTATTTTCTTTCCGGTTTTATAATTATGTCGACATAATGTGTATTTAATTTCATAACTATTTTTACCGTTTTAGATTTTTTTTTGACATTGACATAGTTTACGAGCTTTTGGATACACAGAAAGCGGTCTTTGGTTGCCTGCAGGTAGCGCAAGTCCAGGATTTTCTTCTTGCTATATCGATTGAGGGCCTTGGGAAAAAGATGTCACCCGTGGATTATAGGTCCATCCTTAAATATAAGTTAATGATTCCTCTATACCCTTTCGACACACATTGTCCTGTTTGGATCACAGGATATTTGGACACGTTCGGGGAACATGCAGTCCATTGCAAGGTAGATCCTGGTTTTAAATATAAAAATGATCATGAGAGGGATACGCTATATGATGTATTGTGGATAACTGGCATTTCAGAAAAGAAGGAAGCGGCTGTCAATTTTTTGACTAACCCACATGAAGGGACATCTACACTTAGGCCTGCTGACGTCCTTATTTTTGGTTGGGCTAATGGAAAACATGCATGTGTTGACCTCCAGGGGGTTTCTCCATTAGTGGCCATTGGACATGGAAAATTTACAGTCGACCAAGAGGCGTTGCGAGCTGCTTCAGGTAAGATAGCAAAGCATGATAAGGCGTGCATTGATAATGGACATGCTTTTATCCCCTTTGCTTTTGACACTTTTGGTTATTTAGCTCCTGAGGCGGTTGGACTTCTCAAGAGAGTTCAGAAAGTCATGCACAGTAATGCCATGACTCCCGGTTCGAGAGAGTTTATTTTTAAAAGGATAGATTTTGCAATCCAAAAAGGGTTGCGGCGCAACTTGTTGCTCGCTTGCCTGCTGTGTAAAGAAAAACATCGAATTTTATTTTGAAATTAATTGAAAAAAAATTATTCTGTTTTATTACTGATTTATTCTCTCATTAATTCTCACTTAATACAAATTATTCTCGACCATCTCTCTTCTCCCCTATATAAACCAAATGATATTTTCATTCCAATTTGTGTCAAGAAGAGCTACTATCCTCTTCTTTTCGTATCTCTCTCTCTTTGTGTTTTTACATTCTGATCTGGGGGATTTATTTTCTTTCCGGTTTTATAATTATTTCGACATAATGTGTATTTAATTGCTCAGGCTTAGGGATCGGGTTCGTACTACCACCGTGGACAGGTCAACCAATACTTATCATTTTTGGACAAACACATTTTGACTTCACTAAGGCTTGGGCTTAGGGCTCGGGTTGGTGCTACTACCGTGGACAGGTCAACCAAGACTTATCATTTTTGGACAAAAACATTTTGAATTATTTCCTAAAACGTTTTGAAACTCAAAATAAAATTTGTCTTAATTGTGGGGGGGGCATCTGACCTGGGGGATTTATTTTCTTTCCGGTTTTATAATTATGTCGACATAATGTGTATTTAATTGCTTGGGCTTAGGGCTCGGGTTCGTTCTACCGACGTGGACAGGTCAACCAAGACTTATCATTTTTGGACAAAAACATTTTGAATTATTTCCTAAAACGTTTTGAAACTCAAAATAAATTGTCTTAATTGTGTGTGTGTGGGGGGGGGGGGGGGTGTCTGACCTGGAGGATTTATTTTCTTTCCGGTTTTATAATTATGTCGACATAATGTGTATTTAATTTCATAACTATTTTTACCGTTTTAGATTTTTTTTTTGACATTGACATAGTTTACGAGCTTTTGGAAACACAGAAAGCGGTCTTTGGTTGCCTGCAGGTAGCGCAAGTCCAGAATTTTCTTCTTGCTATATCGATTGAGGGCCTTGGGAAAAAGATGTCACCCGTGGAGTATAGGTCCATCCTTAAATATAAGTTAATGATTCCTCTATACCCTTTCGACACACATTGTCCTATTTGCATCACAGGATATTTGGACATGTTCGGGGAACATGCAGTCCATTGCAAGGTAGATCCTGGTTTTAAATATAAACATGATCATGAGAGGGATACGCTATATGATGTATTGTGGAGAACTGGCATTTCAGCAAAGAAGGAAGCGGCTGTCAATTTTTTGACTAACCCACATGAAGGGACATCTACACTTAGGCCTGCTGACGTCCTTATTTTTGGTTGGGCTAATGGAAAACATGCATGTGTTGACCTCCAGGGGGTTTCTCCATTAGTGGCCATTGGACATGGAAAATTTACAGTCGACCAAGAGGCGTTGTGAGCTGCTTCAGGTAAGATAGCAAAGCATGATAAGGCGTGCATTGATAATGGACATGCTTTTATCCCCTTTGCTTTTGACACTTTTGGTTATTTAGATCCTGAGGCGGTTGGACTTCTCAAGAGAGTTCAGAAAGTCATGCACAGTAATGCCATGACTCCCGGTTCGAGAGAGTTTATTTTTAAAAGGATAGATTTTGCAATCCAAAAAGGGCTTGCGGCGCAGCTTGTTGCTCGCTTGCCTGCTGTGTAAAGAAAAACATCGAATTTTATTTTGAAATTAATTGAAAAAAAATTATTTTGTTTTATTACTGATTTATTCTCTCATTAATTCGCACTTAATACATATTATTCTCGACCATCTCTCTTCTCCCCTATATAAACCAAATGATATTTTCATTCCAATTTGTGTCAAGAAGAGCTACTATCCTCTTCTTTTCGTATCTCTCTCTCTTTGTGGTTTTTACATTCTTTGTGCCATTGATGTTGAGTTCGTAAGAGTGGGAAAGTACTGTAGTGCTAACAATGCTTGCATCGGGCAGTTTTATCCTAGATATGACTTGACCACAAGGTATAGGCATCACTCATTCTTGAGGCGTACCGATCAACTATCGTGTTAAGGACAGCGTGTTGACGGGCGAAGAAGATACGAGAACTGCTACTTTCGAAGACACTACTACTGTTCTAACTTTACATGCACATCAAATGACTCAAAGCAAACATTATTTCGGCCAACAGAGTTCATCGTAGCTTCAACTACAACACGTTAACGTGTATTTAGGAGATTTTGATCGTCTCTGAAGGTTTTCACGGCAAGGTATCCGGAGATCTTAGTCGGTTCCCCTTAGTCGACACCAGAATGTAGATGCATTTTTACTACCAACTACATCCAAAGGATAGAAAACTTCTACTCAAGCCAAATAAAAGTAAGCACTCAACAATGAACACAAGATATACGTGGTTCGGTATGATTACCTACGTCCACGGGGGTGAAAGGGTGAATCTTATTAATTCAAAGTGGTTAACAGTTCGGGTTATAAGCTAGATGAAGAATCTGTTGAAAGGACGACTATTTGTTTCCGATAGTTGAGTGATCTGTAACGTCAAACAAGTCGTTATCTATCTACGGTATGGAGTTGAGCGTTTAGATTTACCAAGGGTACACGTTTTAGATATCTCCTAGTGCGTTAAGTTGCTAACCGATTGGAGATTTTGCCGGCGGTGTAACATAAGTTGTCGGAAAGGTCATGATTAGGTCTCGATAAAGTGGGGCTAGTACAAACTTAGTTTGAATCTTGGGGTTGCATGCCGTGCCATTTAAGTATCATGTGCATAAGTTCAATGATTTGGAGCATGTAGAACAAAGGACAAACTAACTTAATTACATAGGTCGGGTACTGAAAGCGACGTCGTATGAAGAGATAATGACGAATGAGAAAAAACTGACGCAGATTCAGCGTAGGACCAAAACAGGATAGATAGGTGGACCCACTTGAGTAATAGGAAGAAATTTTGTGGCAACAAGAGCAGGCGTAGTAGTAACTGTGGTGTCAGTCGAACGTTTTGGTCTTTTGTTTGAACTTATGTTCCAAAAGTCAGGTCAAAGTAAGGTGTTCTTTGTATTTAATGACGTAGGTTGGGGCGATACTCGGCTGACTACGCGAAGTACCCGATGGCTAGCACTTCAGGAACGAGAAGGATGTTGAGGAATCATATAGTAAATAGAAGCAGCATGAAGGCATGGGTAACTGGGCCGAGGTAAGAAGAAATTCGACAACCACCGCCCGAGGAATCTCATGCAGCTGCGCGAGGAATGCCAATTGTCGATGAGGAGGTCGATCTGGGGCGAGACGATAACACTCTACCCTTGGACCAAGTTATTTTGACTCAGAGAAGAGTTGAAAAAGTTGATGGGCTCACAGCTTCAGACACCGATGACGATGAGGTAGCGCTTGCAACACAAGCCCAGAGACAAATAGCGAGGCAGCAAGTAGAGTACCAGGAAGCCCTAGCGAAAGATCAAGAGCATCTCAGGCAGATTCAGCTGGGACGAGGAACAGCTAGCAATATCGGCCCAACACTTGTTCACACGGTTGGCCATGTAGCCAGTCCAATAATACACCCACCACCCCCTTCTGTACTATTACAGACTCGGCCACACAACCCAAATGGGCATTCTAGTCATGAAAGCACGGACCTGACATTATTGGCCATTTTGGAGAGTCAAAGGAGACAAGAAGCGGCACTAAGAGAGCTCCATCAACGGAACCTCGCTTTGGAATATGAGAACTATCAGTTGAGAAATCAGCGAACCAGATCAAGAGGCTCTTCCAGCCGAGGAACATCGATTTACCATGACCGATCAGGTCACGCGCCACCTATGATGGGGCCGAGCAACCCTAATCATTCCGGCCGATCAGGACATCCACCATCGCCTCCGGTACCCCCACGCAAAGATATGGGCCACCCGAGGACTCGTCCACTGATGAGGATAGGCGAGGTAGAGACGGGAGACAAGATCGATAAACAGAGGATAAATTTAAGGAATTTGAGGCAAAAATCAAAGAGCTCTCGGGTAGAGGCGAAGAGAACAAATTGGCAGAAATCATGAGCGAAGCCGAGAAGACGCCCTTCTCTCAAGAACTCGAACAAATGCCGTTCCCACCAAAGTGTACATTACCTACATTTCCTTCTAGGTTCGACGAAACAGGAGATGCGATCGAGCATCTGAAGATGTACACCATGTCGCTAATCCAATGGAAGAATAACCCGGTAGTCATGTGTAAATTATTTCCAGCTAGCCTGGAGGGCGAGGCACGAGACTAGTTCTATTCGCTTCCACCTGGATCGATTAATGGGTATGAGATATTAGTCGAAGCCTTCCTTGAGACCTACATGCACAACAGTCGACCTCGGCCCAGATTGAACAAGTTGTTTACCCTCTCCCGAAGATTAAGGGATCCCTTAAGAACCCTGACCGATAGGTGGAGGAAGCTATGTACTGACATTGGGAAGGTGCCGGTGGATCAGGCCATCTTTGGGTTTGAAAACGCGTTAGGGATATCGGACCCCATATGGATAGCCATGTTCTCCGAGAAACCGAAAAACTTAAAGGAGATGAGAAAAATGCAGGAGCATTACATCGCTTTGGAAGAAATTCAGGCCGAGTCAAGAGATGGAGGAATACAAGAAGCTAGTGATGAAGCGGGTACTGAAGATAAAGCGGTCACAGACGACCCTATTAGGCGACCAGAAAAGAGATCGGATCTACCCCCGAGAAGCAGTGAAAAGAGAGAGTGGATCGCTAAAGGTAAGAAGCCGAGACAGGAAGCCCGATCGTATACCCCCATAAATGCTCCTTTGGAGGAGGTATTCAAGGAAGTCGAGAAGAGAAACGATATAAACTACCCAGCGTCAAGGGGAGTTTAGTTCCAAGAGATCAGGGAGAATCCCGAATACTGTCACTACCATCAGTATAGGGGCCATTCCACCAAAAACTTCCGAGAGGTAAAAGATATCGTTCAACATCTCATCCGAGATGGGTATTTGAGGAAATTTGTCCGGCACCCACCACAGCCGATAGCAACACCCGATGTACCATTTCATCAAGTCCGCATCGATAGAACAACTCAGTTTGTGAGCACCATTTCACACTCGGCTATTCAAGACTACACTCTCGGTCCAGTAATTACTTCTAGGATCCATAAAAGGGATCGGGATGGAATGGAAATATTTAGCGTAGCTAAGGCCCTACCTATGGAACCTTGGATGGTGCAACCCATTTCGTTCTCGGCCAAGGATGTCCCAGCAAATGGAAAAGCACACAGTGACCCATTGGTCATCACCTTACTAATCGAAAATTTGGGAGTAAGAAGGATTCTTGTGGATAGTGGAAGCTCAGTCGAGGTGTTATTCTACGACACGTTCATAAGAATGAAACTATCAGACGAAATGCTTGTCCCCTCAACGTATCGCATCTACGGCTTCAATGGCATAGTAACTATCCCCAGGGGCGAGGTAACCCTAAGGGTTTCAGATGGTGGAGGCTTCCTCGACACACTAACTACCTTTTGTGTGGTCGATGTCGCCTCACCCTAGGAAGCGATTATCGGGCGGCCATGGATCGCTGGAATTAAAGGGGTATCATCGGCATACCACCAGAGATTAAGGTTCCCGACTTGCAAGGGAATAGCTGAAGTTATGGGAGATTCCCAAGCAGCACGACAATGTATG
The DNA here is from genome assembly GCA_023529315.1 of Papaver bracteatum. Lineage (NCBI taxonomy): Eukaryota > Viridiplantae > Streptophyta > Magnoliopsida > Ranunculales > Papaveraceae > Papaver > Papaver bracteatum. The sequence continues at coordinate 88,721 of JAJJWX010004824.1, forward strand.
CAAGTAGATGCAAAAATTAATGAGTATCGGCGAGCTCGGCTAAGGCGAGAGAAGAATAAAGCCGAGGAAATAAAAGATGCAAAGGAATTGGAAGAGGTGATTTCACAAGTGGTCATGGCATATGAGACCCAAGAGAAAGACCCTTTATAGCAATCAAAGGAATCAGCTGTCTTTCGGGCGATGGTCGAACCGACTCGGGAAGTAAACTTGGGGACGGTAGAGGCACCAAAGGTAGTAAGGATCGGGACATTGTTATCGGACGAACAAGCAAGTCAACTCAGGGCGGTATTAAGGGAAAACTTAGACGCATTTGCCTGGGAAGTGCGCGATTTGGAGGGAATTGAGTCGAAGGTCTGCTGTCACCACTTAAAAATTGATTCGAAGTTCAAACCAGTTAGACAAAAAATGAGGTGCATCGCACCAGAATTACAGGCAGCAGTCGAGGCCGAGCTGAAGAAGCTACAGGAATCCGGAATAATAAGGAAATCCCACTACCCATAGTGGATATCTAACATGGTCGTGGTAACAAAAAACAAGGGAGGGGTCAGAATATGTATTGATTTCAGCGACTTGAACAAGGCCTGCCCGAAGGACAGTTTCCCCCTCCCCAGCATAGATCAGCTAGTAGAATCGATAGTCGGATACAAGGCGATGACCTTAATGGATGGGTACATGGGCTACAACCAAATTACCATTGGCGCATGAGGACCAGGAGCATACCTCTTTCTTCACACCAAGGGGATTGTATTGTTATACCAAATGCCATTCGGACTTAAAAATGCAGGGGCTATATACCAGAGATTGGTAGGCGACATGTTTGAAGATAAGATTCACGACACCATAGAAGTCTACGTGGACGACATGTTAGTCAAGAGTCGTCGCGCTAAGAACCATGTCCGAGACCTTCAGGAGATTTTTCAGACAATGAGAAAGCACAAGATGAAAATTAACCCCGCCAAGTGCGACTTTTGGGTCACATCAGGGAAATTCTTGGGGTATATCATCACCCCTAAAGGAATAGAAGCGGATCCCGAGAAGGTCCGGGCAGTCCTCGAAATACAATCTCCCGCGACAGTAAAAGACGTGCAGAAACTAAATGGTTGCATAGCAGCATTGGGGCGATTTGTATCACGGTCATCGGAAAAATGCAAGGCCTTTTACGACATTTTGAAGAAAGGAGAAAAATTCCAATGGACGGACGCCAGCGAAGAGGCCTTTCAAAATATCAAGTTACACCTAGCTAGCCTCCCGGTTCTTCAGAGGCCCGAGCCGTCAGAAATTCTCACTCTATACTTAGGGGCGACACCCTATGACATTAGTGCAGTGCTAGTAAAATCGGAGGGAAATGTGGAGAAGCCAGTATATTTCACTAGTAAAACATTAAGCCCGACCGAGAGAAACTATACAAGAATGAAGCAGATGGTACTCGCGCTAGGTTTTGCTGCTTCTAAGCTCCGAACATATTTTCAAGCTCACCGAATACGGGTGCTCACCAAATCGCTTATCGAAGCAGTCTTGGATAGTGCAGGGCGATCATGGAGAATATCCAAATGGGGATCCATAATCAAACAATATGACGTGGTGTACGAGACGAGGACCACGATCAAAAGGCAAGTAGTGGCCGACTTCTTGGCAGATTTCCCCCTTAGTGATGAGGATGAGGTAGAAGGTGTACCGGTAATGATGGATGAATAAGAGGAAACATCGGACCTATTAGCCTCCAATAGCCCTACATGATGGGAGGTCTTCGTCGACGGGGCATCAAATAAAGAAGGATCGGTCCTCGGGCTAGTATTTACCACACCAAAATGGAGGAATATCGTGCATTCGTTCAGACTAGAATTCAAGGCAACAAACAACGTCACCGAGTATGAAGCGGTGATCCATGCCTTACGAATAATTGTGGAGATGGGGCTGCAAGAGGTCCGCCTGACTAGAGACTCACAATTGGTAATTCGGAAAATTACGGGCCAATACGCTACATATGATCCTGTGCTGCAAAAGTATTGGGAGATTGCTCAATTTTACATCAAGCAAATACCCAACATTAGATTCCGCCACATTTTCCGAAAAGATAACAGGGACTCGGACGCTCTATCATACATCGCCTCACAGCTAGTAGACCCGAGCATCGAAGGTATACGTGTCATGAGGCTTCTTATCCCGTCTATCCTAGAAACACCAGAAATACGGGTCGAGGTGGCCATTAACACAGCCGAGAGATATAAATAAGGCGACTGGAGAAAGCCAATACATCAATACTTAGAGACGGGTGAGCTACCTAAGGGTCGGCCCGAGATAAACAAAATCAAAAGAAAGTCGGGCGCCTATGAGCTGCGGGAAGGGATTTTATATAGGAAGTCTTACTTGGGACCCCTCCTACGATGTCTGAGTAAAGAGGAGGGCCACATAATCCTGCACGAATTACATTATGGAGCGGCCGGAAATCATAGCTCGGGGAGAAGCTTATCGGCCAAGGCAAAGACAATGGGTTACTTCTGGGTGTACATGAACGAAGATGCGAAGAAAATGGCGAAAGCTTGTGAAGAATGTCAGCATTTCGGAAAGAAAATCCATGCTCCTGGAGTACCTTTGAGCTCAGTTATAAGCCCACGGCCTTTCTCAAAGTGGGGGGTAGACATAGTCGGACCCTTACATGTAGGAACTGGGCAAAGGAAGTATTTGATCGTGTCCACGGATTACTTTACCAAATGGGTAGAAGCAGCGCCACTTAGGCACATCCGAGACAAAGATGTTTTCAAATTTATTTGGGAACATATCATTTTCCGCTTTGGGGTCCCTTCAGCTATCGTCTCGGATAATGGAAAGCAACTCCAAGGTGAGAACATTGATCTCCTGTTCAACACTGACAACATCAGAAAGAGCAAAGCTACCACGATTTACCCCCAGAGTAATGGGAAGGCTGAGATCACTAACAAGACTATCGCCGATAACATGAAGAAGAAACTGGACGGGGAATATGTCAATTGGTGTGAGGATCTATATAACGTCCTATGGGCATAAAGAACCATACGAAGGGAAGCTACATGATTCTCTCCATTTATGCTTACTTACGGAACGAGGAGATCTTACCGACAGAAGGCATGATCCCTACCACAAGAACGGAAGCTTGAAGGAGAAACTGGCATCTTCCCAAGGCGATCTTACCGACAGAAGGCTCGTCCGATCTGATTTTGGCTAAACTCGACGATCTGGAAGAAACAAGAGAGATGACGTTACAAAAAATGGAAAACTATCAAAGGAGGTTACAACGAGAATACAACAAGTGAGTTCTACCAAGAGAATTTAACCCAGGGGAACAAGTATTGAAATTTCTGGCTGAATGGGAGCGAGAAAAAAAGGGCGGAAAGCTAGCACCAAAATGGGGTAGGCCGTATATAATTGAATCTAAGGAGGGCGAAGGATCGTATCGACTACTGCGACTCGACGGAACAAAATAGCTCAAACCATGGAACATCAATTTTTTGAAACTCTACCATCCTTGACGGGCGACACAGAAAAATGGTAAGCATACATATCTCCTATCTCTATGAAACCGTGAGGGGTATGAGATAGGACATGAGCGACTAATGGTCATTCGTACTCGGGGAAATGCCAGTGTGGAAGTGCCGAGGTAACTTACACTCGAATGGTCATTCGTACTCGGGGCAATGCCAGTGTGGAAGTGCCGAGGTGACTTACACTCGAATGGGCATTCGTACTCGGGGCAACGCCAGTGTGGAAGTGCCGAGGTGCCTTACCGTCGCCTGGCTATTCGTACTCGGGGAAGCGGCAGTGTGCAAGTGCCGGGGTGGCCTAAGGGTTCTGGTGGTTGGAAACCAGTTCCAAAGGTTGGTGAGACACGAGCACTACCCCATATCCTGGTTTTTGCAACGCCAAATGTTTTGGATATGCAATTGATATAACTGTTGCTGACTGAGCAACAGAAATATACGTTGCAAAATAAAATATTCGTTGCATCATTTATAAATAAACTCAAAATTATTTTGAGCAATTTTGCACCGTTGATATAGGCTGCGATCCTACGGTTATTCTAAATTGTATTATTTTCAAATGTTTTTATTTATCTATTTTTTTTCTCTCTTTTTATTTATCTGTTTTTTTTCTATCTTCTCGATCGAACTCTCTCTTCTTCAGAGACTCTATTCTTCCTCTCTCAGCTATCTTTTTTTTCTCTCAACTCTCTCAGCTAAATTCCATTCTCTCATCAACTCTCTCAAACATATTTTAGATTGAGATTTCAGATGAAAAGAAATAGCAAGTTCAATTGAAGATTCTAATCAGCTGAAAAAACCTTATTTTCAACCAGAGAAGAAACCCAAGAATTCGGTTTTAAAACCTCAAATCAAAACCAATTTGTTCTTAAGATATGTTTCCTAATCAAAACCCCTAAATCAGAAAGTTCGATCTATCAACTACTAACCCTAATTTTCCGAAGAAGGTATAAGCCCTAATTTGTTTTGTTTTTTTTTTGATTTTGGTTGATTGAAACGTTGTTTGGTCATTTATGGATGTTATCCATATATTTATTTTCTTATTTTCTCATTATTTCAATTTGGTTATCTTCTTCATTAGGATTTAATGAAGTTTGGTTGTTTTCTTTGCTAGTGTGATTTGTGTTCATAAATCATATGGTTTCGCTTGAAATATGTTTCGTTACAGGCTAATTATTGTTTTTTTGCTTCGATTTCAGTATCAGTATGTTTTGTTTAAACACATGGTTCACTATAAGTATAGGTTGCAAGATTGTATGTTTATAAGTTGTGTTAGAAAACATGTATTAGTGACTAGTTGTGTATGTCTTCATGAAAGGTTGTATATTTGAAAGTCAAGTTTTACAAGTTAAGTTGTTGTACTAGATATTTGATTTTGATTTGTGTTGTGTTGTTTGATTCTATTGTTCAGTTAGTAAAGGGTTTGTCTGATTTTGTGTACTGGGTTTGTTGTTTACAAGATTTTATCAATCAGTCATTGATGATTTGATTTTTTAGGTAGTTAATTTGAGAAAATTCATAAAGTTAGGGTTTGTTGATATAACAGAAGTTGTATGTATGATCCAAATTTTTTGACTCTAGTGAATATTTGATTTAAGGTTTTTAGGCATGATGAATAATTTGTAGAGTTGTTTGTGATTACAAAATGACGGATGTTTTGTTGTTAATGATAGTATACGTTCAAGGCAGTAAAATCTTCGGGGATTAATTGGATTGGATCCCGAGGGAAGGATTCGATATGTGTAGTCACACAGAAGAAGGTTCTGGTAAGTGATTGGTTTAGGACGATTTTGCATGAACTTACTTTGATCTGTAAGTTTGGGTTATTAGTAACTAAGATGTGGTTGCTGATTTCGTTTTTGTAGATACAGGACAAACTGTTGGACCAATCAAGTGTTACTAATCTTTTCCTAATTACTAAGTGCCTGGGTTTGTTGGCAACTGACATGACAGGTTTCCTTCTAAACTCCTTGAACAGTTTCTAATGTAAGTTTTTGGTCTTTGCAGGAAATAATTGGTGTTGAAGTGTTTTTGCTCAAAGTTATAGCTGCAATTAGGTCGATGTTAAGGGAAAACAAAATAGACACTACACAACTGAGTTAATCCCTGCAGAAGAAAATATGGATTCTGGGAAATGAGGGAACCGTGAAGGCTTATTAACACCTGAAATGTTGGCCATAAACAATACTGCAGGTAGTTCTCTGTGAATCCATTGGTATTATTGTTGTTGTCTAATGTAATAGCGTAAATATATTCTTGCTAACTGTATCCATCTAAATTTTTGACCCACATTTTTTAAGGCCGGAGGAGGTTCAGATATATCATCTTCACCATCTTCGATCTCTTCTGTAATCAAGCAGGTACACTCTAACTAGTGTCTTGAACTGGAGTTGGACTCCAAGGTTCATGGTACAGTAAAATTTTCATTTGATACAACAAACTACCAAATTATATGGAGTATACCTACATGATGTGTTCTGTTTTTTTCTCATCTCCAGGTCCAGGAGCTAAAGTGGATATTCCCAGGGCAAAGCTGAATGCAGATGAGCAGATGTGTTGGTAAGTTCTTGATATTTTAACTCTTTAACAAAAACCAGTCGATATATATACAATGGATGGTACTAGATACTCCCCTATAGGATCTTTTGGGTCAAAAATTCGTATGATCAACCTAGAATGTATCAGCGAAATCGTGCCCTCATGCAGTGGATTTTAGCCTACTATGAAAAGGGAACATTATGTTTTTTGACCAAGCATGCTCTCCCCTTGGCTTAGGCAATGGCCTGTTATGACCTGTCAAGTAGAGCCAAGGAATACATAGTTTAATTTGGCCATGTTCCATATGTTAAGGAATATCGATTAATCTCCGTTGTATATGTAGCAATTGTTGTAGGATGCCGATTATTGATTATCTTTGACACTGTACAAACTTCTTGTATGATCTATGCCTTAATGTTGTCGGGATCTCCAGCAAGAGTCTCTTATTACAGTGAATGTTGAATCAACGGGAACTCAGATTTCAGATAGAGCCCATGAAGGAGTAGTTGTGGTAGAGCAACATAATTATTTGGAGATGGGAAAGAAGTTTGCGGAACGTTTTCCTGGTTAGAAAGCCAATACCGTCGGTGTTATTCCATGCCCACCAAAATAGTTTGGTGGCTGTGGTTGCCCATCATTATCCCTAAGGCACATCTTCAAGATGAATTGGGTTGCAAAGTTGGTGAAAAATGTTGAGGAAATGGTTAGTGGATGCAAGGAATATGATGACTGTTATTCCTACTCACATTTTTACTTTTGCTTCTTGTTTTATGCTGTTTGTATATCTGAAAATCCATTGACATTCTTTATTCTTAAGAAACTAGCAGACGACATCCCACTTACTTTTATTTATATATGAATTGTTTTGCTAATGGTTACTTCATATGATGGCAGGTTGATATTGAACTTGGTCAATTCATCAAAGGATATTCAGAGGGTAGAATCCATGAAAATGGTTGGCCTTAAATGTTGAAAGTGAAGGATTGGCCATCTCCCAGTGCTTATGAGGAGTTTTTGTTGTGCCAGAGACCTGAATTTATCAGTAAACTCCCATTGAGTATATCCATTCCAAGTGGGGTCTCTTAAATGTTGCTGCAAATCTTCCTTGGTTAAAATGAATTGGTCACAGAAATTGTCATTTAATAGTGGGAATTCCTTACTCAATATACCTTTCAAGTTTCCTGGATTGGTTAATCCTACTACTAGAAAGGAAAATTCCAAAATCGAAAAAGATCACGTTCAATATAGAATCTGGTACTGCAAGTGAAGTTCTTTCCATGCAAGCTAGTTTTACCCTACATTTTCCATGAATTAAAGAGCGGAACTAGATTTAATTACGTGGTATCGTGATTGTCTCAGGTTACTTCAAGTAACATAATATGGAGGTTGCTGTTACATTCTTCGTCGAATGCAAGACTTCGATCAAAGGGAGATATTCTGCTTTTACCTTTTTCTCGGCGATAACCAGAGCGAAAAGGTGCGAGATATTATTGATTACAGGTATATATCTTTCGAACATGGTATATCCAATATGTGCACTCTTACACTATTTATAAATTATTTTTATGTACTTAAAAGAAGTTGATTTTCTTATTGATATTAGTGGAAGCATGCAAAAAAGGGCCCCTTGAGAGCGTCATGTACAACAGCCCTAATGAATCTCAATCACAAGGACTCGTTAGTCTTATAGCTTTCAGTGGAGAAACTGTCGTATTGTGCCAAGTGCAGAAACCGAACGGGGATTGCTATTAATGAATCCCTGCTATAATGTTCGGAAACGAATTTCACTGTGTAAACTTAAACCGAGTTCATAATGTTGTAAATATTGCAAAGATGACTAATTTTCTTATCAAGCAAGGGTGTAATATTATTTGTAGTACTGGAAATTCGTAAATACCAATATAGAATTTGTAATTTTTTTTTTATTCTGATAATTTTTTTTATTCTGATAATATATTTTGCAACCTATATATAAGTTGCTTAAATTATTTTATACGTTGCATTAAGTCGAATTAGAGCAACGGATGAAGCAATATTTTAAACGTTGCTTTAATTAATTTAAGCAACGTTTATAAAGGTTGCCTAAAATTTGTGACGCCGTGTGGGCAACGTACATAAGCGTTGCTGAAATTGTTGGCAACGTTTATAAACGTGGTAAATTCATGTTTTTGGTGTAGTGGAGGTCTCCTCAGCTAGGTGGCCTACTTACATTTGAAAGGTCGCCCCCATCGCAGGTGGCCGTGTCCACTTGCCCGAGACTGGTTGGTCGATAACCACTCGGGAATATCAGGCCTAGAACTAGGTTGACTGGTACCCTTCCACTGAATCCAAAAAGATAGTGATGAGATACCCCAATCAGGACATGGCATTGGGCCCGATGATCCTCCTTGTTGGGTGTGTTCGACAGAAATGATTAAAATACTAACTTACTTGAACAATAATTGCAGGAATAACATGCGAAACAAAGGATAATTCGATTGCGTCAAGCGTCTAGTAAGAAAGTACGGAAAATGTCGTGCAACCATGCGAAACGAAGAATTTAACGGAAATAAAACAAACAACGTCGGCGACGCAGCACCCCCATAAAAACAAGCAAGCAGTGTAACAGAAATAAAAAAGGGGACGAGTGTTCAAAGCGATTTACAACCCGACGAAAAGGGGCAACTTAGTGACGCAGCACTACAAAAGAGGAGTTTAAGCCTTCGAAGGAACAGTGACGGCCTTCTTTTGTGCGACCTCGCGCCGCTTGTTCTCCGCCGCTTGTTCTCCACCCACGCCTCAATACCCATCTGTACTTTCTCATCTATCTCATCTGCATGGGCGACGCGTTCATCCTCGAGTTGTTGGGTAAGATGAGAAACGTTCCCCTCGGCATCGGCTAGCTGGGAACTCAAATCAACCTCGATCCGTTTCAATCGACGGACCTCCTGATCCAGCTCCTGAGAACGTTTTTGCTCGGCTACAAAATCACAAAGATAGAACATTATTCGTCGAACACGATTTAACAATTTTGCAAGAATAAGACATAATCTAAATCTAAGGAACAGCCTTAACACATCTTCTAAGAGACCTGAAAGGGCTGGAAACACCGACCGAAGCGACTCTACCGACTTGTACAACTCATCCTCGGCCTTGGATAACTTCATGGTTAACTCATTATAGTGTTGTTCGTTGAATTCGTTACTGGGGCAATATTTCTTATGCTCACTCCAATCCTCCATTAACCGATTGCGCGACACCTGGAGAACAGCAAGTTGCGATCTATTCCACTCTAGCTCGTCCCTCACTTTATCAAACTCACTCACTCGGCCTAGCAGATCACTATTAGCTCGCTCCACCACATCTTTGTCCCTTAATATTCATCGACGATCTTCATGAAGGTCTCGATTTTGTAATTGCAAAGTGTTTACCCATTGGTCTAGGTTCATAGCCAGAGTAGTTTGTTCAGCAACAAGGCGCTGGGAAGAGCCCAGGTGAGATCGTAAATTATCTATCTCAGCCGGGTCGTACTCAAACTGACGATACAGTTCTAGTTCCTCCTTGAGCTCTTCGATTTCTCCAGCCTGGCGATCTATTTTGTCATCTTTGTTTGCCATTAGCCGACGGAGATTCTCTACTAAATCCTTCTCAATATCCCATTTCCTCTTCATGATCCTAAACTCTGAAGACGCGTCTAAGCCTACACTAGTTACCTCGGATAGCAGAAGGATACCCGACTCAGGATGATGGCACGATAAATTAAATCAACATAAGTTAAGAGTCGCAGAATTGTAACATACCTTGGGCGTCGGCGAGTTTAATTTCTAGCTCGCGCTCACGGCTCCTTTCGTTCTGTAACTGGAGTTGGAGAGATTCTAACAATTGCTTTTCTCTGAGGCGACTGGCGGCATCTAAGCGTACCCGGTTCAGGATCTAATACAAGTAAACGCGAGTAAATTGTAAGCGACAATAAGAACAGAAATCAGAAGGGGGGCACCACTGTACTAAAACGAGTCGCTCACCACTATGTCAAGAGTCTGGGCGATATCGCCATAGAGGTGCACCGCATTCAACATATCTTCGTCAGTATACGCTCCAAAGTCGGAAGAAGTAAGCGCACCCAGAGAGTTCATAATAGGGCTAGAGACAGTTAAGGAAGTTTCAGCGCTAGAAGACGACCCCTCAGAAGTCCGGGGAACACGAGGAAGCTCTACCGATACATCAACAACAAGCTTCTCGGCGTCGGGCATCTCCAGGGGCTCCTTCTGGTCGCCCTTCCCTTGATCATCGTCCTTGCCACCCGAGACATCATCACCAAATAACTCATCCTCATCGGGGATATCAATCACTGGCCCGCCATTTGATGGGAGTTTAGCAGGTTGCTTACCTCTGAGGGGATTACGCCAAATAGGGTGAGGGTCAACCTCGTCAACATCATCATCATCGCGCCTAGGGTGTTTCTGCACAAGGTGTATCGTCAGAACATGTGAAGGTAAAAAACAGGGGCAAGTACATGTACTTATAAGAAAACCAGTGTGTTTGTTACCTTCCCCTATCCTTCCTCAACCCTTGTGCCAGCACCTCTTTTCCTAGACGATCCGGCACCCTTGGTGGAATCGCCCTGAGATTTTCAAAAATAATGACCAGTTAACACCCGAAGCCAACAAGATAACAAACGACAACAAAGGAGAAAACGCATACCTTATCAGCCTTGTCATCATTAACCACCCAGAAAGTATAGGGCTTGGCGGGAAAAGTAGGCGACGGGAAGCTACCATGAAGAATGGTACCTCGGACTAGAAGTGGAACTCGGGGATAAATCGGGTCATTAGAATGGCGGGATCGCCTGTTGGAACCCTGGCCGATGGGATCGGCATCCAGCATCATCCTTTCTACACCATCGGGCATAGTTCTGACCCGATGAGGACTAGCAGCAAAACCGGCAAGGTCGCCTAAGGTTGAAGTACTAGCTCGATAGTTGACAAGGAAATTGGCAGTGGTATATTCGGGAGCGTCCTCGGGCTTGTTGGTCGACCACTCGGAAGTAGAACCGTGACCGTCTCGGCGATCCCTCCATTCGTTCATAATTCGGAAAGTATTACCAGTCCATTGAGCCAAGGCACGAGAAGGCTTGAGCTGAGAAATAATCTCGTAATAAAAAGGGCTAGCATGGTTTTACAGGGGGAACACGAAGGCCTAGATCAAGTTGGCCCTGAGTGATGACCATGCAATCAACCGACTGATCGTACTTCTTCATATCATACTTATTCAAGAGACTGTTTTGGCCCGAGAGCAGGGTAACTTCGTAGTCTCCAAGGTCGTACTTTTCCTTCAGCTGTTGAATGAACTCCTCATCGGAAAGATCTCTCACCCTTCTCTCGGACCTGCACGAAACAGAAGGAGAACCATCAGGAAAGATAGAGCTCATGGCACGATCATCATATTTAGAAGGACTATCAAATGAAAACAGAGAAGCAAGAGAAAAAGCATCAAACTCGGAAAAAACGTCATCAACAGACCTTCTCTCAGTCACGGAGGGAGAAGAAGCCATTAACGTAAATAATGTAGAACTTGGTTCTCGACGAAGAAATATAAGGCGACGAGATCAGTAATAAACGGCTCTTTGTAGTAATCGGTGAGGAGGAGATGAAGGAAGAAAATCAAGAAAACTAGGGTTCTCAGAAGCAAAGAGTGATGAAAGAATCTGGGAGAAAAGTTGCAGCGGCGGGGAACAGAGAGAGAAAGGATAAAGAAGAAGAATGATAAAAAGAAGCGGGTTATTTAAAGGGGAAGAGTTATAACCGACGCCGACAGTTACAGGTAATAAAGTGCAGTTAGTGGGGCATTGCATGGCGGGATTTGCGGCATGGACGAAGACGTGGGAAGTTGGGACGACGTTCTTCCACTCGTGTCTCCCACACGAGCGAAATAAGGGGCATAAATGTAGGTGTAAATTATCCACAGATCCAGGTAGCAATATCTTAAGCCTTGGTGCACCTAAAAACGAGGAGACGCGAAGTATAGAAGGATGATCAGCAGGCGCGAGATTCGAGGAGCCACGTGGATCGGGCGTGATCGCTCTACAGCTGTCGGACAAGACTTGACCCCAGGTTTCTGACAGAGCTGACAAGATAAGACAGGGTGGGTCAAACAAGGTGCAACTGTCAAAAGGATAAGAAAGTACGTGTCACATAGGCCCACCGCTGAGGCGACAGATAAGACAGGCGACATCGTGTCAAGAGAACACCCGAAGAGGTCGGCTCGGACAATAGACAGACGAAGGAATCAAGATGCATCGGCCATGCGCATAGAAGAAGGGGAGACGTAAGCAGGCCCGATCATAGAACTTCATAATAGATGTAATATGACCCACACCCTAACTTGGTTGTATGGAACTTCTCATATAAATAGAGTGACTTGTATCCAAGAGAGGTAGGTTGTAATTTTGGAGAGAGGGAGAAACTCGAGTTTACACCAAGGAGAAGAGAGTGAGAAGTAAGTTCATCTTTGTAAGGAAATCCGACTAAGAGCAACACATTTGTAACACTTTGAAGTAATAAGATTCACCCTTTCACCCCCGTGGACGTAGGTAATCATACCGAACCACGTATATCTTGTGTTCATTGTTGAGTGCTTACTTTCATTTGGCTTGAGTAGAAGTTTTCTATCCTTTGGATGTAGTTGGTAGTAAAAATGCATCTACAAAGTTCAAAATGTTACGTGATAAAATAAAAAATATCCAATTAATTTCTTGTGGTTGAGAAATATTAAGAAAATAAATCAAGGATTAATCACACAGTAACGTAAGATCTTTTGCATCTCTTGTCTTATTTTCAAAATACTGGAAATTTGTAGAAATCTCTTAAGAATATATCGAGGTTTTAAAGATCGGACATCGGAGTTTGCACTAATGATGGGATCATATTGTTAGGTACTAATATTTTTCAAAGATATAATGATCATTAATCTACATGAGAAACTATCGAATTCATATTAATGGGCTTTGATTTTCTACTGGCTTAGCAAATATGCGGGAAGTTCCAGAAGCCCTAAAATCACCAAGCTCATTTCTGTTCTCTTTCACGCCGCAGTTCGATCCTATAAGAATTGATCTCTCGTATTACTCATCTCCAAGGATTGATTTCTTACTTAATTTCTGCTATATGCTTTACTGTAGAGTATTTTCCAGAGTTTTTTTTTTTTTTTGTGTTGTGTACTTGTGTTGAGTTCTAGGGCTCAGTTCTTTCTCTTATTATCTGTCTTATACTTTTTTTACTAATTTGGCTGACATTGGTTGAAATCTAGGTTTCCATTTTGAAGTTATTTAGAAGATTTCATTTTCTTTATTTTCAGTTTGTTTATCAAGAAGGGTTAAGAAATTTTCATTTTCATGTATATGTAAATGAATAAATCCTAGCTTGATAATTAAAAATCCTTAACTAATCTCAGTTGATATCCTGTTCTTGGTTGAAGTGAGGACTAACAGTTGTAGTGTTTCCATTTAATGTGTCTACTTCAGCGTTTTGCTTGAGTGGAAAACTGAAACTAAATCAAAGCGATGAAATGTTTACGCGTAAAAAAATTTGTTTTTTCACTAATCCATTTAGCACAGAGAATTTACATCTATTGATGATGTTTAAGTTGTTGGCTGAAATGTTCTGCATGAGACCATTTCACACTTTGTACTTGAAATCTCCAGTAGGATTCAACCTAAGAGAAGAGTTAGAACTAGAAGATATAAAAGATAAAAGAAGAATTTTATTATTGAACGAGATATTTTACATTGAGAACCCATAGGGTATATATAGCGATACCGTAACTTGGTATGCAAGAATAATACTTATAAATCAATTCATACTAAATATATCAAATACTAAATATAACCCTAATACTTAAACTTTCCATATAATTTATTATTAACAATCCTATACTCTAACACCCTCCCTCAATCTCATGGGGATTGCAAATCACATGAGATTGGCCTTGAAAGTTGTTGATGAAATGCGGTGCCAATAAACGCCTGCATTGTCTGCAAAATTGGGATTGGAAAGTTGACGAAGAATGAATATGATGGGTGTAAAAGAGGAGACGGATCAGTGAGTGAAGGTGATAAAGACAAATTACGATTTTGGACTGGAACGGAATTACGGGAAGCAGCTGTCTGAGACAAATCATTGGAAGCAGGTGCTGGAGTCAAACCGGGTGTTGGTGTAGAAGACAAAACATTAGTGGAAGATAAATCAACATGCAAAGCAGGTGCAGGAAAACGATTCGAGGAGATAGGGATAGTAGCAGCATCTGTGTGTGAACTGGATGGAGACTGATTAACTGGTGGAGATTGGAGTATAGATCGAGGAGCTGTGGGAGACCGAAGTGGAGAACGATCAGCTGGAAAGATCCGGCGGACGGTAGTATTGGAGACTACCGCCGCCGGTTAGAAAAGAAAATGAGGTGGGCAACAGGTCCGGATCGAACCCTCTGATACCAAGTTAAAACTAGAAGATATAAAAGATAAAAGAAGAATTTTATTATTGAACGAGATATTTTACATTGAGAACCCATAGGGTATATATAGCGATACCGTAACTTGGTATGCAAAAATAATACTTGTAAATCAATTCATACTAAATATATCAAATACTAAATATAACCCTAAATACTAAAACTTTCCATATAATTTATTATTACCAATCCTATACTCTAACAAGAAGTTTTCGTTTTTGAAGGAGGGAGTTTCGTTATAGCAACAGCAACTGAAATTTTAACTAACTCGAAAGTTTTATTGTCTTTTTTATTCTTCTTTTCCTTTGACAGAGCTCACTAGGAGATTTTATTAATAAACACGAAAAAACACAACATGAAGATGGCAATATTTGGTAATCCGAGGCTTATTGAAAGTGAATACTTATATGTCTATAAACTGCAGATTACTTGATATACGAGTACAAACCCTAGCATTTGTATAAATTCGACCTGGTCGACAGACATACCCCTTTTCTGGTGCACAATGACTATCATCTGAGCAGATACAAAGTCCATCCAGGGCACAACCATCCTTAACAATAGTCACTCCACTTTGATCTAAACCAAGAATTTGATTAGTCCATTTACTAGAAAACAATCCAGAAGGATCATATCTCTCTTTCACTTTCAGGAACTCATTTGAATGTTTAAACTTATTGATTGCACCAATAAACGCGACGTTGCAATTTTTACCCCAATGTGGTAATCCTCCGTACTTGAAAACCGCCATCTGTTCTACTTCTTCTATTATATCCTCAAAAAGTCTAGGCGTCAAAGCACTTCTACTTCTATAATAGACCAAGTCGAAAAGGATGGAGTCTTCTTGTGTACCTAGGTAAGCATCTGAGCCTTTTATGTACCTTATTTCGATCCCATTTTGAAGCTCTAAAGTGCAAAAAGCTTGGGGTACTAGGTCTCTAAGTTTTTGTACATCCTCGATGAACTTCTTAACTTTTGATAATGGTAGACTGATAGCAGAGTTATAAATGAAGTTGCCTTTAATTCTTGAATCCCATATACATGCTGTCGTTAGATCACCCAAAGAGCTATTTATGCAGTTGCCCGAGGATTGTAAACGGTTTTGATATCCTACTACCGGGTAACCTGTAAACAAATTACCGTCATTTGTGAACCCAAATCCAGCAATCCTGAATTCCGATGTCTGTACCTTGGCGCGGATGCATTTTCCGAATGCATCGCCCGTTACTTCTTGAGTATCCTCTGTTAGATTAACCAACAACAGCAGCAAAATTTATATAAGTTATGTACTCCCTCTGATTCCACAAAAATTTGGTCTTTCACTTTTTAAATTTTGCCTATTTTGGGGCAAATTTGAAAAAATGAAAGACTCACAGGAGGTAGTATATATTTAGTACAATAACACAAATCGACTATTAGCTATATGGTTCAAACAAGCAATCATGCTGGCTGTACCTGAAGCTCTTGCTAACTCTATATCTGGTATGGAGAAAGAACGAAGACCTATTAAATCGTTGAGGCCATCGCCGGATACATTTGATGAGACTCTATCATCATGTCGATAGAGTGCCTTACGCTGGTACGGATACCAAACTATGTCTCCAAACTCATGTTTTTTGCCCAAGGTGGTCGCCTGAGTTGCTAAATCTGAGTCACCTTCCTCAACAATTGTATGGATCGTTTGAAAAGCGGCTCAAGTTTTAATGTAACCTACAAAAGCTTAACACATACAAATTAGTTCCTGGTTTTGATCTTCAGAATGTTGATTTTTTTCCATCATATCTTATGTTTAATCTCGCTTTTGTAGGTTAAAATCATCAAAAGTTTGTGTTTTTTCACTAAGGTTCGGCGAGTTTGGATGAACAGTTCGGCTAAGCTGGAAGTGTTGATTAAGAGCGAACCTACCTAGTTCGCTCGTTTTGAATTGTCCAAATAAGTTTAACCCTACACTCGAATGTCGGAAGAAAAAATGTTTAGGGTTCGCTTATATTTAGAAATTGTAAGCGCCGAACCTGTTGGAAACACATTGTTCGGCTATTTGAATAAGTAGAATATAAGTTTAACCTGATCATGTACATTCTGGGTTAATAATTTTGTATTGGTTCGGCACATATTATGATTATCGAATACGCTAGAACCCCTACGCATCTCTTTCAGTGACTAGGTTCGGCTTGAAATTGCATGAAATTTCAAGCCGAATTGTTCATATACACTTACAGGAAGATTTTGTGAAGAACAGGTTACTAAAAAAAACAACTTAATTGTGAGCGAATCTTATAAATGCACTAGGTTCTTTAGAGCATCTAAAAATATGAGATATTATGATTATCGTATGCTTCGAACCTAACCATTAAGGGTAAGGACATATTAGTAATTTAAATTGTTTGAGGATATATAAGTAATTACACTACCCCTTATTTTTCCACCCTAGGTGGAAAAAAAAATTTGTATGCCCAAAATGTTTTTGGTATGCCCAAAAACTGCCTTCTTAAATAAAGCAACGGAAATGATAAAGGGATGGAGGGAATATCCCGATTTTTATCTCGCCTGAAACAGAAAAGGGTGTAGACTCCACCATTACAAAAAAGTAGGTTAGCATGTAAAAAGTAGTCTGAACTTCTCGCTTCCCAGTTCCCACGTCAAATGCAACTAAGCCTTCATGTTTTGCAACAAAGGACCTTCGTGAATTTATTGGGCTTGGATTTTGATGGGGCTTAGCAAATATGCAGGAAGTTCTCTATTTGGTACACTGGGCTTGGTACTACTACTTTAATGGTAGTATTGGTGTCTCAGGATATCAACAACGTGGATACAAAATATTGTCTCGCCATCATATTTAAGAAAATTAATAGCAAGATAATTAGAAAGTGTTACGATGACAAAATATCAATAAGGGTTGACGATGAAAGAAGTACGATAAAGAAGGATCACGATAAGAGTATGAATAAGACCATGATGATCGGTCCGACTCATCACGGACATCTCGGCGATAAGGACAAATTTCACATGAAAAACGTGATATCAGTGTGATAAGATTGTTGACCTGGGATTATGCGATAAGAAGACAACGGAGCAAGGGTTTAGTCGAGCTTGTAGGGGAAGAAATTGCCTTATTAGTTGTCATCCAATACGTAGAACACCTATATAAAGGGGAAGAGAGCAATGTAAAGGGTAATGAGGTTTTCTCTAGTTTAAGTGATAGTGCGTTGAGAAAAGTTGTAAGAGTGAATTGGGGTTTGTATTCTTTGAGAAATATCTCCATATTTGTGTATGAATCTATGAGAAAATACTAAAATGACTTGAATCTTATCATTTTTACTAGGTTTTGGTAAGTTTGAGTGTGAGTATTCATTTGGGGTGTAGTCGCATGATTTCCTGCGGCTACAAACAACGATGGATTTGCAAAATTACCAGCTACAGTGCTATGCTGATGAAGTGAAAATGAATTATGACATCAACAACTTATGAGTTTTTTCCTCTCTTAGAATTTGAATTTTTTTTTCTTTCTAGATTTGATCGTGTAGCTTTTCTTTTTGTGTTCTCCTTTCTTCCTATTTTTATTCGTGTACTTATTATTACTACAGACCAATTCTTTGTGAATGAACAATATCTTCTCTTCTAATAAAAAAATAAAAAACTCATTACCATATATACATATATATATTGGAAGGATTTTGTTAAGGTGTGTACGTGACGCGATTTAAATCATAGCTTTTTTTTTGTCATTTTTGTTTTTTTGGATTCCATAGTGATCCCTCGACTACTCCTAGATTCATTCATTTAGGAATTTTAGGTTATTACAAGGGTTTGAACCACAAAATCCCATCATATTTAGGCTATTAATGATACCAACCCATCCACTCGCACAACTGCATATGTCGAAGCCTCGAGCGATGGACCGCCAGATAGAAATCGATAAATCACCATTTAGATAGACCGGGGTGGCATCAAATCCTTAGATTTCACCCGTTGGTTTCTGGCCCCTAGTTTCCACAAACTGAACTGATTCTCGTTATATAAAGTAGGATACATGTATTTGCATAAGAAAATGGGTCAAATTGTTAGAGCACTGCTCAGTCGAACTCGCAAGCGTTGTTATCTCAAGCTTGTTTGGAAAATTTAATTGTCAAAACTATAAGTCTTGATTTCTATTCTACGTATAGCTATGTCTCGGATTAGGATAGAATGTGTAGTTGAGCTTTAGACTTCACGGCATTCATCGATTAAAAACGAAGAACTACTAAGGGGAGCTTGTGGAACTTCATCAGCAAAAGGTATGTGGAGACTTGAACTCATCTATCATTCAGAAGTCTATTTCTATTCTATCTCCTATTGAGACAAAATTCGTATAGCTATATAAACTTCACTTTATACACATTTGATATTTCGATCTAAGTTTTACTCGCTTACATATTTATCTAAATATGTGTTGGTAATCTATCTCTTTAACCAAGTTCATCTTTATTCTTGACGAAAGTCAAAAGATGATCATGTGAAAATCGCCTGGTAACATCTTACATAATTTGTGTGAGACAGTCATTTGATGAGTCTCGGAATATCTCGTATTGATCTATTGATCACTTGAAAATTGTTTTGAAGCTAATAGTTTGTGTGAGACATCTATTCCCGTCTACTAAGAATGTTTCGTGATTAAGATGGAGTTTAGAACAATTAACTATTGATTGGATATAACACAGTATGCGTACATGTATGCTAACTGTTGAAAGTTTTTCCAAGACCGGGAACCATAGTATACATACCCGTATGTGTACTGGTTTAACAGTTGAAGACCGGGAACTTAGTATGCATACCCGTATGCATACTGGCGCAACAGTTCAAGTTCGGGAATTCAACTGAGTTTGGTTGTGAATGACAGTATGCGTACCCGTTAGCATACTGGCGGAAAGACAGAGTCCAAAACTCTAAGTATGTGTACCCGTTTGCATACTTGAGTGGGTTAAGTTCTAAAATTGGTTTATTCATGAACAAATACATTTATATATAATAAGGAATGCAATCTTTTGCGAACCGTGGCTATAATATTCATGAATTGATTCGAGTGAATCAAAATAGATTTTGCTTCAATTGTGTCTTGTATACTTCTATCAGAATATAAACAATTGAACAACTTTATAACTAGTTTCATTTGAGTCATTTGAACTAGTTGTGATTAAGATGAACAAGGTTGATATGAAAGTGTTCATATGGCTAACTTAGGTCAACTATTGTTGAGCCAACCAAGTGTACACGTTTAGGTATGGTTACCCATATCTAAATAAGGCACATTTCATTTGTGTGTAACAAGCTAAGTTCGATCTAACGATTGGAAAATATTAGCTTGAATCTAATCAGGTATTCATCTAACGGTGAATATTGAATGTTTTGTTACTAAGGTAGCATTGATTGCAATACCTGATTCGAAGAATATATGAGGGAGAACTTAAGCAACTAGGAAACCTAATCCCCACACCTCTTGTGTGATACTAGTTGCGACTAGATTCGATTCTCCTTTAACCTAGGTTTTTCTAAAACCATTATAGGTTAACGACTTAATGACTTCATTGGGATTCTGAAGCCAGACCCAACTATTTTTTATGTAGTTGCATGTTCTGATCTTACTTTTTTATATCGTATTGAGTACTATCTTCTCTAATATCTTCTCAATATTTAATATCCGATAGGTATGATAAAAAGTAATCACAAACATCTCCGTCTCATCATTTGTGATTCCACAATATCTTGTTTTGCTTCCATACGGTTAAGATAATTGTGAGGTTATTGTTATTACTAAGCTATTCTTCGGGAATATAAGTATGGTGTATCAATTGGTTCATGTTCACCTTGATTTATCAAAGGACGGAAATAAAACTTATAGGTATTTCTATGGTAGATAGATTTTTATCTATTCAATAGACTTTTCTATGTGAGACATTTTTTCTTATCAAGTATTTGACTTTGGGTCGTAGCAACGCTTGCGAGTTCGATCGAGCAGTTCTCTAACAATCTCCCCCTTTGTCAATTTTAGTGACAAAATTATCAATACATATGGAATACAAAATAAATAAACTTTGCAGCTTCTCGTCCACATGCTTGATCTCCTTGGTTCTTCAACATTACTCGAAATCTTCGTCACTTCCAAGGACTCCAATGATTCCAAAGATATTTAATTCAGCATCACCGTTGTTGAAGATCCGTAGCCATAACAATGAGAAAAAAATAGATCTCACTCATTGTTACACGGTGTCATAGTATTATTACACAGCATCAAAGTTCAATTGTATCACAACTTCGACAACAATACTATGGTGATATGTATCATTCCCCCTTAGTCAATACTTCGTCTCACATGGAAACTACTCCCCCTTACATAATGATCCGAAAACCATATGTATTTTTAGTGTGAACTACACATTAATTCTCCATTTTTTTCTTAATAAAATTGGCAAAGGTACGAAAACTAGTGGGATCCTAATGAAATTTCCATAGAGACACTTCATGACCAAAAGAAAGTACATATCAACCTTTTAAAATGTAATCATATAGCCGAAACTAAATGCATTCATCAAGGAGTTCTTAAAGATACAAGATAACTCCTATAATATTCCACAACCGCACTCCCCACAAAGATTTGGCAATTAAGCACAAGTTTAATTAAGAACTTTCCCCCGTAAAATGTCATTCCCGAAAGAAAAACAAGAGCGACCTTACGTTCACAAGAAAATAATGATTTCTTTGGATATTAACAAGTTACATAAGAATATAAATTTGTATCCAAAAATCTCAATTAAATTAACCACAAGAGAACCCATGATTAATTCAATAGGAAATGCTCACATAAGAGAACTTACGGAGTCGCACAGTATTTACATAAAAATATGGATCAGGGAAGATCAATACTGCGGAATAAACAAAGATTCATTATATTCTTTATTATCACCATTTTAACAATGACATATAATAGACTTAATCTTTGTAAACAAAAGCTCATCCAATCTTCCATCAATATTTGCATAATGACATAATAGGCTTATCTTTTGTTTGTCAAAAGTTCATTCAATCTTTTATCAATAATTGCATATCGACATATGAAAGACTTAACTTTTGACCACGCATGGGACAATCACAGTTCATGGACACAAACACACATATCCCATAAAAAGTTGCAATATATAAAACCATAAAGATTAATACTGCAAAATCAACTTTAGAATTTAAACAAATAAATCTAAAAACATTTCAAGATAAAAATCATTGGAAATAGCTATATGTAATCACAAAAACGGCTATTCCAAACCCTAGCTAGTTAACCTTCTTAAAAACACAAGAATAAATTCTCATAAGAAATTTCCTAGGCATTACGACCTCTAAAAAATTATTTATCGTCCCCGAACTCTTGTCGTCAACAACTATGGGAACATATGGTTCATGAAGAAATGAGTCAATTCCAAGAAACCTTCTGGGCTGATGATGTCGAACCAGGGCCTTCTGAATTTCAAGAGTTCTCATAAAAATATCCTTTATTTGTTGAATTTCCTTTCTTGTTTCCATCAACTCTTCAAGAACATCAGAAAACTTCTAAGAATTTGAAGGAACATCTCTTGGCTTCCTCACATTTGTTCTTTTACTTTTAAAAGTTGGAGGTAACGGAGATTTTTATTTTTCCTTCATGATTGATGGCTTAACAATCATATTAACCTCTTTTCCATCAGAAGACATAATGCTTGGAGTATCCATATGAGTACGGGTTTGTGGGAGGAAATCACAAATTAAACTCAACAAGCAGTCTTAAGTTAAAAAGAGTTTCAGAGAAGGAAAAAAAAAGAATGTAGGGTTACGAAACCTTTAAATACAGGTTCGCGCACGCGTAACTCACAACCCTAAGAAAGGTAGAATTGTCTAGAATAACCCTCTTTTATTGATTGACCAGGGAAGTCCTTTCCAATATCAATTAGATATAGAAGAATTCCAATCTTGCAAAACATGCAAAACTAAAAAAAGAAAAACAAACAAATTTAAAACCATTTCTCTTTTTCTAAAGCCTGAGATTTGCAGAATCTTGTCTCTTTTGATCAGGTACATGAGACAAGATGCAATTACCAACATAATTTAAGTTGTGCTGGGGTGAACAATAATCTATCCACCAAATTCTTTTCGATTGAAATTCATAAAACCCTGTTTCTCATAGTTTTTATACCATAACTTTCTTTTTAATGGTCTTGTCTTGTCCTTGGAAACTAACTTCTTCGATGAATATAAAATCTTACATATGTCAGCGGTCTTTTGAACAAGTTTGAGATTGTTTGCCAATCGATTCGCTATTCGTTAAGGTTTGTTGACATGTCTCAATTTGGATTTGTACTTAAAACACTTTGACAGTTCATGACCTTTGAGTGAACAATAGGAGTATGTCAACCTGGAATATGATTCAGACGTCGAGATGTGCAAGCTGCTAGACACATAGTGGAACCTCAAAAATTTGACAGATAGTTTCCAACAGAAAGGTTAATTTTTTCTTCCAGATTGGTTGAGTTCTCTTCTGAAATACTGTCGAGATTGATGTATGTATTGCTACAGTTATCAAAATCAATATTTTCACAGAGAAGAGCAATACTTGATTTGTCATCTTCATTATAATCATGTCAAACATTTCATCAAGAGTTGCAGCTAGAACTTTGTTCACAATGTATTTTGTTTCGATATGGACACTCATTTGAAAAATGACCAAAAACTTTACACTTAAAGCACTGAGGCATATCCTTGTCATTAGATTCATCATTATCCCTATTTTTAGGAGGAATACGATTATGAGGTTTGTTTGATGACCTGGTTTTATCTCTAGAGAACCGTTTACTTCTCTTCAAAATAAGGTCCTTAAACTGTCTTGTGATCAACGAGACTGACTTGTCAAGATCTTCATCTAATGAATCATCCTCAGAAAGTTCATCTTCAGAGATGCAAACACTTTTACTTTTATCAAGTAATTTAATGTTCTTTTGTTCTTTGAAAGCAACATCCTTTCCAAATTTCGATGTATGCTCATGATCAAAGATTTTTAACTTCCCAACCAGAGTATGTCTGGAAAGCGTTGCGAGATTATTTCCTTAAACGATGGTAGAGATCTGAGAATCTTCATCGCAATGTCCTTTTCAGGAATAGTCTTACCCAATGCAAAGGATGTAATAACAATTTTAGACACTTTGTATTTAACTCATCAAATGATTCTTCATCTGCCATACGAAGGTTTTCCTAATCAGAATTTTGGTTTTGAAGCCTAGCTTCTTTTTCACAAGTATTCCCTTCAAATACGGTTTCTAAGATATCCCAGGCTTCTTTAGACATCGTGCAAGTAGTCACATGATGCTGAAGGTCTAAGGTAATAACATGTATGATAGCATTTAAGCTGTCAAAATTTTGCTTTGCAGCAAGGATTTTTTCTAGACTACATCTACAAATATACTTAGGTATACATCGTCTTCTATATTAACCGGAGGATCATAGTCATTAACAACACATACCCATGTTTGAAAATCACGAGCTTGAAGAAAGGCACGCATAATAATTTTCCACCGCAACTATATATTGCCAACGAAAACTGGTGGTACGTTTATAGAGATAGAATTTCTGTCCATAGATTCAGATCTCTAAAAACACAGACTTATGAGTCTTTAAATGTGTTTGCCTTCTCTGATACCAATTGAAAAAGTGGGGGTACAACAACCTCACCCAATATTTCGATTAGCAATTAACTCCAATATACTTTTAAGAGAATCAACTAGACAGTCAGACTCAATCTTAATAAAAAGTATATCAAAGAGTTATATATCAATTTCTCGATTTAATCCTCACCCAAACAAATAGAAACCTGCGAGCCTGATTGAATACAAGATAAATAACTTGAACGGTTCCAAAGACCAATGTTCAAGGATAAATTAACTTTAATCAATAACTAAAGGTTGGATTTACCAATTGATCGATTCAACACACAACCTGTGATATTTCAATTATATAAAAAAATATAATGTAGAAAAAAAATAACATAGACACCAGAATTTTTGTTAATGAGGAAACCGCAAATCCAAAAAAACCCCGGAACCAAGTACATATTGAACATATACTGTAATAATCCGTTACAGACACTAGCCTACTACAAACTAACTTCGTTCTG
Organism: Papaver bracteatum; assembly: GCA_023529315.1. Taxonomy (NCBI): domain Eukaryota; kingdom Viridiplantae; phylum Streptophyta; class Magnoliopsida; order Ranunculales; family Papaveraceae; genus Papaver; species Papaver bracteatum. The sequence continues at coordinate 113,420 of JAJJWX010004824.1, forward strand.
GACTGTAGTTGAACCCAAATCAATCTCACATTGACCCAAGATATAGTTACGCTCCTTACATCTCTGATCCCAGCAGGATACTACGTACTTGATTCTCTTAGCTGATCTCACCCACTACTAAGATTTGCTACGACCCAAAATCGAAGACTTTAATAAACAAATCCGATTCACACAAAAAAGTCTATATGAATAGATAAATCTGTCTGCTACAGAAATACCTATGAGTTTTGCTCAGTCTTTTGATAAATCAAGGTGAACAGGAACCAGTTAATATACCAGACTTATATTCCCTAAGAATATCCTAGAAATATCAATCACCTCACAATAATCTTAATCGACTAGCGAAACAAGATATTATGGAATCACAAACGATGAGACGAAGATGTTTGTGACTACTTTTCTATCTTGCCTGTCGGAGATATAAATATCAATCCAATCTTAAGATTATACTCAATCACGATAGAAATAGAAAGATCAGATTACACAACTAGTCAACTACAGATAAAATAGTTGGGCTTGGCTTCACAATCCCAATGAATTCTTCAAGTCGTTAACCTACAAGGTCTCGAGAGAAACCTAAGGTTAAAGGAGAATCGAATCTAGCTTATATAACTAGTATAATACATGAGGTGTGGGGATTAGGTTTCCCAGTTGCTAGAGTTCTCCTTTATATAGTCTCCAAATAAGGGTTTGCAATCTAAGTTACCTTGGTAACAAAGCATTCAATATTCATTGTTAGATGAAAACCTAATTAGATTCAAGCTAATATCTTTCAACTGTTAGATCGAACTTAGCTTTTCATACACAAATAAAATGTAACTTCATTTAGGTTTGAGTAACCGTACCTAAACGTGTACACCTAGTTGGTTCAACAAATAGTTAACCAATGGTTAGCCATATGAGCACTTTCATGTCAACCTTATTCATCTTCACCATAAATAGTTCGAATGAACTAGTTAGAGAGTTGTTCAATTTCTTATATATCATAGAAGTATGCATGACACAATTGAAGCAAAAACGATTTTGATTCAATCGAATCGATTTATGAACATTATACTATAGTTTGTAAAGATTGCATTCCTTAATTTATAAATATCTTAGTTCACAAATAAACTATTTTTATAAAATAACCCACTTAAGTACGCATACAGATATCCATACTTAAGTACCCGGATTGAGCTTGTTTTGGGTTCAAAAACTCCAACAGAAATTCACGGGATGTGAACTTCCGATAGTAAGCGGACTTAGCTCCGGTCATCCTAAACCAGTAAAGTACACATACTTTGGTTCAAGGATTTTGGACTTACACAAGTATGAGTTCACATACTATGTTTATATCCAATCATGGTTATATATTCTAAACTCTCATTTCAATCATTTAAACATTCTTATAATGTGTAGTTCACATACAATATTTATATCCAATCATGGTTATATATTCTAAACTCTCATTTAAATAATTTAAACATTCTTAGAATGTGTAGTTGATCTATAGACTTCACGGCGTTCATCGATTGAAGACAAAGAATTACTAAGGGGAGCTTGTGGAACTTCATTAGCAAAAAATATGCAGAGAATTGAACTCATCTATCACTCAAAAGCCTTTTTATATTCTATCTCCTATTGATAAAAAAGTTGTATAGCTATATAGACTTCACTTTATACACATTTCATAATTCGATCTAAGTTTTACACGCTTACATAATTATCTAAATATGTGTTGGTAAGCTTTTTCTTTAACCAAGTTCATCTTTATTCTTGACGAAAATCAAAAGATGATCATGCAAAAATCTCCTGGTAAAATTTTACATGATTTGTGTGAGACAGTCATTTGATGTAGACTCGGAATATCTCGTATTAATCTATCGATCACTTGAAAATTACTTTGAAGCTAATAGTTTGTATGAGACAGCTATTCCCGTCTTCTAAGAATGTTTCAATGATTAAGATGGAGTTTTCAACAATTAACTATTGATTGGATATAGCACAATATGCATATTTTTATGCTAACTGTTGAAAGTTATTCCAAGACCGGGAACCATAGTATGCATACCCATATGCGTACTGGTTTAACAATTGAAGTCCGGGAACTTAGTATGCGTACCCATATGCGTATTGGTGTAATAGTTCAAGTACAGGAATTCAACTGAGTTTGGTCGTGAACGACAGTATGCGTATCCGTTAGCATACTGGCGGAAAGACCGAGTCTGGAACTCTAAGTATGCGTACACGTTTGCATACTTGAGTGGGTCAAGTTCTAAAATTGGTTTATTCGTGAACAAATACATTTATATATAATAAGGAATGCAATCTTTTGCGAACCGTGGCTATAATGTTCATGAATTGATTCGAGTGAATCAAAATCGATTTGTATTCACTTGTGTCTTATATACTTCTATCAGAATATAAACAATTGAATAACTCTATAACTAGTATCATTGGAGTCATTTGAACTAGTTGTGATTAAGATGAACAAGGTTTATATGAAAGTTTTCATATGGATAACTTCGGTTAACTATTGTTGATCCAACCAAGTGTACAAGTTTAGGTACGGTTACCCATATCTAAATGAAGGAACATTTCATTTGTGTGTAACAAGCTAAGTTCGATCTAACAGTTGAAAGATATTAGCTTGAATCTAATCAGATCTTCATCCAACTGTGAATATTGAATGCTTTGTTACCAAGGTAGCATTGATTGCAAACCTTGATTTGAAGAATATATAAGGGAGAACTCTAGTAACTGGGAAACCTATTCCCCACACTTCTTGTGTGATACTAGTTGCGACTAGATTCGATTCTCCCTTAACCTAGTTTTTTCTAAAACCATTATAGGTTAACGACTTAAACACTTCATTTGGATTCTAAAGCCAGATTCAACTATTTTCTATGTAGTTGTGGGTTCTGATCTTACTTTGTTATATCGTATTGAGTACTATCTTATCTAAGATTTGCTCGAGATTTAATATCCGATAGGTACGATAAAAAGTAGTCATAAACATCGTCGTCTCATCGTTTTTGATTCCACAATATCTTGTTCCGCTTTCATACGGTTTAGATCATAGTGAGATGATTGATATTTCTAGGATGTTCTTAGGGAATATAAGTCTGGTGTATCAATTAGTTCCTGTTCACCTTGATTTATCAAAATACGGAACAAAAAATCGTAGGTATTTCTATAGAAGACAAATTTTTATCTATTCAATAGATTTTTCTGTGTGAGACAGATTTTCTTATCAAGTATTCGACTTTGGGTCGTAGAAACTCTTAGTTATGGGTGAGATCAGCTAAGGGAATCAAGTGCGTAGAGTCCTATTAGGATTCATAGGCATAAGGAATGCGACTGTACCTTAATAAGTGTGAGATTGGTTTGGGATCAACTACATTCTAGTCCGAAGTTAACTTGTATTAGGATAGAGTTTGTAGCGGCTTAATACAGTATGGAAGGTTTTCTGCATTTGCGTTTTCCTAGTTAACAAAATTTCTAGTGTATGTGTTATTTCTTTTCCGCATTATATTTGTTTATTTATATAATTGAAATATCACAGATTGTGCATAGTTCAATCAATTAGATAATCCAATATTTGGTTGTTGATATAAATTGACCGACACTTGAACATTGGTCTTTGGTACCATTCAACTTGTTTGTCATAATAATCAGGCTCGCGGATTTCTCTCTGTTTGATTTGGTGATTACATTGAGAAACAGAAATATATATAACTCTTGGATGTATTTTCCTTGATTGAGTATGACTGTCTAGTTGATTCTCTTGGAAGTATATTAGAGTTAGTCCATCCAGATTTCCTAAACGAAATATATAGTGTGGTTATTAGACCCCCGTTTTTTCATAATTTGAAAAAGTGGGGGGTACAACAACCTCACCCAATATTTCACTTAGCAATCTGTATGGACTAACTACAATATACTTTTAAGAGAATCAACTAGACAGTAAGACTCAATCTTAATAAAAAGTATATTAAAGAGTTATATCTCAATTTCTCGATTCAATCCTCACTTAAACAAATAGAAATCTGCGAGCCCGATTGAATACAAGCACTACAAGAAAATTAAGCTTTAGGGACTACTTGGATTCGGTTGGTATAATGCCATTTTTAGTGTTTAGAGATCTGTAGCAACCAACATGGCAACAGATAGGCTCTGTGGCTAAAGGCTTATTTGCTAGAGACCTGTACCAACCATGTCGTTGGAATAGATATATTTCAACTACTAGGAAGCAACTCAAGTTAAGGTTGGCATAAACATTCATTAACCATTATCTCTAGTTGGTAAAGCACATAAATCATTCGTCGCTGAAATATTTTAAACCACACAAATATTGGTGGCTCAAGAATTAAACATTGTTGGTAGAGGTGGCCACTATAGAACGTTTTCAGCAGCTAAAGGGTTTAAATGTCTTAATCTTAGTAGTTGAGGGTGCTGGTGAAGGGTTGGAGCCGCTATATGTCTCGATGGAAGAGAGTTTCCTTTCACTGAATTTTAGTTGCTTAAGGATTTAAGCCTCCGTAATGTTTGTTGGAAGAGAATTTCACCATCTTCTTTTTATTGGAAGAGAATTTCACCATCTTCTTTGAAGTTGGCTCAAGGGTTATGCCACCGCCTTTTTGTTGGTCAAGGTTTCTAGACACCAGTTTTTGGTTGCATCAAGTGTTATCTTTGATTGGTGAAAAGTTATACACACGGTTAATCGGCTGCTTACGGGTTTGAGCCATTACAAACCAGTCGATCAAGGTGCTATTACTGTTGCTCAAAGGCTTGTCCCGTCCACATATTTGAGTTGCTAGAGAGTAGTTTCTCGAGAATATCATGAAAAAATTAACATAAACTTCATTTTTAGAATAATATTTAACTCATTTAACATTCAAAATATCCAAAATATATTCAAAACATAAAATCCAATATATAGAGGGCACATGACCTTAGCCGTGATTGAGTAATGGCTGAGAGTCTGGATCTTTATTTAGCTATGCTCTCAATAGGTATCTGAAAGAACACCTTCCCATGGTGTAGGGATCATCGGGATCATCGGCTCCAGTGTTCTCTACAACAGCAATAAGATGGGCACTCGAGCATTGGTTTAACTAATGCACATACACTCCCATGAAGTTCCCCACGTGCTAAAGTTATTTACGGCAAAACACAGGGACCACTTGCAGAACACTTGCCTACACAAATTCATGGTAAGAACAGAACATTTCAGTACAGTTGTCTTCGTATGCTGATTTGCATCTGTTAAAGAACCAAAAGACTTGATCTAATGTTAAGTCACTATTAGATACTAAGAATATAAACAAAAGAAATATCAAAGAGAACATGAAAACAAAAAGTTTGATACATACGTGCAGAACAGAAAAAGGTAAAGACTTAGTAAAGCTGAATGTAAATTGTTAAACAAGTTCAATATTTATAAGGTACCAAATAATGTGAGTTAAGGTATGAAAGCACGGATGGTAAAACAAATCAAGCTGGTAATGTAGGAATATAAGCATTCATGCAAGTTAGATTTATGCTACAAAGTACCGAGAGGAATATAAGCATTCATACAAGGGCCATTATAGGTCTTCAAAACTTTCACATCTTTTGCACGTGTACAGAACACAACAATCCCATATCCTTTAGACGCGACCTACATTTTTCATGAAACCAATATTAGAAAAATAAGGAGCGCATTTCGAAACAAAACTTTGCCTGCATACTAGCTTAGATCTTTTCTTCTTCCAATTTCACCTAGACACAGCAATGCCAGGTGTCGCTTAGCCTAATAAGAACATGAAAAATTACTTCTAAGATAAAACTAGTAGGCTGTATACTACAAAGTAGCCTGAACCCCACATCTATGAGATATTATAAAGGTAATTTGTATGATATGAGTATACCAATTTGTGTTCTAACTCAGAACTTGGTTTCTAAACATAAAAATCAGGGAACTTATCCATGAAAGAAAAATAACAACACTGAACAATTAGCAGGCAATGAAAATCTTACATAATTGGTACTGCAATGGTCTTTTAATATTTTTGTAAGCATTTCACTGTAGATCCACATTTCTGGTCACCAGCTGAAAGGCAGAGGACATCAACACACTGATCTACTGAATAAAAATTTAGTTTTGCAAGGCTACCAGACTGTGGAGATGGTTTGGAACTTGAAAGTAAAGCATAAAAGCTTGTGTTTGATGAATGGACCAAGGAAGCAAAAAAGCTTTGCAGGGCCTGTACAACAAGAGAAAAGTGTTTCATGAAGTGATCAACAAATACAAAATAAAGTAACATCATAAAGTTAAGGGAACTACCTGCAAGGCATTCCCCTGCAATAATGAACTCCTGATTAAAGTTAGAGCTTGTGGAAGAACTTTGTTCCTAACAGTCAAACCAACATTAGGACTTGACTTTCTATCTATCATCAACGTAGAATACATGACCAATGAAAGAGCCGTCATATGCAAATCTGAGTCGCTGTTAACATGAAAATCAAGGTCTCATAAAGATAGCCATTTGTCACATAACTGGAATCAATCTATACAAAACACCATCGGTGGAAAAAAATGAAGAAAAAAATGACTAAATGAGTCAGAGAACCAAGGAAACTTAAGAGCCGAAAGTTCTTCAATTATAACTTCGTAGGCAGAAAAAGCAATTTTATCACCATATGCTACAAGTAGAGAATTTAGTGTCCCTAATGTCGCTTGCCTTAATGCAAGGTTTTCGCTTGCCTTAATGCACGGTTAACCTTTTTGACAAGGAAACAGAAGGATCTAATCGTTAGATACTGCAATATTCTTTGAGGACAATAAAATAAGGAATTTTCTAAGCAATGGGTAAGAAGCAGAGAACACACCTTTCGCAGGAATGCCGTTAATTCAGCAATAAGATGGTCCAGAACGCATTATAGATTTATTTTGAGATGAGATGTAGCAATGACAGCAAATGCCTACAAAGAGCGAAAGTCAAAACTGTATAACAAAAATTAAGCAGCAGACAATACCAAATACTGGATGAAACTTTATAGCAGTACAAAGTATCAGTTAACAGCTTAATACGATACCAAAAAGGAACTCTTAAATAAGGAACTCATCATTCGGTCAGGGTAATCTTCTCTAATGTTGGAGATCAATACAGTCCCAATCCCAGAACCAGTTCTTCCACCCAATGAGTGGCATACTTTTAAATCTACAATTTAAAAATAAAATTAACAATATGAACAATTGTTATCAACCATAGCTCCACAAACCTTCAAAATTCACCAAAATTGTAAAAAAGGAGCCATGATTCACAATTGAGAAGTTAAAATTAATCCCTATAAAATGTAATTTGCACCTTGAAGATGGTCACAGTTCTCAGCTTCTTTCTCGACAATATCAAGAACTGAATCAATGATCTCGGATAATGTCCTTCAACCCAGTTGTTTCCAACACCAGATTTTCAATAAACGAAGTTATCAGGATGAAAGATATGACCATATAATTAAAGACCAGTTCGAGTCCCAGGCTCAAGATCCATGAGCATAGCATGAGGAAAAGCTTCGATGTAGTAAACATCAACTCTCTAGCTATAGATCTGATGTTCCGACGTACTTTCCAGTTGAATTAATACCATGCTCATCATAAACCACCTCCCAAAATTAGATCCGATTGGGTTACCAGTATACGAAGGATTTCTTTGATTTTCTACAAAATCAATCACAATTTCACAAAATCAATACAAAAAAAGAACCAAAGACATCCAAGCAAAAAAAAAGATTATCTAAACCAAATCAATTTCTCAGCAAATATTAAAAGATACATCAAAACCTAAAGAACGGATTAAGGGAAGAATCTCGTACTTTCTCAACAAATATTAAAAGATACAACAAAAATTGAAAAAGGATATGGAAGAAACTCATCTTGGATGGGACAATGGAGATAATCTCTGAAGAAAGAAGAAAAATTGGGTTTTATTCTGTTAAAAAACCCAATCATCAGATCCACTATCCTAGTCGAATCGGGATGCATCTAGTACATATGACGATTTGCTAATACTAATTGGAAGTTGTATCCGCAGTTGTTGGGAGTGAAATGAAAGTCATCCAGTAGATATGGTGAATGAAGGAGGATGAGGGAAGAAGATAGCCGCAGCCAGAGAAAGAAAAAAAAAAGGGAAAGGGAAATACGGAAGTGAGGTGAAAAAAATATTTAGCTTTTGTATAAACTTTTGGACGGCAGAGATTTAGATCGGAAGCCTCATACAGATTGTGAAAATATTTAGACGGAGGAGATTTAATTTGGAAGCCTCATACGGACTGACGGGGATATGTGAGAAATGTGTTTTCCTTTGTGTTTTCTTTGGAGTTTTTGTATACTTCTTTGTGTTAAAACGTGTTTTCCTTTGTGTTTTCTTTTGTTTCTTTTTGTATACTTCTTTGTGTTAAAACGAACTTGTGCATTCAGTATTATTATCATAACATAAAAATCCAAAAAAATATATATAAATTAGGATGAATTTTGATATTGACATTGAGGTTTAATTATACGCAAATTGGAGTATATATATGAGTGCATTCGGTATTATTATCATAAGATAAAAATCCAAAAAAACATATATAAATTAGGATGAATTTTGATATTGATATCAAGGTTCAATTGTACGCAAATTCGAGTATATATAAGAATGAATCATAAAGTGATCGAGAAATGAGTTTGATAAGTAAATTCGACTTAACCTAAACAAAGTTTTGAAATCAAATGAAGGTAGAATTAGGGTACCGTTGGAGATTCCTACTTAGAGGTAAGACATCACTAAGGATAATATGACGAACATCTACAGATATGGTTTTACTGAAGATTCCGACTTATAAATTAGGATGAATTTTGATATTGATATCAATAGAACTTAACAATTTAGTTTCACCAATCTAACTTCACGTGGAATTGACTCGTATTTTTTGTGGCTATGTTGTAAACACTATGCACAAAACAAGAAACTTTTTAGATGTTAATTTCTTTGCAGGATTAATAAGGGATCAACCTTAGTTCTTGTCATATCATGGTGGCTAAAAGCTACTAACCACACCAACAAACTAATGTTTTGGTACAAGTGTCTACCAAAAGATTGACTTTGTGGCTATACATGGTGTCTTGAAGTATTTACATTCTAGTGTACTTTGTAGTTGTTAGACCTTGTGGCTAAAAGCTACTAACAACACCAATAATTTGATGGTTGGTGGAGGTGTCTACCAACAAGATTTTTCGTGGGTAAGATTAGTGGCAAAAGATATGTACCTTTTAGGGTACGTTTTGGTTGGCTAAACATGATGGATGGAGGCTAATAACAACAAATACGATATTCTGGTTGTTAGGTTGTTCATGTTATAGCCTTCCACCCACAATCGTTGCTGGAAAACTAGTGGTTAAACATTTTTTCCCACCAGACTTGTTTTTAGTTACAAACAGTTGTTGCTGAAGAATTCCACCTATCGTAGTTGGTATGAAAATAGTCGCTAAAGCCAAGTTTTCTTGTAGTGAAGAAAAATAACTTGAACGGTACCAAATACCAATGTTCAAGGATCAAAAAATTTCAATCAATATCCAAAGGTTTGATTTATCAATTGATCGATTCAACGTACAACCTATGATATTTCAATTATATAAAAAAAAAATAATACGGAAAAGAAATAACACAGACACCAGAAGTTTTTTAACGAGAAAACCGCAAATACATAAAAACCCCGGGACTTAGTCCATATTGAACACACACTGTATTAAGCCGCTACAGACACTAGCCTACTACAAACTAACTTCGGTATAGACAGAGTTAAACCCCAATTAATCTAACACTGATCTAAGGTACGTACAGTTGCGCTCCTTACGTCTCTGATCCTAGCAGGATACTATGCACTTGATTCCCTTAGATGATCTCACCCACAACTAAGTTTTTCTATGACCCATAGTCTAAGACTATAATAAACAAATTTGTCTCACACAGAAGAGTCTACAGGAATAGATAAATCTGTCTCCCACAGAAATACCTACGAGTTTTGTTCCGTATTATGAATAATCAAGGTGAAAAAGAACCAATTGATATACATGACTTATATTCCGTGAGAACAGCCTAGAAATATCAATCACCTCACAATAATCTTAATCGACCATCGAAACAAGATATTATGGAGTCACAAACGATGAGATGAAAATATTTGTGACTACTTTTCTATCTTGCCTATCGGAGATATAAATCTCAAACCAATCTTAAGATTTTACTCAATCACGATAGAAACATCTAGATCAGATCATGCAACTACAAAGAAAATAGTTAGGTCTGGCTTCACAATCCAAATGAAGTCTGCAAGTCGTTAACCTATAGGGTCTCGAGAGAAACCTAAGGTTAAAGGAGAATCAACTCTAGATTATACAACTAGTATCACACAGGAGGTCTGGGGATTAGGTTTCCCAGTTGATAGAGTTCTCTTTTATATAGTCTCCAAATTAGGGTTTGCAATCTAAGTTACCTTGGTAACAAAGCATTCAATATTTACCGTTACATGAAAACCTGATTTGATTCAAGTTAATATCTTTGAACCGTTAGATCGAATTTAGCTTGTCATACACAAATAAAATGTAACTTCATTTAGATTTGAGTAACCGTACCTAAACATGTACACCTAGTTGGTTCAACAATAGTTAACCAATGGTTATCCATATGAGCACTTTCATATCAACCTTATTCATCTTCACCATAACTAGTTCAAATGACTCAAATGAACTAGTTAGAGAGTTGTCCGATTTCTTAGATCTCATAGAAGTATACAAGACACAATTGAAGAAAAAACGATTTTAATTCACTCGAATCGATTCATGAACATTATTTCCACGGTTTTCAAAGATTGCATTCCATAAGTTATAAATGTCTTAGTTCATGAATAAACCGTTTTTAGAAAATAACCCATTTAAGTACGCATACGGGTACACATACTTAAGTACCCGGAATAAGCTTGTTTTTGGTTCACAAACTCAACAAGAAATTCACGGGATGTGAACTTCCGACAGTACGCGTACAGGTACGCAGACTTAGGTCCGGTCATCCTAAACCAGTAAAGTAAGCATACTTTGGTTCAAGGATTTTGGACTTACACAAGTATGAGTTCACATACAATGTTTATGTCCAATCATGGTTATATATTCTAAACTCTCATTTCAATCATTGAAACATTCTTAGAGGATGTTATATAGTTGTTATCCACGAACTATTTTTCATCAAAGCGATGTTCAAGAAATTAAAATGTTCAACATGATTTTCGTCACGAGTAAAGATGATCTTGGGCAAAGAGAAAGCTTACCAACACATATTTCGAGAAATAGATAAGCGAGATAAACTCGGCTCGAAATAGCAAATGTGTATAATCGATGTCTATATAGCAATATGACTTTTGTCTCAATATAGGAGATATAGTAGATAGACTTTTGAGTCATAGATAAGTTCAAGTCTCCACATAGCTTTTTTTCGATGAAGTTCCACCAGTTCCTTGAGTAGTTCTTTAACTTTGCATGATGAACACCGTGGAGTCTAGAGCTCAAATACACTTACTATCCTAGTCCGAGACTTAGCTATAAGTATTATAGAAATCAAGACTTATAGTTTTGGCAACTAAACTTGACAAACAAATATTGAGATAGCAACGCTGACCAATTTTGTGTAGCGGGTCTTTAAAAAAAAAAAAAACTCTCATTTCAATCATTGAAACATTCTTAGAGGATGTTATATAGTTGTTATCCACGAACTATTTTTCATCAAAGCGATGTTCAAGAAATTAAAATGTTCAACATGATTTTCGTCACGAGTAAAGATGATCTTGGGCAAAGAGAAAGCTTACCAACACATATTTCGAGAAATAGATAAGCGAGATAAACTCGGCTCGAAATAGCAAATGTGTATAATCGATGTCTATATAGCAATATGACTTTTGTCTCAATATAGGAGATATAGTAGATAGACTTTTGAGTCATAGATAAGTTCAAGTCTCCACATAGCTTTTTTTCGATGAAGTTCCACCAGTTCCTTGAGTAGTTCTTTAACTTTGCATGATGAACACCGTGGAGTCTAGAGCTCAAATACACTTACTATCCTAGTCCGAGACTTAGCTATAAGTATTATAGAAATCAAGACTTATAGTTTTGGCAACTAAACTTGACAAACAAATATTGAGATAGCAACGCTTGCAAGTTTGACCGAGCAGTGCACTAACACAATTGTTCAAATATCTCTAAGATATGCTTTTAATGGACAAGTAAACATTCGGTATGAGTGAAATGAACACTAAATTTTTTAGACAATTATGTCCTTTATGTTCTTTTCTTTTTTAAGTAAAGAAGGTTATATTAAAGATAAAGATGTACAAAGCTTGGCAAACATCTCACACAACAGTTACATATGAAGAACTGTTTCCCAATTGAACAAAATGTCATTCAAAGTTAACCCTCTAAACACCTCACTCTCAAAGAGCCACAAAATCAAAGTTTGTTTGATATGCAAACATAATTCCTCCACATTTTACCTTTTCCACCAAAATTTCTGGAATTCCTCTCATTCGAAAAAATCCACGTGATAGCATATATAAGCTTCTCCCATATCTTCTTGCACTTTCCTTGAAATTCTACACCCACCCAAAATTCAAACATTTCTAGTACTGTCACATAAGTACCACTACTCACATGACAAGACTGAAAAAAATATTTCCACACCTCTTTAACATAACCACAGTATAAGAATAAATGTACCTCTTGCTTAAAAACATTACATAAATCAATTTTAACCAGACCTCCTCTGTGCTTCAACATACACATAGTAGGAAGAGAATTATGGAAATTTTCCCATAACATAAAACTCACCTTTTGTGGAATATCCTTCTTCCATCCAAAATTCACAAAATTGCAATCTGGTTCATCGTATAACTGAGCTTCATAACCCTTCTTCATAGTATATGTAGGTGTAAATTATCCACAGATCCAGGTGGAAACATCTCAAGCCTTGGCGCACCCAAAAACGAAGGGACGCAAAGCATAGAGTGAAGACCAGCAGGCGCGAGATTTAAGGTGCCACGTGGATCGGGCGTGCAACTGTCGGACAAGACTTGACCCAGACCTCTGGAAAAGCTGACAAGACGGGACAGGGTGGGTCAAACTAGGTGTAACGGTCAAAAGGATAAGAAAGTACGTGATGCATCGGCCCATCGCTAAGGCGACAGATAGGACATGCGACATCGTGTCAAGAGAACACCCTAAGAGGTCGGCTCAGACGAGAGACAGACGAGGAATCAAGATACGTCGGCCATACGAGACGACATGAGTCGGCCCGAGTACAGAACTGCAAAATGGATGTAACATGACCAACACCCTAACTTGGTTGTATGAAACTTCTCTTATAAATAGAGTGACTTGTATTCAAGAAACTTAGGTTGTAATTTTGAGAGAGGGAGAGAGAAACTCGAGTTTTCACCAAGGAGAAGAAAGTGAGAAGTAAGTTTATCTTTGTAAGGAAATCCGACTAAAAGCAACACCTTTGTAACATTTGGAAGTAATAAGATTCACCCTTTCACCTCCGTGGACGTAGGTAATCATACCGAACCACGTATATCTTGTAATCATTGTTAAGTGTTTACTTTCATTCGACTTGAGTAGAAGCTTTCTATCCTTTGGATGTAGTTGGTAGTAAAATGCATCTACATTCTGGCGCCGAATAAGGGGATCACGACTAAGATCTCCGGATACCTTGCCGTGGAGACCTTCAGAGAGATCAAAATCTCCCAAATACACGTTGACGTGTTGTGGTTGAATCTAAGATGAACTCTGATGGCCGAAATAATGTTTGCTTTGAGTCATTCGCTGTGCATGTAAAGTTAGAACAGTTTTAGTGTCTTCGAAAGTAACAGTTCTCGTATCTTCTTTGCCCATCAACAGTTCGATCAGCAAAGAATCTTCATAAGGTCACCAACGACTAACAGTTCGGGTTAGAAGCTAGATGAAGAACCTGTTGAAAGGATGACTGTTTGTTTCCGATAGTTGAGTGATCTGTGACGTCAAGCAAGTCGTTCTCTAGCTACGGAATGGAGTTTAGCGTTTATATTTACCAAGAGTACACGATTTATATATCTCCTAGTGTGTTAAGATGCTAACCGATTAGAGATTTTGCCGGCGGTGTAACATAAGTTGTCGAAAAGGTCATGATTAGGTATCGAGAAAGTGGAGTCATTACAAACTTAGTTTGAGTCTTGGGGTTGCGTGCCGTACCATTTAAGCATCATGTGCATAAGTTCAATGATTTGGAGCATGTAGAACAAATGACAAACTAACTTAAATGCATAGGTCGGGTACTGAAAGCGACGTCGTACGGAGAGATACGGACGAATGAGAAAGGACTTACACAGATTCAGCGTAGTATCAGAACATGATAGATAGGTGGACCCACATGAGTAATAGGAAGAAATTTTGTCACCAAGGGCAGGCGTAGTAGTAACTGTGGTGTCAGTCGAACTTTTAGATCTCTTGTTTGAACTTATTTCCTAAAAGTCAGGTCAAAGTAAGGTGTTCTTTGTATTTGCTGACGTAGGTTAAGGCGATACTCGGCTGACTACGCGAAGTACCCGATGGCTAGCACTTCAGGAACGAGAAGGATGTTGAGGAATCATACATTAACTAGCAGCAGCATGCAGGCAGGGGTAACTGGGCCGAGGAAAGAAGACAGTCGACTACCACCGCCCGAGGAATCTCATGCAGCTGCGCGAGGAATGCCAACCGTCGATGAGGAGGTCGATCTGGGGCGAGACGATAACACCCTACCCTTGGACCAAGTTATTTTGACTCATAGAAGAGTTGAACAAGTTTATGGGCTCACAGCTTCAGACACCGATGACGATGAGGTAGCGCTTGCAGCACAAGCCCAGAGACAAAGAGCGAGGCAGCAAGTAGAGTACCAGGAAGCCCTGGAGAAAGAGCAAGAGCGTCTCAAGCAGATTCAGCTGGGACGAGGAACAGCTAGCAATATCGGCCCAACACTTGTTCACACGGTTGGCCACATAACCGGTCCGATAATAACCCCACCACCCCCTTCTGTACAGCCTCGACCACAAAACCCAAACGGGCATTCTAGTCATGAAAGCACGGACCCGACATTATTGGCCATTTTGGAGAGTCAAAGGAGACAAGAAGCGGCACTGAGAGAGCTCTAGCAACGGAACCTCGATTTAGAATATGAGAAATATCAGTTGAGGAATCAGCGAACCAGATCAAGAGGCTCGTCCAGCCGAGGAACATCGATCTACCATGACCGATCGGGTCATGTGCCACCTATGATGGGGCAGAGCAACCCTAATCAGACCGGCCGATCAGGACAGCCACCATCGCCTCCGTCACCCCCCACTCAAAGATATGGGCCACCCGAGGACTCGTCCACTGATGAGGATAGGCGAGGTAGAGACAGGAGATAGGAATGAGCGACAGATGCCAAATTCAAGGAATTGGAGGCAAAAATCAAAGAGCTCTCGGGCGGAGGCGAAGAGAACAAATTGGCAGAAATCATGAGAGAAGCTGAGAAGAAGCCCTTCTCTCAAGAACTCGAAATATGCCGTTCCCACCAAAGTGTACATTACCTACATTTCCTTCTAGGTTCGACAGAATAGGAGATGCGATTGAGCATCTGAAGATGTACACCATGTCGCTAATCCAATGGAAGAACAACCCGGTAGTCATGTGTAAATTCTTTCCAGCCATCCTCGAGGGCGAGGCACGAGACTGGTTCTATTCGCTTCCACCAGGGTCGATTAATAGGTATGAGATGTTAGTCGGAGCCTTCCTTGAGACCTACATGCACAACAGTCGACCTCGGCCTAGATTGAACAAGATGTTTACCATCGCCCGAAGATTCAGGGAGCCCTTAAGAACCCTGACCGATAGGTGGAGGAAGCTATGTACTGACATTGGGAAGGTACCGGTAGATCAGGCCATTTTTGGGTTTGAAAACGCGTTAGGGAGATCGGACCCCATCTGGATATCCATGTTCTCCGAGAAGCTGAAAACATTAAAGTAAATGAGAAAAATGCAGGAGCATTACATCTCTTCGGAAGAAATTCAGGCCGAGTTAAGAGATAGAGGAATACAAGAAGCTAGTGCTGAAGCGGGTATCAAAGCTAAAGCGGTCACAAACGACCCTATTATGCGACTAGAAAAGAGATCGGATCCACCCCCGAGAAGCAGTGAAAAGAGAGAGTGGATCGCTAAAGGGAAGAAGCTGAGGAAGGAATCCCGATCGTATACCCCCCTAATTGCTCCCTTGGAGGAGGTATTCAAGGAATTCGAGAAAAGAAACGATATCAACTACCCAGCGTCAAGGGGAGTTAAGTTCCAAGAGACCAGGGAGCACCCAGAGTACTATCACTACCATCAGTATAGGGGCCATTCCACCAACAACTGCCGAGAAGTAAAAGATATCGTTCAGCATCTCATCCGAGACGGGTATTTGAGGCAATTTGTCCGACATCCACCACAGTCGACGGCAACGCCCGATGCGCCGGTTCATTAAGTCCGTATCAATAGAATAACTCAGTTCGTGAGCACCATTTCACACTCGGCTATTCAAAACTATACCCTCGGACCAGTAATCACCTCTAGGATCCATAAAAGGGATCGTGAGGGAAAGGAAATATTTAGCATAGCTAAGGCCCTACCTATGGAACCTTGGATGGTGAAACCCATTTCGTTCTCGGCCAAGGATGTCCCAGCAAATGGACAAGCACACAGTGACCCATTGGTCATCACCTTACTGATCGAAGAATGGGGAGTAAGAAGGTTTCTGCTGGATAGCGGAAGCTCAGTCGAGGTGTTATTCTACGACACGTTCAGAAGAATGAAATTATCAGACGACATGCTCGTCCCCTCAACGTATCGCATCTACGGCTTCAATGGCGCAGTAACTATCACCAGGCGCAAGGTAAATCTAAGGGTTTCAGATGGTGGATGCTTCCTCGACACACTAACTACCTTTTGTGTGGTCGACGTCGCCTCACCTTATGAAGAAATTATCGGGCGCCCATGGATTACTGGGATTAAGGGAGTAGCGTCGGCATACCATCAGAGGTTAAGGTTCCCAACTTGCAAGGGAATAACAGAAGTTGTGGGCGACTCCCAGGAGGCACGACAGTGCATGAAAATCGATGTAGAAATTAATGAAGAACGACGAGCTCGGCAAAGGCGAGAGAAGATCAAATCAAAGGAAATTCAGACGGCAAGAGAATTGGAAGAGGTGATTTCACAAGTGGTCATGGTGTATGAAACTCAAGAGAAAGACCCTTTATAGAAGTTAAAGGAAGCATCCCTATCCCGAGAGGCCAAATCGAACTTCTCGACAGTTGAACCGACTCGAGAGGTAAACTTGGGGACGATAGAAGAACCCGAGGTGGTAAGGATCGGGGCATTACTATCGGACGAACAAACGTGTCAACTCACGACATTATTAAAGGAAAACTTGGATGCATTTTCCTGGGAAGTACGCGATTTGGAGGGGATTGACCCGACGGTCTGCTGTCACCACTTAAAGATTGATCCAAAGTTCAAACCAGTTAGACAAAAAATGAGGCGCATCACACCAGAATTACAGGCAGCAGTCGAGGCCGAGCTGAAGAATCTACAGGAATCCGGAATAATAAGAAAATCTCACTACCCACAGTGGATATCTAACATGGTCGTGGTGCCAAAAAAGAAAGGAGGGGTCAGAATATGCATTGATTTCAGCGACTTGAACAAGGACTGCCCAAAGGACAGTTTCCCACTCCCCAGCATAGATCAGCTGGTAGAGTCGATAGTCGGATACGAGGCGATGACCTTAATGGATGGATACATGGGCTACAACCAAATACCATTGGCGCACGAGGACCAGGAGCATACTTCTTTCTTCACACCGAGGGGATTGTATTGTTATACCAAAATTCAATTCGGACTTAAAAATGCGGGGGAAACATACCAGAGATTGGTAGGGGACATGTTTGAAGATAAGATTCACGACACCTTAGAAGTCTACGTGGACGACATGTTAGTCAAGAGTCGTCGCGCTAAGAACCATGTCCGAGACCTTCAGGAGATTTTTCAGACAATGAGAAAACAAAAGATGAAGATTAACCCCGCCAAGTGCGACTTTTGGGTCACATCAGGGAAATTCTTGGGGTATATCATCACCCCTAGAGGAATAGAAGAGGATCCCGAGAAGGTCCGGGCAGTCCTTGAAATGCCTTCTCTCGCAACGGTAAAAGACGTGCAGAAACTAAATGGTTGCATAGCAGCATTGGGGCGATTTGTATCACGGTCCTCGGACAAATGCAAGGCCTTTTACGACATCTTGAAGAAAGGAGAAAAATTCCAATGGACGGACGCTAGCGAAGAGGCCTTTAAAAATATCAAGTTGCACCTAGCTAGCCTCCCGGTTCTTCAGAGGCCCGAGCCGTCTGAAATTCTCACCCTATACTTAGGGGCGACACCTTATGCCATTAGTGCGGTGCTAGTAAAATCGGAGGGGAATGTGTAGAAGCCAATGTATTTCACTAGTAAAAAATTGATCCCGGCCGAGAGAAACTATACAAGAATGGAGTAGATTGTACTCGCGCTAGCTTTTGCTGCTTCTAAGCTCCGAACATATTTTCAAGCTCATCGAAAACGGGTGCTCACAAAATCGCCTATTGAAGCGGTGTTAGATAGTGATGGACGATCAGGAAGAATCTCCAAGTGGGGAGCCATAATCAAACAATACGACGTGGTACACTAGACGAGGACCACGATAAAAGGACAAGTAGTGGCCGATTTCTTGGCAGACTTCCCCCTTAGTGATGAGGATGAGGTAGAAGGTGTACCGGGAATGATGGAGGAACAAGAGGAACTAGCGGACCTATTAGCCGCGAATAGCCCTACCAGATGGGAGGTCTTCGTCGATGGGGTGTCAAACAAAGATGGATCGGGCCTCGGGCTAGTATTTACCACACCAAAGGGGAGGAAGATCGTGCATTCGTTCAGACTAGAATTAAAGGCAACAAACAACGTCACCGAGTATGAAGCGGTGATCCATGCCTTACGAATAATTGTGGAGATGGGGCTGCAAGAAGTCCATTTGACTAGCGACTCATAATTAGTAATTCGGCAAATTACGGGCCAATACGCTACCCATGATCTTGTGATGCAAAAATATTGGGAGCTCGCTCAATTTTACATCAAGCAAATACCCAACATTAGATTCTGCCACATCTGCCGAAAAGATAACAGGCACTCGGACGCCCTGTCATACATCGCCTCACAACTAGTAGACCCGAGCATCGAAGGAATACGTGTCATGAGGCTTCTTATCCCGTCTATCCCAGAAACACCAGAGGTACGGGTCGAGGTGGACATTAACAGAGCCGAGAGATACAAAGAAGGCGACTGGAGAAAGCCGATACATCAATACTTAGAGACGGGTGAGCTACCTAAGGGACGGCCCGAGTTAAACAAAATCAAAATAAAATCGGGCGCCTACGAGCTGTGGGAAGGGATCTTATATAGAAAATCTTACTTAGGACCACTCCTACAATGCTTGAGTAAAGAAGAGGGACACATAATCCTTCACGAACTACACTATGGAGCGGCCGGAAACCATAGCTCGGGCAGAAGCTTGTCGGCCAAGGAGAAAACAATGGGCTACTTTTGGATATACATGAACGAAGATGCGAAGAAAATGGCAAAATCTTGTGAAGAATGTCAGCGTTTCGGAAAGAAAATCCATGCTCCCGGAGTACCTTTAAACTCAGTTATAATCCCGTGGCCCTTTGCTAAGTGGGGTGTAGACATAGTCGGGCCATTACATGTAGGAACATGACAAAGGAAGTATCTGATCGTGGACACGGATTACTTCACCAAATGGGTAGATGCGGCACCGCTAAGACATATCCGGGACAAAGATGTTTTCAAATTTATTTGGGAACATATCATTTGCCGCTTTGGGGTACCTGCAGCTATCGTCTCGGATAATGGAAAACAACTACAAGGCGAGAACATCGATCTCCTGTTCAACACTTACAACATCAGAAAGAGAAAAGCTACCCCGATTTACCCACAGAGTAATGGGCAGGCCGAGTGTAGGTACTGAATATCACAAGGCATTAGCTTACGAACATCGTGACAAATATAAGAGGAAAGAATTACAAAATGATGCGAAGATAGAATAATCTTACGAAGATGAATTGCGATACTTCGCAATTCATATACAACTACAAATTTCACTATAAATAGGAGTTCAAATGTAAAATTCGAGAGGTTATTTTGGTGAGTATTAGAAATTATCTTAGGAAAGAGAATAGAGAAAGTTGTAACTATTCTAGTTCCATTTAGATACTTCTTTGTAATCAATTGAGAGAATTAATAAGAAAATTGTCATTCATTATCAAGAACTTCTTAAGTTTTATCAATTCTACTGATGGTGTAGTTGTAGGTTATTCTGCAACTACATAATTGGCGCTAGAAACAGGGAACTTGAAGAATTCCTGTATCAGAGAAATGACAAGAAGAAGAAATATATCAGAACCATTAACTGCAGTAAGAAGAAGTGTAAGACTCGCAGGAGGAGAAGCAAATATAACCGGAGAACCAAGTATGAGAGGGAGTAATCGAAGAAATCAAGCTCAACAAACAATATATCATGATCAAGTGAGTATACACACTTGGAGAACTGATACACCAGCAGAAGAATATAGAGAACCACAAATCAGAGAAAATGGGAGGTTAATGGGAGGAACAATTCTTGAAAGAGAAAGGGAGATGTTAGAAACATTGAGACAAGGAATTTAACAAGAACGAAGGTTAGAAGCTGAAGAACGTGCTAACCTAACAAGACGGAATCAAGAATTGAGGATGGAGAATGAGATGTTACAAAGGAGGAAATCTCAAAGTGTTGCAAGATCAAATGCCAGACCAGAGAGAGAAGGGCAAAATTCACCAACAATCAATGATGAAAGTACTATGCAAGGACAAGCACAGACTCAAGTTGAAAGAAATCAAGAGAATCGCTTCATTTTAATACCAAACCATGAACAAAACATGGAGAATTTACGAACTAGGCCAAATCCCAGAGAAAATAATCAGAATGGTGAAGAAAATCAAGAAGAAGAGTCAGCTGAGAGACAACAAGCAGTATATCCGAACAATTATGAGAGTGGAGTAAGAAGACGTGAAGAGGCTCGTAACAATCAAAATGTTGAGTATGAAAGAATTCAGAAAAGAATTGGAAATCAACGAACAGAAACATCAAGGAATGAACCAAATTTTCGAACTAAAATACAGGCAAATCAAGAAGAAAAAATCACAGAAGAAGGAGAAATGAAGAAGAAGAAATTCCCGATATTCGCATGAGAAGGATGAGAAGAATAGAAAGGGAATAACAAGAATTTAAAGATGCTCTGCAACAAAAAAATTGTGATAATTTAGAAAGAAGATATTTGCAAAATTGTGAAAATGAAAACATTAATGAAGAGTATGATAGAATGCGAAGGATCGCAAGAGAAGAGACGCAAGAACGTAGAAGAAGAGAGGATGCGCTGAAGAGGCCAATGGATGAGAATTCTAGAGCAAATGCACGGATCTTTCGATAATTAGCGGAAATGAGAGGGATGATAAACAATAGAAGATGAGGAGATAGAAGGAAATTAGATGAAGCAATAGAAGAAGCTGCGAGGACTCCATTTGCTAGAGAAGTACAATTGGGAGGGATTCCACCAAAATGCAATTTGCCCACACTTACCAGTATCTTTGATGGGACTTCATGTGCTATTCAACACATTAAAGCATACATAAGATGCATGTTACAATGGGAGAATCATGATGCTGTATTATGCAAGTACTTCGCATCAAGCTTAACAGGGGAAGCTCTAAAGTGGTTCGAAGAACTTCCTAAGAACACTATTACGTCATTTAATCATTTACAAGCAACTTTCCTTGGAGCATATATCACAAATCATTCCTCACGGCTTGGTATTGAAGATGTGTTTGGTTTAAAACAAAGAATTGGTGAAAATTTGAAGCATTTGGTAAGAAGATGGAAGACTATGTGCAGTGATATGGCAGGGCGCGTGGATGAGAGATACTTGATTCTGTCTTTCATAAATGCGATGTTTATGAATCGAACAACTGTATGTTCAAATCTTCAGAAGAAAGAATTCCATAATGATGACAGAGTTACGAGAATTGCAAGAAGATTACATTACACTAGAAGAAAAGAAAAACAATATGGAGTCATATCCAGTAGCAAACACTAACAATCAAGATGTATGAGCAAATTTACTTCCCAAAATAATCAACGGCGTAGCAGGTACTTCGCAAACATCCTCGCAAACTTCTTCGCAAATTTCAGAAGAGAAGAAAATCAATAATAGCCAGCCAAAAATAGTAGCAATGGGTAGCAAAGATCAAGAAGAGTATGATAGCGAGAGAAATTTCTATAATCGAGGAGGAAATAACCAGATCCCAAGATTAGATCAACAACAAGAAAATTATGGGGGACAAAGGCAAAATTATTTTGGACAAGGAAATCAGAGACAAAATTATAACAATGGTCAAGGAAGTCAAAGAATGATAAGGGAAGAAATAAAGTTGCCACCTTTGAATACAAGTGTAGAGAAGATATGGCAGGCAATTATTCTGATAGAACATATACCAACTCCATGGAATATGGGAAAGGAACCACCAATGGGTCCAAGAAGTCATGAATTTTGTTCATATCATCATTTTCATGGACATTCTACAAATAACTGCAATAATATCAAGAGGATAATCTTGCGAAGATGAATTGCGATACTTCGCAATTCATATACAGCTGTACAAATTTCACTATAAATAGGAGTTCAAATGTAAAATTCGAGAGGTTCTTTTGGTGAGTATTAGAAATTATCTTAGGAAAGAGAATAGAGAAAGTTGTAACTATTCTAGTTCCATTTAGATACTTCTTTGTAATCAATTGAGATAATTAATAAGAAAATTGTCATTCATCATCAAGAACTTCTTAAGTTTTATCAATTCTACTGAAGGTGTAGTTGTAGGTTATTCTGCAACTACATAATTGGCGCTAGAAACAGGGAAGAAATATTTAAGGAAAATTGATAAAGGAAAATTGAATCACTTTTTACTTAAGCAAACACAGTCGCAAAAATTACCACAGGCTCCAGTCATAACTCGCAGGGAGAACACAGCACAAGAAAAGGGAGAAGAAACCCTACATATAGAAGTGGGATCAAAATCAAGGAATGTTTTCTGTAACTCTATTGTTCACTCATATAAAACCATAGAGGATTTTCATGATAATGTGTTAAGCAGGGTATATGCGAGGGATGGTGAAGGAAAGGAAGTAATGAACATCGCAAAAATTTCACGACTTGACGATTGGCAGAAACGTGAAATTTCTTTTGAAGCCACTGAAATTCCAGAAGGTTGTGAAGCACATGATAATCAATTGGTAGTAAGATTAGCAATTTGTATGAATATGGAAGAAATCGAAGATGATATGGAGGAAGAATCAATTGGTCTTAACAGAATTTTGATTGATACGGGAAGTTCTGTCAATATCCTGTTCTATTCTGCTTACAAAACTATGAGGGGAAAAGACGCAGATTTAATACCATCTACCTACAGGATTTATGGTTTTAATAGAACTGCTAATAATCCTAAAGGAGAAGTAAGCATGCGAATTCCATTAAGTGGAATGCGAACTGAAATTCTGTTTTGCATTGTTGATGTCGAATCACCATATAATTCTTTGATAGGAAGACCCTGGCTCCATGGAATTCTGGGCATAGCTTCCACTCTACATCAATGCATAAAATTTCCTCATATGAAGGGTGTTGGAGTTATCAAGGGTGATTGGGCTGAAGGAAAGAAATGTTACGATACAGAGGTAGAAGTTTGCGAAGGAAAAACTACTGAGAAAGAAAATTGGAGAAAAAGAGCAAAGGCTATGAAAAGAAGTGAAAATTTAATGGCAGAGGATTAAGACAGGAAAGAATAAAATTACGATGTTAATCATGCAGGAAATTTGCGATGATAACAAAGGGTTGTGATTTGCGAAGAAAGAATAAAGAAAGTAATGAAACAAGAAGGTAATCAATATGTTTGCTCGAGAAATATAACAAGATATCCATTCAGAAAAAAGAAGTTGAAATGAGGTATGTTACAACACAATTTTTTTTTTTTTATGATAAATTTTACGAATATTGTTTGCTCGCAGGAAATATGCAAAAATTACGAATTTCAAAATTTTTATTGCGATTAACTTTCATTAAAGAAAGACGCACACATTAACTTGCGAAGAAAAGACCGCAATTTGCGAATAAAAGACCGCAATCTGTGATCATCTTTCAAAAAAGAAAGAAAGACGCAGAAATATTACACAGGCAAACCTTTGTGGCGTACAACCTAGTTCGCGAAGCAACATTTCCTAAAAGGCAAAGTCCTAAAGTACGTCATTTAAGGGGGTACCTATAAGCATGGCTCAGGGACACCGGAACACCACCAAGGCACCTGAGTACATGGAAATTTACGGGGTACAACCCAATAACGGGGTACCTATCCCGGTTAGACACCTTGGATTCTCACCTAATCTTGCGACATTACGCAATATTATGCGGTGTAACATGATTTAGGTTGGGCGACTAAGGCATACTGTCTTTCCCAAGAAGTGCAGAAAACGATCAAGGTGCCGAGGTACACGGTTGAGTCAAGAGTGCCGGGTGAGCTTGAAGCACATCTGCTATTTTTGACAAGTCTTGGCAAATGATGCACTTGGCCTAAAGATACCCCATAGGGTGAAACCTCGTAACTATAATCCATATAGGCAAAAAGGATAAGAGGTTGCGATCAAAAGCTGGTTGTTTGCAGAACCGGATGGGAAGAGCTAACCTTGTATGGTCGATGTACGCTTCCTTGAAGGGGCAGCCAAGGGGAAGATAAAGGGAAGCACCCTCCATTAGGGAGCTGATACGTGCTATAAGACGCAAATGTCACGAGGCTTCTTGTTTGCAAAAACATAAAGGCTTGTCATATTTGTGCAACAACTGAATTTATGCGAGCATTCTAAAAAAAAAAAAATGAAAAAAAAATATCCAAAGAGAACTCGCAGAACATAACAAAGAAGTTAAGATGAGATCAATGGGTTATTACATGAAAGTGTAAAAACGTCCTGCGATGATAATGTCACAAAGTTGCATATTTGCAAGAATGTTCAAACTTGTCATATTATCGCAAATACAAAAATATTATCACAAAAGAGGTGGAAAAATAAGACCTTTACTTAGGAAGGCATGAAAAGAACACAGCAATTAATGAAATTTATTCCATCAATATCATTGAAGAATTTTTACAAGAATATATATCATGAAGTTCTGACAAAGAAGACAGCTCCGTCAATATCATTGAAGAATTTTTACAAGAAGTCCTAATAAAGAAGACAACCCCATTGAAGAATTTTCACGAAGACATAACAGAAGATGCGATTTTGCTCGCAATCAAAAACAGATAGTGAAGAATTCATTAAATTTTACGAGAATTACATACTTCTTATACTTATTCATATATTGAATATTTCTTCACAACTTGAGTACTTCTTATAGTTCTTCAAGAACGTCTCATATTTATTATACTTCTTCAGTGGATATTTCACATTTATCAGATTTTGCGAAGATTAAATACTTCTTATACTCATTCATATATTGAGGAATTATTCGCAGATTAAATACTTTTTATACTTCTTCAAAGATATTGTATACTTCTTAAGGATATTTCATACTTCGTATTGCTTAGGATATTTCATACCTCTTATTTTTTATATTCCAAAGGTAGGAATTATTAATCGCAACAATTTGAAGCTTCGCAAATTAAAATTGTAATTGAAACATATATTCTAATACTTCCAGCGATATTTGATCATATGAAGAACAATAATAGGAGGAAAGGGAATACTAAGCTAAGTCTTTAAGATATATTTCTCTTCACATGATCAAGTTATGCGAATAAGGGAGACACGCGATCAAAGAAAAATCAATTCATTATCGCAAAATTAAGACATTAATACGAGTTAAACTTCAAAAAGAAATTGTTGGTTGATCAAAAGTACAAGAAAGAAGAAAATGTTGTACTCAAACAGACAATATGAAAAGAACTAGAACAGATATACAAAAAATAATGAAGCTATTCTTTGGGGGATTTATTCCCATCAAAATGATCTTCTTTTTCTTCTTCAGAGAGATCATCTTCAATTTCACTATCAGAGATTTCCAGATATGGGGTATCTTCAGGAATTTCTTCAGAAAGGAGCGTATGGTACTTCTTGAGAGGAATTTGATTGTCTTCACAAATCTTGCAAGTCATCTTAGCTCGAAAATGCTTGACATATAAACTATGGTTGTGCTGGGTAATTAGAAGTTGAGATCTTAAATCAGAAATCTTCTTCTTACGACTGGCATGTATAGTTTCCAAATCATTATTCATCTTCGCATAATTTTCTGCAGCAAGGAGAGAAGTTAAGGAATTGGTTAGCAAATTACGAAATAAAAGTAATTAAAATACTCACTATTACGAAGAATTTACCTTCTAATTGCTTTTTATCATTATGAAGAGAAGAGTTTTCAAGCTTTAGATGATTATTCTCCTCAAGAAGAGAAGAACTATCAGCTGCGATGCTCGCATATTGTGGATTATCTTCGTGACGGGATGTTAGTTCGGCGATATCAATACTTAAATCCTCTACTTTCTAATGAAGTTTTGAATTTTCAATCTCCAACTTCTTACAACGGTTTAAAGTTTTCTTCTCAGCAATGGAATGACGTCTTTCCCAATCAAGCATTCTGCAGCTAACTCTTCCAACCTTAACAAGTAAAAAGGGTCAGAAATTAATGGAGTAAGGGAAACAAACAAGGAATAGAAAAGAAACTTACCATACTCCCTAAAGCATATAATGTAGCAGGAGAGACGAATCTTGAAATTCCATCAAGAGAGTTGTTATTGAGTACAGTAGGAACTTTGCAAGCCTTCGCAATAAGCTTACGAGCATTCGCAGTAGGAGAGTTTCCTAACCCACGATAAGAATGGAGAAAGGCCTCAGATACACGAACCATTGCTGAAGCAAAAGTTTATGTGTTATTATAATCTTCCTATTCACCTTCATCATCATCATCATCATCTCCTTTATCAGAAAGGGTATCAGAATTAGAGTCAAAGTCCTTCTCAGGAAATTTATCATCTTCATCACCTTGATCTTCCTCAACATTCTCATTAGAAGAGATTACATGGGAATAATACTTGGTTGAGAACTTCTTCTATTTATTCCTCTCATAAGCAACATCTTCAAGTTTTGTTTTTCCTTTGCGAAGAGCATCATCTTGACTACCAGAAGTTTGGGTATCCTTCGCAGAGCGAAGTGTCTTTTCTCTCGCAGTTAATCTTTTGGAAGAAGTGGAACTCTTATTCTCACTCGCAACAACCTCAGGAAGATCAGAAACAACCTTCAAATTCAAATAAGGATAAGAAACAGAGGCAACAATATATTGTTTAAAAAGCATAAAAGAGTGTTTCTTACCTCATTTGAAAATAAATAGAAGAGTAACAAGAAGATAAGGAGATGGAGGTACATACATTTTTATAAACCCAAGGTTGATAATTTCGGTCACGAAGGTTCGCAGGAAGATCTACTATCCCAGAAATATAAGGACCCGATAATACTAAAGGGTAGTTATACCAATATTCATCATTAGAACGACGAGGTGTTTTATTATTTCCCGAGGCATAATCAATGTCGTGCATGAGAAGGTCATCTGCTGAGATATTAGCTTTACGATGAAGACGAACACCCCAACGTTTATCTTCTTTCCTCGCAGGAATTAATGTGTAATTTTTAAAGAAACCCTCAACTGTATAGTCCGCAGCGATAATTTCCACATCTCAAAATCCAGATTTCCTAAGATCAATTGAGTACAAATATCTTCCAGTAGCAGCACGAGTTGCGAATTCAACCAGAATGCGAATGCAATCACCAGTCAATTGATAAATGGCACATGAAAAATTGGGGTGGGAAATAATTTCATAGAATAAAGGAAGATTAACATCATAAAGAGGAAGAGGAAAACCTGCGAGGATTTGACCTCGTGAGATTAAAACTTTCTGATCATTCCAAATATAATTGGTAAAGAGCTTCACACAGAGAGAAGATGTATTGTCATAACCATCAATTTCAGAAAGAATGAGGTCCCTATCAGCAAGCTCTGCGTTAATTTGTTCAATAGTTTTCTTCTTTGGAGCCATTGGATATAAGATAGAAAATAGAAAAGAAAAGAGATGAAAGAGATAAGAAATCGTAGTAGCAGAAAAAGAGAATAAATTGTAGAGGCAGAAGTGATAAGGAAGACGAATAGGATAAGAGAATAAAAAGAAAAATCAAGGGTAATATTTATAAAGAAGAGATAATTTGATGAAGATAGAAACTCATCAATGCGATTGAACGTGAACGGTTGAAAAGAACGGTTACAAAGAAACGTGTCAAAAAGATAATGGAAAAGAAAAAATACGTGTTGCGAATTTAACAGGTGGTGATAACTATACTAAATGAATGAGAATATAGGTTCTCATGACATTCCTTCTTCGTAGAATTGACATGAGAAGAGGCAAGATGTAGGTACTGAATATCACAAGGCATTATCTTACGAACATCGTGACAAATATAAGAGGAAAGAATTAAAAAATGATGCGAAGATAGAATAATCTTGCGAAGATGAATTGCGATACTTCGTAATTCATATACAGCTGTACAAATTTCACTATAAATAGGAGTTCAAATGTAAAATTCTAGAGGCTCTTTTGGTGAGTATTAGAAATTATCTTAGGAAAGAGAATAGAGAAAGTTGTAACTATTCTAGTTCCATTTAGATACTTCTTTGTAATCAATTGAGAGAATTAATAAGAAAATTGTCATTCATCATCAAGAACTTCTTAAGTTTTATCAATTCTACTGAAGGTGTAGTTGTAGGTTATTCTGCAACTACACCGAGATCACTAACAAGACTATCGCCGATAACATGAAGAAGAAACTAGATAGGGAATATGGTAACTGGTGTGAGGAGTTATATAAAGTCCTATGGGCATACAGAACCACACGAAGGGAAGCTACATGATTCACTCCGTTTATGCTTACCCACGGAACCGAGGCGATCTTACCAACATAAGGCATGATCCCTACCACAAGAACGGAAGCTTGGAGGAGAAACGTCTTGTCCGATCTGGAAGAAACAAGAGAAATGGCGTTACAAAAAATGGAAAACTATCAAAGGAGGTTACAACGAGAATACAACAAGCGAGTTCGACCAAGAGGATTTAACCCAGGGGAACAAGTATTGAAATTTCTGGCTGAATGGGAGCGAGACAAAAAGGGCGAGAAGATAGCGCCAAAATGGGGCGGACCGTATATAATTGAATCTAAGGAGGGCGAGGGATCATATCGGCTACTGCGACTCGACGGAACAAAAGAGCTCAAACCGTGGAACATCAAGTTTTTGAAACTCTACCATCCTTGACGGGCGATACGGAAAAACGGTAAGCATGCATGTTTCCTATCTCTTTGAAACCGTAAGGGGTATGAGATAGGACGTGAGCGACTAATGGTCATTCGTACTCAGGGCAAAGCTAGTGTGGAAGTTCCGAGGTGACTTACACTCGAATGGGCATTCATACTCGGGGCAAAGCCAGTGTGGAAGTGCCGAGGTGCCTTACACTCGAATGGGCATTCGTACTCGGGGCAAAGCCAGTGTGGAAGTGCCGAGGTGCCTTATAGTCGCCTGGATATTCGTACTCAGGGCAGTGGCAGTGTGCAAGTGCCGAGGTAGCCTAAGGGTTCTGGTGGTTGGAAACCAGTTCCAAAGGTTTTTGAGACGCGAGGTCTCCTCAGCTAGGTGGCCTACTTACATTTGAAAGGTCTCCCCCATCGCAAGTGGATGTGTCCACTTGCCCGAGACTGGTTGGTCGATAACCACTCGGGAATATCGTGCCTAGAACTAGGTTGACCGATACCCTTCCACTGAATCCAAAGAGATAGTAATGAGATACCCCAATCAGGACATGGCATTGGGCCCGATGACCCTCCTTGTTGGGCATGTTCGACAGAAATGGTTAAAATACTAACTTACTTAAACAATAATTGCAGGAATAACATGCGAAACAAAGGATAATTCGATTGCGTCCTGCGTCTAGTAAGAAAATATGTATAATGTCGTGCAAACATACGAAGCGGAAAGTTTAGCGGAAATAAAACAAACAACGTCGGTGACGCAACACCCCCATTAACACAAACAAATAGTGCATCGGAAATAAAAAGGGGAGAAGTGTTCGAAGCGATTTACAACCCGACAGAGAAGGCGACTTAGTGGCGCAGCACTACAAAAAGAGACTTAAAGCCTTGGGAGGAACGGTGCCGGCCTTCTTCTGTGCGACCTCGCGCCGCTTGTTCTCCACCCACGTCTCAATACCCATTTGGACTTTCTCGTCTATCTCGTCCGCATGGGAGACACGTTCATCTTCGAGTTGTTGGGTGAGCTAAGAAACATTCCCCTCGGCGTCGGCTAGCTGGGAGCTCAAATCGACCTCGACCTGCTTAAATCGACGGACCTCCTGATCCAGCTCCTGAGAAAGTTTTTTCTCGGATACAAAACCACAAAGACAGAACATTATTCGTCGGGCACGATTTAACAATTTCGCAAGAATAAGACGTAATCTAAATCCAAGGAGCAGCCCCAACACATCGTCTAAGAGACCTGAAAGGGCTGGCAACACCGACTGAAGCGACTCTGCCGACTTAGACAACTCATCCTCGGCCTTGGATAACCTCATGGTTAACTCGCTATAGTGTTGTTCGTTGAACTCGTTACTGGGGCAATATTTCTTATGCTCACTCCAATCCTCCATTAACCGATTGCGCGACACCTGGAGCACAGCCAGATGCGATGTATTCCACTCTAGCTCATCCCTCACTTTATCAAACTCACTCACTCATCCTAGCAGATCATTATTAGCTCGCTCCACCACATCTTTGTCTCTTAATATTCGTCGACGATCTTCATGTAGGTCTCGATTCTGTATTTGCAAAGCGTTTACCCGTTGATCTAGGTTCGTGGCCAGAGTACTTTGTTCAGCAGCAAGGCGTTGGGAAGAGCCCAGATGAGCTCGTAAATTGTCTATCTCAGCCGGGTCGTACTCAAACTGACGATACCGTTCTAGTTCCTCCTTGAGCTCTTCGATTTATCCATCCTGGCGATCCATTTTGTCATCTTTGTTTTCCATTCGCCGACGGAGATTCTTTACCAAATATTTCTCAATATCCCATTTCCTCTTCATGATCCTAAACTCTGAAGACGCGTCTAAGCCTACACTGGTTACCTCGGCTAGCAGAAGGATACCCGACTCAGGATACTGGCACGATAAATTCAATCAACACAAGTTAGGATTTCAAGAATAACCATCTACCTTGGGCATCGGCGAGTTTGATCTCCAGCTCGTTCGCGCGATTCTTCTCGTTCTGAAGTTGAAGTTGGAGAGATTCTATCAAATGCCTGTCTTTGTGGCAATTGGCGGCATCTAAGCGTACACGGTTCAGAATCTAACACAATTAAACGATTTTACACCGTAAGCAACAACTAGAACAGAAATCAGAAGCGGGGCATCACCACATTCAGACAAATCGCTCACCACAGTGTCAAGTATCAGGGAGATGTCGCTGTATAGGGGCACTGCATTTAGCATTTACTCATCAGTGTAATTTCCAAAGTCGGAGGAAGTAAGCGCACCCAGAGAGTTCATGATAGGGCCAGATACAGTAAAGGAAGTTTCAGCGCTAGAAGACGATACCTCAGTAATCCGGGCACGTAAGGAAGCTCCACCGGTACATCAGTAACAACCTTCTCTACGTCGGCCGTCTCCAAGGGCTCATGTTGGTCGCCCATACCTTTCTCATCTACTTTTTCATCCAAGACATTCTCACCAAATACCTCATCTTCATCGGAAAGTTCAATGACTGGGGCCTTCTTCGGCGGTGGCTTAGTGACTTGCTTACCTCTGAGGGTATTGCGCCTAAGAGGATGGGGGTCAACATCACCTGCATCATCATCATCATGCCTAGGGTGTTTCTGCACAAGGTTTCTCATCAAAACATGTGAAGGCAAAAAATAGGGGCAAGTACATGCACTTATAAGAAAATCATTGTGTTTGTTACCTTCCCCTGGTATTCCTCAACCCTTGTGCCAGCACCTCTTTTCCTAGATCCGACAGTCTTGGTGGAACCGACCTGGGATTTTCAAACAACAACAAATGACTAACTGACGCCCGAAGCTAACAAGATAAAAATCAAGAAAAGCGCATACCTTATCAGCCTTGTCATCATTAACCACCCAGAAAGAATAGGGCTCGACGGGAAAAGCAGGCGATGGGAAGTCACCATGAAGAATCGGACCTCGGACAAGAAGCGGAACTCGGGGATAAATCGGGTCATTAGAATGGTGGGGTCGCCTGTTGCAGGGTTGGCCGATAGGATCGGCATCCAGCATCATCCTTTCAACACCCTCGGGCATAGTTGTGACCCGATGAGGACTAGAAGCAAAACCGACAAGATCGCCTAAGCACTAGTGGATAATAGGATTTTTACTACTTCCTGGGCTTTTCAAAAACAACTGTTATTGGGCTGTAGTATTTATCCATGCTGTCTATAACAGTTGTTTTATAAAAAAAATTTAAACTAGTTCCAATAACTGTTGTTTTATAAAGGGATATTTTTGGAAACAGTATGTAATAATTCAGAGATTCAAGAACTACTGTGAGGGCTAGCATTTTCTGCGGAAAGAGAAAAAGAAACCAAACCTTATCTCTTTTATCTCTTTATCTGCTTCGCTTCAGCTAGCCTCTTCCACCACTTCTCTCTCTCTGTTTCGCCTCATTTTTTTTTCTGTACCATAACAATTAGATTCCTGTGAATCAAAACTTTAGTATTAGGTTTTGCGTCCTCTTCTCAACATCGGCTCTTGAAGATTTGTTCCGAATCGGTGAGAAAGAGGTGATGATGATAATCAACAACAATTGAAAACCTAGATTAATCTAGGAAAACTGAATCGAAAGGTAAGTATAATCTCTATTTATCGTTTTAGTTCAATCGACTAACTTATTCATCTCTAAATTGAAATTTCAGTAAAAAATTTTTTAGATCTTATTAAACCTAAAAGCTTCAATTTCATCTCAGTTCTCTTTTCAGATTTGTTATGTGTTAGTGGATTTATTCATACTTTTGTTTATTTGTTTGTTTTCTTAGTTTAGTTTTATTGATTGTGTGTATTTTATTTTTATTCAGGCACTAAAGAAGTAGAAAGCTCCACCACCATCATCAAAGCCAGCTAAATCTAATATTGGTAAACAAAATTAAAAAAGAAAACTCAATTCATGATTAAATCTATATTGGGTTCTTCTTTTATGTTGAATTTAATTTAAGTTTTTTATTTTGTACTCAGTTGTTTTGTTTTATGATTTCTACAGAAGTGATGCAAAGGAAAGCAAAAGGAGAAGGTTAAGAACATTCCCGTGTTTGATAAAGCTGGGATTTAATTTGTGATTTTGTGTTGTAAGATCATTACTTCTGCCAATTTATGAAATATTATGCATATACTGTTTGATAAATATGGGTTTTCTTAATTATGTTACTAGATTAGGATTCTTATGCTGGAATTATGTGTTGTTACAGCTTTAATTAAAAGATATTTTTTGTGATGCATTGATTTCTATTTGCTGAATTTGCTGAATAGTTTAATGAATTGGGAACTCATGGAACAAAAGTTATTATCTACAATCTTTGGTTTACCAATGATGGGGAAATGGAGCTCAATTTTGAATCAGATGTAAAGGTTCGTTTATGATGTTGTAACATTGTCCTTTCGTTTCCATTACAATTGTATTTTCATATTTTTGTTGCTCAAATTTGAGTGTATACATGTCTTACTTGTTCGCAGGATATCCAACTAGCTGGAGCCCCAGAAATGTCCAAGAAAGCTACTTTACAAGCTCTATGCCAACAAAATCTGGCCAACAAGCTTCACTATTCTAATATTGCCTGGAAAAGTTATTCGGCGGCACAATATTGCAGATGATCTGAAATTTCTTGAGTACATCTTGTACAAACCTAATATTGGTCCAAATTCAGAGGTCCATTTCATCTTTGGTTTCATGTTTACTTTCTTTGCTGCTGATTATGAGGTCCAGCTACGCGGTGGTCTCTTTTTTCATAGTACGTTCTTTGTTTTTGTTTATACACTCAGACTCAGGGTGCAGTAGTAACTACAATTGGGTTCCTAAAGGATGCTCCTAAGATAAATATCCATGGATTCTGCGTTTACCACAAGAACAGGCTAATAGTGGTCAGTCATAATGAGGTGTAGCTAGTGAGAAAATTATGCTAATCTTTTATGTCGTCTTTCACATTATGATGCTCCCATTTCCTCTTTTTAAACTTCGTGCAATGATCTGTTTCGGCAGGTACTTTGGAGGTTAATTTTATCCAACCAACTCATAACAAGCAAAATTTTGGGAGGACTACAATTTTTCAAAGGCTTGAAACCCGCTTGAAAGAAATGACATTGGAGTATTAGGAAGACATTAGTAACATCTTGGAGATTGCATTAGTTTACTCAAGTTGAGATTTGTTGGTTTTCATCAGAATAACATCTTGGAGATTCGTAAAATTCATTTTGTAGTTTCATCCATGGTGTAGGGGTACGAGGTTTAAGATGGCATTTGAAACTGAAGATTCTTCTCGGATAAGCTGGTTTATGGGAACCATATCATCTGCTCAAGTTGTTGATCCAGTTCGCTGGCCTGGTTCACCATGGAGGCTTCTACAGGTTTCCTTCTTAATTATTCTTATAGCTACTAGTTTATTTTTCTTCAGTATCAGTAACAATCAATGTAATTATTTATATTATGTTACTTTTTCAGTCACTGCATATCTCAGCTTATAATGTATTCGTGTTGTTAATGCCATGTTAGTGTGCCTGTGGAGGTGTGCTCCTCTAAGGATCATCACTGGTCAAATTCTACCAATAAAGATCATGTGATAGACAATATTTTGAGGCATCTCTTGGTCGAATCTCTAGGACAATATGCCGAAATTGTAGTGCAGAATGGAGATTGCATATCAGTTTGTGAATATGTCATGTTGTTGCAGTTCGTTTAACTTCTCAGTTTGTAATGTATGCTTCATAGAGCGGTTAAGCTCTTCCTTGCTCCACTAGGATTGAAATTAATCTTTGCACTTGTTTCTTATGAAGTCAAGCATGATTTAATTGATTGAAATTAATCTTTGCACTTGTTTCTTATGAAGTCAAGCATGATTTAATTGACAAGATTGTGCACAAGGAGTAACGGTGGCGGTATCCATTTCCGATGCATGGCTAAGATGTGTGAATGTTTAGTGGTTACGGTCGAATAGGAAACTTGGGTTTTCTTTCCTAAATTGGAATTGCAGGGCAGTAAATGTATAGAAGAAGAACTGATACAGAGATGAATACCATATTGATTTCCGCATGTTCGTGTACTTCATCAGCTACTTGATATTGGTATGTATGTACTTGAATAATTAGATAAATATGTTACTACTTAGTCTTGATGATGAGGAAATGACTTAAGTAGTGAACCACTAGGGTGTTGGTGCTAATTTGTTTATAATACTGGTATTGATCGACATCTTCATATTTACTCAGTAGATGTACATGCTCAAAGGTGTAGCAGTAAGTTATCTAAACCCAAGATACGTTTAGGATTATGCCTGTATCTTAAGATTTGACCGTTAGAATATTGTGATTTTTGGATATGTTTTGGTAAGGCGAGTCATAAGGCTACTGTAAAAATTTCAGGACGATCAGGTAAAATTAGATACCGAAAAAACTTTACTGAATTGGAACTGCATTGTGTAAAAACGGAAATCCCTTACAGCCTCACTCATCCGTCCTTATCTCTCTAAATGATCATAGGATAGGGTCGACACTTTGTAGTTTGTTTTATGTGATTTATTTGATGTAAAATATAAATTCTAAGGGCGATGAAACCTAACCCACTCAACTGATCCGTAAAATTTGCAGGATGAATGGTCCTTGTTTACACGTGCGTATTAGTTCTTTGCTTCAGTTTGAGAAGGCTACTTAAAAAGTAGCTTAATGATTTTTGTCAGGTGGTCGGTTTAGAATAAATGTCCAAAGAAATTAAATCGGAAGAACAGGTTTCAAGTAAAAAATTAGACCGGGTTAGTAATTTTTCTTTGCATTTTCAAAATCTAAATGGAATACTTTGTCATTCAGTGTGAATTTCATGGTGTCTCTGCTGTATCGAAACTTAATGATGAAATACTTTTGTTATGCAGAACAGGAAGCTGAATGACATGTTTGGATCCTAGTGGATCAAGGCAGAGCTTAACTGCTCTATGAAGCATATTGGTTTTGACGTTAATAACTCAGGTGAGTAATTCATGTTCTTAATCTTACCTGAACTACAGCCTGTTGTCTGCGAAACTGTCGTCAATGGGCAGGGATTTAGAGGGTACTTCCTTGACAGGAAATGTCCATCTATGTATCCTCTATATCTTTTTAAAAGGGCTTAGTGTTTGACTGATCGTTTAGTATTTACGGCCTTCAATGTCCAGTATGGCAGGACTGAAAACTGTAGGTTTGCAGTTCTGTGACCATTTTGGCACACTCGTTTCACAAACTAAATGAACTCCAAATCTATATTTTTAAGATGATTATGAAAGAGGGTTCTTTCTACTTTCTAAATTGGGGTCAATCTATAAATTCCTACTTCTAATGAATCCTATGGAGCCTCGCCAATGCAGCTCGTCTGAGACGTCAGTTTTGCGATGTTTCTGTCCAGTTTTTGTGGTATTATAGAGACTCTTAGTATAGATTTTTGTAAGTCTTATCAGTTTAATTCATAGTCTGCATTTGTAGTGTGCATTTACAATTGTTGTCTTGGATAAATTAGCAGAAATGTGGACTAGGTACTGACACATTTTGATGTCCAAATAAATTGGTTCTAGCCCCATGTGCCCCACGTAAGTTCTTTGAATTCACAAGAGTTAATCTAGCTAGGTGTGGATGTGAGTACTAAACCATTTTTATCTTATGTAGTGTAGGTTGTTCATTTCTTTATGGGGTTCTTTAATAGCAATATCCAAGTGATTATTTGTGTGGTGGAATTTTTAAATGTGTACTATACCGTAATGCTTGCCCGTAAGAAATACACTTGTGCATGTTTTGATCTTAGCCACCAGGTGAATGTATACATGGAATTTGGTATGAATGACCTTTTGATTTTTGGTGGAGATATTTCTATGTCACACATTTCATGTCTTATTATTGTTAACCTAGTAGTCCTTATCCATGTACACACAAGAACCACCAAGAAAAGGTTTTCAATTTTTTTGCAAGATTTTGACTGCTTCGCTTCTGATACTAGTACTCATGGGTGGTTCTCCGTTATTCAGAAACATGCTAATTAAAGTTTACCTCCGTTAGTAAGACTTGTTTCATTTCATTTTCACTCTTATGTTTTTGTTTTTTGTTTAATCTGGATCTAATTCTGCGAGTTCTGTTTTCACATTATATAGGATATGACCCAAGCGACACCAACTCAGGAATTGATTGCAAAGTATCTTCATATTTTCCAAGATCGGGATGTCAAACAACGTCTATTACAACAGATTTCTTACTGTAACATGGCAGGTATCTATTACATATACTCCAAATACATTTCCTTTCCCTTTCTCCCTTTGCCCTTCTACTTGCTATATTATAAGTGCAAATTAACCAAGGATATCTTGTGACGTTGTAGTTTATGGAAGAAGAAACAAAGAAACACAGTTCCAATATTCAGAAGGTAAGCTAAAGAAGCTCGAACTGTTTTGCGTGGTTTAGACTAGTTCCTTCAACACTCAATAATTTTGTTGCAAAATTTCTAAACAAGTTCTAACATGATTTTTCTAATTATTATTGTTGGTATACTGAATGTAAATGAGTGTTTAGGAATTCTCTTATGTTCTAAGTCAATGACTGTCTTACAAACATTTTTTTTTTGCAGCTTGGGGCTGCAACTTTGGACCTGATTAGAGCTAGTTTTTCAGAAGATGAAGACATAGATGGTGAAGTCTTTACATTCATGTTTTGAAACTTTATGGTTGTAAAGCTTGTAATAGGAACATGGGTTAACGTTTTCCAACTTAGTGTTAGATATTTTTTTTCAGACTTGGAACTCGTAGTATTTAGTTGAAATTGTAAAATGAATTCACTTTCAATACCAATTGAGTTTTAAAATCCTATCAATTTAATTTTGTGAAATTCGGTTTTAAAGTCATTATTAATTGTGATTCAGCTTTTAGTTTTTGATTCAGTTGAATCAGCTGAATCAATTTTTTTTTTTTATGAAATATCTCAATAAAAACTATTGTGTTTGTCAGTAGGTCTTTAGTAACTGTGAAAAACAGTTGTTTTTAAAAAAAAATCAACCTTTGCCAGAAACAGTCGTTTTGGAAAAAACTACTTCTAGATTCCAACTGATGGAAACAGTCGTTTTTAGTGATATTACTTCTTGTCCTGTCATTGGTTTTACTTCCATTTTCCACTAGTGAAGGTTGAAGTACCAGCTCGATAGTTGACAAGGAAATTAGCAACGGTATACTCGGGAGCGTCCTCGGGCTTGTAGGTCGACCACTCGGCAACAGAACCGTGACCATCACGACGATCCCTCCACTCGTTCATAATTCGGAAAGTATTGCCAGTCCATTGAGACAAAGCACGAGAAGGCTTGATCTGAGAAAGGATCTCGTAATAAAAAAGGGCTATTAGGGTTGTACATGGGAATACGAAGGCCTAGCTCCAGTTGGCCCTGGGTGATGACCACACAATCAGCCGATTGCTCGTGCTTCTTCATATCGGACTTCTTCAGGAGACCATTTCGGCCCGAGAGAAGGGTAACTTCGTAATTTTGAAGATCGTACTTCTCCTTCAGCTTCTCAATGAACTCTTCATCAGAGAAATATTTCACCCTTTTCTTGGACCTGCACGAAATATAAGGAGAACCATCAGAAAATATAGAGCTCATGGCGCGGTCATCGTACCTAGAAGGACTATCAAACGAAAACAGAGAAGCAAGAGAGAAAGCATCAAACTCAAAAAAAACATCATCAACAGACCTTTTTTCAGTCATGGAGGGAGAAGAAGCCATTAACTTAGATAGTGCAGAGCTCGATTTTCGACGAAGAAAGATGAGGCGACAACAACTACTGTATCAATCAGTAAGGTGGAGATGGAGGAAGAAAATCAAGAATGCTAGGGTTTTTATAAGAACAAAGCAATGAAGAAATCTGGGAAAGGAGTTACAGTGGTGGACAGAAAGAGAAAGGATAAAGAAGAAGAAAGAGAAAAAGAAGCGGGCTATTTAAAGAGGAAGAGCTGTAACCGACGCCGACGGTTACAGGTAATAAAGTGCAGTTAGTGGGACATTGTATGACGGGATTCGCGGCATGAATGAAGACATGGGAAGTTGGGATGACGTTCTTCCACTCGTGTCTCCCACACGAGCGAAAGAAGGGGCATAAATGTAGGTGTAAATTATCCACAGATCCAGGTGGAAACATCTCAAGACTTGGCGCACCCAAAAACGAAGGGACGTGAAGCATAGAGTGAAAACCAGAAGGCGCGAGATTTAAGGTGCCACGTGGATCGGGCGTGCAACTGTCGGACAAGACTTGACCCAGACCTCTGACAAAGCTGACAAGACGGGACAGGGTGGGTCAAACGAGGTGCAACGGTCAAAAGGATAAGAAAGTACGTGATGCATCGGTCCATCGCTAAGGCAACAGATAGGACAGGCGACATCGTGTCAAGATAACACCCGAAGAGGTCGGATCAGACGAGAGACGGACAAGGAATCAAGATACGTCGGCCATACGAGACGACATGAGTCGGCCCGAGTACAGAACTGCAAAATGGATGTAACATGACCAACACCCTAACTTGGTTTTATGAAACTTCTCTTATAAATAGAGTGACTTGTATTCAAGAAAGTTAGGTTGTAATTTGGAGAGAGGGAGAGAGAAACTCGAGTTTTCACCAAGGATAAGAAAGTGAGAAGTAATTTTATCTTTGTAAGGAAATCCGACTAAGAGAAACACCTTTGTAA
The DNA here is from genome assembly GCA_023529315.1 of Papaver bracteatum. NCBI lineage: Eukaryota > Viridiplantae > Streptophyta > Magnoliopsida > Ranunculales > Papaveraceae > Papaver > Papaver bracteatum. The sequence continues at coordinate 153,696 of JAJJWX010004824.1, forward strand.
CATTTGGAAGTAATAAGATTCACCCTTTCACCCCCGTGGACATAGGTAATCATACCGAACCACGTATATCTTGTGTTCATTGTTAAGTGTTTACTTTCATTCGACTTGATTAGAAGCTTTATATCCTTTGGATGTAGTTGGTAGTAAAATGTATCTACAGTATATTATTCTAAAATTGAAACCTCATCATCTGCATCAACTAAGTGAGGAACTGAACCTATTTCATTACAAATCAAACTCTACTCCATTTGTTCTTCATAAGAAAGATTTCTTTTGGACTTTAAACATATAACACCATCCTGAATCATGTCTGCAGTAGCAACTGTTTTATGACAACAAAATTTATAAACTTCAGGGTATTTATCCTTCAATGGACCATTAGTTATCCATTTATCCAAACAAAATTTGATGCCCCTACCATTCCTCAACTGAAACACCATATGATGTTGCAGAAAAACAGAAGATTTCAGATTTGTCTTCCAAATACTTCTCCCATGTGGCTTCTCATCATCAACTGGAATCAAAATATCATCCTCATTCTTGAATTTCTTTTGCACAACTCTCCTCTATAATGATTGTTTCTCCTTAGCATATCTCCAAACACATTTTCCTTCCAAAACCTTATTAGAAAGTCTTAATCCTTCATACCTAGACCACCCAATTTCTTAGACCTACATGGTTGGCCGAGTAACCCAACACATTCTTCTTTTGGTGACATCTGATTCCCAAAGAAAATTCCTCATTAACCTAGTTAACTTTAATTCAATACTTGCATGCATGATAATCAAAGACAAAAAATATAAAGGAAAACTAGACAAGCAACTTTTAATCAACACAAGTTTACCTGCCCTATTCAAAAACTTCTTCTTCCAATCAGCTAATTTCACCTCCATTCTCTGAATGATCTCCTCCAATAAACCAGCATTCCTTGTTGTAGCTGCTCAGTCCTACATCCTAACTCCAATGCAAGGTCTTGAATAACTTGATCAACACCAATAATATCATAGAGCTCTTCTTCAAGTTAAGTTTCAATATTGTAATCATTTCAAAAGTAGTTAGTATAATAAGTAACCTTCTTACATCTTCCACTTATGCGTTTATGAAAATCAATGTATCATCTGCAAACTGCAGATGAAACACCACCAGACTATCCTCCTCAACTTGAAAACCATGTATTTGCTTTGTTCTCACTGCATCATCTATCAACTTGGAAAGCACTTCCACCACAAAAACAAAAACAAAAAAACAAGAAAGGAGACATAGAATCTCCTTGCTCAATCCCTTAAAAGGCTTAATTTTATCAGTAGAACTCTCATTGACTAATATAAAAATATGTGAAGAAGTAATGCATCACCTGATCCAACTAATCCACTTAGCAACAAAACCATGGTGTTCCAAAATACAGAAAAGAGTCTTCCATTTGACATTATCAAATGCCTTATCCATGTCCACCTTACAAACCAAACCTGGAATCTTGGACTTCAATATTCTATCAATACATTTACTAGCTATTAACCCCCCATCCAATATTTGCTTATTCTTGATAAAAGCTCCTTGAAAGTCAGACACCAAATTATGCATTACCATCTTTATTCTATTGGAAAGCACTTTAGACAATAACTTATATGCACTACCCAATAAACTCAAAGGCCTGAAATCCTTAGGTGCACATGAGTCCTCCTCTTTTGGAATCAAAGATAAAAAAAGAACAGTTAAGCTTCCAATCCCAAGTACCTGCAACATAAAACTTTTGCATCATCCTCATAAAATCATCCTTCAAAATGTGCCAACAACATTTGAAGAACTTCATAGAGAACCCATCAGGTCCCGGAGATTTATTAGTACCCAAATGTTTAATAACTCCAAAGACTTCTTCTTCTGTGAACTCCCTCTCCATCCATATACATTCCTCCTCATCAATCTTTTTGAAATTCAAATTATTCAAATCAAATGCTGCAGCATTTTGCTGAGAAAAAAAAAGAATTATAAAAACCCCTCATCTCCAATTTGATTTTATTCTGATCAAAACAATCTTCTCCATCAACCTCTGGCTTCACAATTGTATTCCTCTTCCTTCTATCACCGGTTATCCTATGAAAATAGGAAGTATTAGAGTCACCAAATTTAAACTCATTCTGCATAGCCCTTGTAAACCATTTTCTAGCCTCCATAGTGGTAATGTCTTTAAGCTTCAGTGCACTAATAGTTCTCTCCTCCAACTGCTCATTCGAAAGCCTCCCCGATTTCTCCAACTGATCAAGACTATCAATCTTCAGAGTGAGATCATTCTTCTCCTGCTTGATAGATCCAAATTCCACCCTACTCCAATGTTTGAGAAAAAAATTCAAGTTTCGCAATTTCTTAAAGAAAACAAACTTGGCTTACCCTGGAAGTCCATAGCAGCCAACCATTCCTCAATCTTCTTCACAAAACTTGGCTTACCCTCTACTCCAATGTCCTTTATCTTTATATATTTTATCCTTTTCTTTCTCCAATTTTTTTTTTAAAAAGGTGGAAATTATATAAGGCGTATTTTAATAAAACTCTTGGATTTGATGATAATTCCCTTGAAGAGCAAAGTTCTCCCCGGGACCAATATATAACAAAACCTCCATAATATCTTTAGTCATTACAGCCAAAGTAAAGGGAGATAATCTCTTAAAGGTAAATAAGGAAATGTGATAATATAAAATCTATTACACCCCCTTAGTCTGAGCGGGAGAGGAACAAACGCTGAGACTAGAGAGAAAACGAACAAATAACTGACGAGTAAGCCCCTTGGTGAAGATATCAGCATACTGGTTCTCAGATGGGACATGTAAGACTTGAATGGCACCAATACGAACACGTTTACGAATAAAATAAATATCAATCTCCACATGTTTGGTGCGCTGATGTTGAATAGGATCTCCAGAAATATATATCGCACTTACATTGTCACAGTAAACAATGGTAGCACGTCATAAAGGTAGATGGATCTCAAGAAGAAGGTTGAGAAGACATGTTGTCTCAGCAACCGCATTTACTACCCCCCTGTATTTCGCTTCAGCACTGTATCGAGAGACTGTTGCTTGTCTCTTGGAGGACCAGGATATGAGATTTTCACCAAGAAAGATACAAAAACCAGATGTCGATCGTCGAGAGTCAAGACAGCCCGCCCAATCAGCATTAGAGTATGCTGTTAAGCCAGAAATAGGGGAAACCGAGAGAAACAGTCCGTTGTTGATAGTGCCCTGAAGATAGCGAAGGATTCGCTTGAGGGAATGCATGTGAGGCTCATGGGGGTCATGCATAAAAATACATACCTGTTGTACTGCGTATGCAATGTCTGGCCAAGTAAAAGCGAGGTACTGAAGAGCACCTGCTAGGCTTCAGTATAAAGTAGGATCCGAAAAGGCTGGGCCAGAGATGGCACTGATCTTGGAATCGGTGTCGACCGGAGTAGCTACTGGATTACATTTTGTCATGGAGGCACGCGCGATGATATCCTATGCATATAATGACTGAGACAAAAATAATCTTGATGATGAACGAGTAACCGTGATGCCCAGAAAATGATGTAGAGGACCAAGGTCAGACATAGCAAACTCTCTCTTCATCAAATCAATGAAGCGGCATAAGAGAGCATCAGTAGAGGCAGTCAAAATAATGTCATCAACATATAAAAGTATATATGCCGTTTCGGATCCTGATTGATAAACAAAAAGTGAGGGATCACAAACACTATCGCGGAAACCACAACTTGTGATGAACTTGGAAAATCTCTGAAACCACGCCCGTGGAGCCTGCTTGAGGCCATATAATGATCTACGTAATCCGGGTGAGAATGGTCAACAAAACCTGGAGGATGATGCATATATACTGTCTCGGTTAGATCACCATGAAGAAAAGCATTCTTGACATTTAGTTGATGTATAGGCAAAGATCGTGATGTAGCAATTGTGAGAACAATACGAATAGTAGCAGGTTAAACAACCGGACTAAACGTTTCAAAAAAGTCAACACCAACTTGTTGAGATTTTCCATTGGAAACAAGACGAGCCTTGTGTCGCTGTAAGGATCCATCAGCATTATATTTATGACGAAACAGCCATAAGGAGAGAATATACCCAAAATTTTGGTGGAACGGAAGCATGAGACATAAGGGTGCGGGTGATATCATTGACACGGCATATCATGCGTTCGGCCTTGCCATTTTGAGAGGAAGTTTGGGGGCAAGAGAAGCGAAAAACTAGATCATTAGTACGAGAAAAATTGTGAAAAGAAGAGTTGTCAAATTCACGTCCCATGTCGCATTGAAAACTTTTAATTTTACGGTCAAATTGGGTTTGAACAAGAGAACGAAATTCCAGAAACTTGTCATAGACTTGGGATTTAAATTTTAAAGGATAAACCCAAAGATAGTTGGTGAAATCATCCAGCAAGATAAGATAATAACGAAAACCGGTATTAACATGTAATGGAGAGGTCCATAAATCACTGTGAATGATATCAAATGGAGCAAAAGTATTGGAATTTGATTCATAAAAAGGTAATCGAACATGTTTACTAATTTGACATGAATGACAAAGTTTAGAATGTTGATTTTTATTACAATGAATAGAATTATTGGTACGAAGAACATCTAAAACAGCCTTGTCGGGGTGACCAAGGCGGCTATGCCAAATATCTGGCGAACAGATAGCAAGAGAAATGGGGGAAGACTGGGACGATATTTGTGGTGGCACAGCAGAGTTGGTGAGGAAAGTGTTAATGCGCCGGTGAGGTGGAGTGTAGCGACTAGGGGTGGGTGGGGAATTTTGAACAGTAGGATTGGTTGGAAAAGAACTGTAAGAAATGTAGGGGGGATGAAGGGGGGAAGAAGAGGGATCAGTATCGGACAAGGGTGTTGGAGGATCATTGAAAGGGAATACGTTCTCGCCAAAAGTCACATGACGGGAAATGATGATCTTGTTGGTGGCAAGATCAAGACAGCGGTATCCACGGTGGTTGGGAGGAAAACCAAGGAATACACATTTAGTGGAGCGGGGGACAAGTTTGTGAGGAGTTGTGGAGGAGAGATTTGGATAGCAAAGACAACCAAAAGTACGAAGATGGTCATATGTTGGTTGGCGCTGATAGAGAATAGACACAGGTGAGGAAAAATTTATGATTTTTGTGGGAAGAATATTATGAAGATAAAAACTATTTATAGGACGGAAAATACCACGAAAGGCACGAGTGGTGGGTCTAGAAGGAGCCGTAGTGTGGGTGGGAGTTGGAGTTGGAGTGGGGATAGGGGAGGGTGCATGATACTATACTGGGAGTGGGAGTTGGATTTGGAGTTCGAGTGGGGGGAGGACGCTGTTCTGTAGAGGGGACAGTGGAAGTAGGAGGTGGAAACAAGTTACTGTGTTGCGCCGTAGTGGGAGTGGGAGTGGAGATAGGGGACGGTGTAGTAGAAAAGGAAGAAGGTGGACGGTGATTGGGGACAGTTGAAGTAGGAGGTGGCAACAGCGTTGGATGTTGGGAGGTAGTGGGATTGGGGACAGGGGACGATGGGGAAGTAGTTAAGGTGGATGGTGGATGGTCTGTTAAGGAACAGGGGACAATGGAAGATACATTGGGACGATCTGTAGTGGAGAAGGAAGATTATCCACGGTGGAAGATACATTGGGAGAGTGGAAGTAGCATCGAACGTGGGCATGGACTATTGGATGAAGGATGCCACGGTGTTGTATTCCTCCGGAAGACCATTAACCAATTGGATAACCAATCGTTTATCGTTCATTGGAAAATCAAGGTCACTCAAACGATCGGACAGTGATTTAAGTTTATCACAATAATCATCAACACTAGCACAATCAGAAAACTTGAGATTGACAAACTTACTTTCAAGATTTGCAGCACGGCTTCCTTTGTTGTCTTGAAAAAGTGTTTTGAGATGGTCCCAAATCTCCTTTGCGGTTTTGCCTTTCTTGAAAATGGTAAGCATAAGATCCTTGGTCATGATAGCAAACATACATTGACGACAAAGAGCATCTAACTGTTTTTCAGTATCGGCATCAATATCCGTAGGTCGTTGTGAACCATCAATCAGAAATAGCAATCGATGAGCTTGAAGATGAAGATCGAAAAGAAATACCCATGAGGAGTATTCGTCTTGTTTGATATCTAAGATAACCGGAATCAAAGATTTGATGTTGTTGATGGCAAAAGCCGGGTGAATGGATTTCTCATCACCTGCCATGGATTTCAAGGATTTTTTAGAAGAGGTAGGATCGTGTAGGGGCTGATACCATCTTGGATTTGATGATAATTCCCTTGAAGAGCAAAGTTCTCCCCGGGACCAATATATAACAAAACCTCCATAATATCTTTAGTCATTACAGCCAAAGTAAAGGGAGATAATCTCCTAAAGGTAAATAAGGAAATGTGATAATATAAAATCTATTAAAAACTTATATTTTTGAAAGGTGCAAAATATAAGCAGAGGGAAACTATGTTTGAAGGAATGTGATTATTCATAACAAGAATTGTTACTGGTTTCGGCAATGAGAAGCTTTCAAGAGCATACACTGTCAATGCAGGAAGTCCAACGATATTAACCTTCTCGAATGTATTCTTTTTTCCCATTGTATGGAATGCCTAGGACCAGGAGCATCATAATATCTTCGATATTGTATAAGCCATTATTGGGATTTTATTGGTAGACCAGTTAACATATTTTAGACCTCAACCGAATCAAATAGAAGAAGTTGTAGCAGATGATTCAGTTAAAATTTATACTCTTATCAAGAACTTAGAAACCTTGATAATATTTTTCGGAGATATACGAGCATCGTGGTGTTGCTCGTATAGAGCTCCTAGAGCTCTAGTAGTGAAGGGTGGAAGCAAGGACTTTGTAACTTGAACTTTGTATTGATTGATTCTTGCTACCTTACTTACAAATGAATACAACATGCCTATGGAGGCTAACAACTATGCCTATGGAGGCTAACAACTATGCATATGGAGGCTAACAACTATGACTATGGAGGCTTCCACCAAACCAACTACTAGACAATCTAGTATTCTTATTTGATTTGTCTAACTCTAGAACACTCATTTTACACATGTTAATTGTCTAACATTGACTCTAGACATCCTAGATATTTCTAGGTTAATTTAGATAGATGTGAACACTTGACTAAGTTGGTGTTGAATATTCAACACTCCCCCTCAACACCGACTTTCCAACTTCTCTTTATCGTAGACATTTCGGTCCCCTTCATAGTTTAAGGATGTTTCGGTCCTCTTCATAGTTTAAGGACGTTTCGGTCCTTTTCGGAAGTTTAAGGACATTATGGTCCTCTTCGTAGTTTAGGGACATTACGGTCCTCTTCGTAGTTTTAGAACATACGGGTTCCATCGTAGTTTAGGGACATTGCGGTCCTCTTCGGAAGTTTAAGGACATTATGGTCCCCTTCGTAGTTTAGGGACATTTCGGTCCTTCTTCGTTTCAGTAAAATACTTCTTGTACTCTTTAGACAACTCATAGGATTTTCACCCACTTTTGTTGTTCTCTATCTCATCACCACTTGGTGATTGCTTCCGTTTCTTCACAACATTTTTGTTGTTTCTTCTTCTATTCATCTTTGTTCCAAATCACGCTTTTGTTCGAAAACTGTAACACTTCTTTGGTTATCCGGATTCTCTCACAATCTTTCATTTCGTCAAGCTTCGCCACAAGCTCGACTATTCTTATTCTTGTTATATTGATGTTACAATTTTGTCACGCTATCCAGATTTGCCACATTTCTGAATTCGTAACAGATTTGCAACGCTGTGACAATTATTGTCACACTTATGTTTCGTACGTATTTAAACAAACACCTGTAAACCCATTTAGACTTCATTTGGACATTACAAATTAGGTAATTCCAACACTCCCCCGTAATTTGTAATGGCTCTTTTTTTTTTTTTTTGATATTCACCCAATCTCCGTTTGCGGATCTTATCTTCTTTTTTTTTTTTTTTTTTTCTTCCCGATTTGAGGAAACAACCACTTATTGTTCTTACCCTCAAACCCTTCTCTGATCACTTATTAGGAAGTGACCCTTTCTTCTTCTCTTTTTATCTTGTTTTTTTTTCATGGAGACCCCATTTTTTTCTTCATGGAGACCCCATTTCTTCTTTTTTAGTATTTCTTGCTCATTTAGTATGTCTCCTAACTTCTCGCAAGCCTCTACAAATTCAACATTTTTGAAATGTCGATATTACAAAAGCTTTGTCTTGTAGTAGCAATAGTTTTTTCTTCTTCCAAGTGGATACATGTCCACCAGGCTTCGTGTCACAAGTAGAAACTTGATGTTGTCGTGACAAACATGGCTTTCTTGCCATTTTTTTTTTTCTCTCAAAACCGAGTAGGTCGTCTCATTGAGGCTCTCTTCCCACAATATGAGGAGGCGATCATTTGAAGATCTCTTCCTCAATATATGGAGGCATTCGTTGTTGACGTTTTCATGATATCGGCTTCTAAAACTCTTGAACGATTGTGGAGGCAATCCTTGGTGCACTCTTCCCACAATTGTCTTTAGAATTTTGTAAACAATTTGAGGAGGAAAATTATTGCTCTCTTCCTCAAACTTGTCTTCTCGGTCACTTATCAAAAAGTGATTTCTTTTTTCTTCTCTACTTTTCTTTTTCCACATGGAGGCGTTTTGCTCCTGTGAAGGTAGGATTTTTTTTTTTTTTTTTTTTTGACAGTTGGAATGGTTGAAATCTTCTTAGTGGTGTTTGCATCTTCTCTTCGTAGCGGAAACTTTTACGCCCATTTCGGATCGAACGAGCTCTGATACCAAGTTAAAATTTATACTCTTATCAAGAACTTAGAAACCTTGATAATATTTTTTTCGGAGATATACGAAAGCATCGTGGTGTTGTTTCTCGATAGAGCTCCTAGAGCTCTAGTAGTGAAGGGTGGAAGCAAGGACTTTGTAACTTGAACTTTGTATTGATTGATTCTTGCTACCTTACTTACAAATGAATACAACATGCCTATTTATAGGCTACAAAAAGAAGAAGAGAACTATGTCTATGGAGGCTAACAACTATGCCTATGGAGGCTAACAACTATGCATATGGAGGCTAACAACTATGCCTATGGAGGCTTCCACCAAACCAACTACTAGACAATCTAGTATTCTTATTTGATTTGTCTAACTCTAGAACACTCATTTTACACATGTTAATTGTCTAACATTGACTCTAGACATCCTAGATATTTCTAGGTTAATTTAGATAGATGTGAACACTTGACTAAGTTGGTGTTGAATATTCAACATCTTCATCTCAGTCCCCAATCAAGAAGCTCATGCTGACGCAGTGAACCCGAGGAAGTGGAAGGCCAAAGAGCTGACCTTGAGTCAATCGATTTCCTGCACAGGTGACTATGCGGCTTATGGATTCTTATAATTTCCAAAAAATATTGAAACATTAGTGCATATCCATACCTTGAACTGTAAATCTGTTTTGGAGAAATGGTTTGCCCTTGCCAGTTTTCCAGGACATTCTTATATGGTGCTGTCACTAAACAAATGCACATTAAGGATAGGGATTCTTGACTTGGCGAACATGACAGGACAGATTCTTGGACCGGATAGAAGGTGAAACACCAGAGGAGATACGTCGGACATTCAACACTCGAAACCGAAACCAAATCATCCCTGAAATTGAAGAAAATGTTCATAGGAGAAATGGTTGGGTCTTTGGATTAATTAATTGTTTTGGGAATAACATATTTGCAGCAGCAGCGGTGGCGGGGAGTAGGAGGCGAATAGGCTGAGAGTGAGTAAGTAACAAGCAATAAGCGCAATTTTTTTAAAGCAGTGCAGATCACTGAAAATTTTATACACTAATATGGCATCAAAGAAGGCAATATGTAACTTTATTTTACAACTCTACGTTCTGTATGACATTGACGCATGAATGATGATGACTATTGTTGTCGAGTAATCTACTTCAACCGATTCCCGTATACTTCTAATTTCTTCTTCTCCACATATGAGAAGAATTCTTAATTTTTCAACTAAACTTCGCCCTAAAACAAATTTCTTCTATCCATCTATACTGTAAGATCAATGTATGAAAACATTAATATCGAGGCTTGTAGGACCTCCACGGACCGCCGCACCCTTTCCGGGCACGGCCACATAGCACCGATACTGTCCCCACTTGACCACCTTGAGGTTAAGTGTGGGGTTTTATCCAAAAGGCTAATGAATTCACACCCAAAAAAATGAATCAACTTCATCAGAAGTCTTTGTCAATGTATTAATACCCTTTAACCTGGCATAAATAAGAGCAATTATCAAAATCCTGCATGAAAAATATTTAGGATGCAGCAACATTTAGCAAGAATAGTTGGATGGTGTTGTACCTATAGTGTTGTGGCAGGTACTATCACAAGGATATGCACAGTCAACCAACTTGGTTACCCTTCTCTCGAAGTACCAATCGCCAACTGACTCTGCTATCGTCTGTTAAAAATCAGTATCTCATTGTTAGTTCTATATATCCGAACTCAATTGTGTCTATAACGCTAAGCAAATTTCATTAAACTCTAAAAAGAATTTCTGGTGCATATGAGGAATAAGCAAAATGTGCAGCTAAATACGGGTGCATTTTGCAAAATGTACTTAAATGAGCACAGCTGGAGTTTACATACTCTATTGTGAACTCTCGGGGAATCTGGAGCAAACCATGTGTCTTGGGACTCACTTTGGCAATGAGCGAAACATGAATTTAAGAATATCCCTCCCGTTTTGGAGTACTCGTAAAAGAATAACAAAGCTTTCAGCATTTCAAATCTAAAACCTGTAAGTTTGATATTAAGAGCCTTAATCAGAACAGTCAAAGGAGGATTGAAAAGGCGAATACAGTCAAGATAAGTATCTGTGGTTAGAGATAAAGAACAACCTTGTAATATAGTAAGCTGATGCAGATTACACGCTGCAGGATTGTTTTTACATCGACTCCAATGTCCACGCAAATCAGTAGAAGGTGGAACGAGATTATGATGAAACTAAAAAAAAAAAAAAAAGAGTTCGATCAATTTTTTTCAAACATGGAATACAAAGTAGGATTCGTTTGAAGTTTAGCATTTCAAAGAAAGCAAAACGCGACATTCTTACTTGGAATACATCGTAAGCCGAATTTAAGATGAAATATGGTGCTTGGACGTAAGGCAAAGCATATTGAGGAAAGAAGCACTGTAAGAGAGAAAGGGCAAATGAGACCCTTGCACCATAAAGAACGCAAAACCTTTATTCATACGACACACTATATTCAGTTTAGTGGACTTCATACCTGATATGGATAGTAACGTGAACTAGTACAATTTTCATTCAGAAACTGCTCTGTACCCTGTAAATTTACTTCTCAGTTTCGTATACAAATAGTAGATCGAATACTCATAAGACAATGAATTCTAGCCTTCTTGGGCAAGATATTGAGAATTAATTAAGACTAACCTGTAAAAGGATAAGTTTTTCGAAAAATTGCCTTGCGGTGTGTTGCAAACTAATGTCTCTTCTGAAATGGAGAAAAAGGATGAAAAACATAAAAATCGCTAGACCATAGAACTATTAGACTAAAACCGGTCACTGTACATTTGTGCTAGGGAATGGACAATCATCACTTACATATCAAGGAAAAATCCAGCGTCACTCATGCATTTCGCAGAGGTAGTCTCGGGTAAAAAGCTAGTGAAGTTGTCACAGTGCAAGAAAGTCGCGAGACCACCAGCAGAACAACCTGAGAGGAGAGCCTAGAGAGCCAAAACTTGTAAGTGTATTCCAACAAATTGGTCGTTCTACTTCAGTTAGCATATACTATGTGAGACCACGGATATGAATATGCACTCAAGGCTCCAATAGTATGCTCCTAATCTCAAGCTACTGACAAACGTACAAATTGCTTGCAAGATATGTACATGCCACCAACATATGTTGGCTCTACTTATATCTATAAATCAAATGTTGGTGTTTCCATGAACTTAAAACACCAATGTAAATAGAATCAAATTCTTGCCTATATCGAATCACCCACTTATGTAAAAAGAAAATGAATCTGGTTAAAAGGTGAAAAAAAAAATGCTGGAAAAAGAAGAAAAAGTTTAGCAACCACTCACCTTATCTGCAACATTCAAACCCTTGGGAAGAAGATCAAGAATGATGGCCTTCCAAATCCTCTGGCCCCTGAAGTATAGCTTTACTGTCTGTTCCCAGTAAGTAAGTAAAATCCCACCCATCAGTAAATCTAATCTCTTGTACAAAATCATAGGTCTTTTGATTATTTTTTTCCCCCTCCCACAAAGAGAGTTGCACATGGGGCTGTTTGTTTGTGGTTGTCAAGGACTCACTCAAGAGACAAAAGTCAGAAAAAGTCAGACATGCTCAGTGGTCTCATCCAAAAAAAAGATGGTCAAAGATTTCTGACTTGACCTTTTTTTGGGTTTTTCAATACCATGCCAAAAGACACCAAAATATGACAAAGATGGGTCTTTTTGTTAAAGAAATGTAACTTCTTTATTTTGTATTCCTATATCAATTCCCTTGATGGGCATATATTAAAAAGAAAATGAAAAAAATAGGCTAATAGGAAAGTCAGAGTGCTCAACAAAATGTTCTCTTTAAGGCATTGCTCAACAAAATTTGAACCCATATTAGACAACTTACTTCATTTTGAAAGAAGGAGTCCCCGGAAAATGACGCTCCGTCGCAGTATCTAAGCTTAACTCGATTCCAATTATGAAAATCTGAAATATATGTCAGCCAACTTAGTTGACAGTTTTTACTGTAATCACATAAGTAAAAACGACAATGTAATGGAAAAACATGGTGAAAAAAAATAAAAATGAAAAAGACTTGAGAAACATGTATTCTTCGACCCTACCCAAGGTCCAAAGCTGGGTTGTTTTGTTTTGTTTTCTTTACCAACCGAGTTAATGGCATTGTACCGAGGTGATGAGATATACTCTTGCTCCTACCACATGTATTCTATGCATAAATGTTGCCAGCTGCAAGCTTAATAATATAAGTTATGGCAATTGCAGCACCATTGTTGTTGCCAAAAAAGAGAAAAGGAAAACACTGACACAAGTCTTATGGTTTTTCTGTCGTGGTTCTATTTACTATTAATTTACACTCAAAAAAAAAGGGTCAGTCAGTCGGTCAGAGACTAGACTATACTATACTCCCAACTAAGTTATGTCTCTAGTGCAACCCAATGATCACGTGAACAACAATTCAAAAATGTAACAACAAATGGTCTTGCGGTGCAACATGAATGTGACCTAGTTTTGCATCTTAGTATGATTTTTTATTTTATTTTTTTGTTTTGTTTGGACCATGGGCATTCAAGTGAATGGCCTACCTAGTTTCATCTTACTTAACTCACAAGTCACACCAGCATATGCATTCTTAAATTAAAAATAAATATCGATAAACACAGTTCAATGCTGATAAGTTTTGAACTAAGTGAGCAGAAATCCGATTTCAACTGGCTGTATTATGTCAGAGATTGTGCTTATACCGGGATTTAAAGAGGCATTATTGCTTAGAATGCCATTGAAATACTCCCATTTGCCCATGTACTTAGTCGATCCTCTTCTCGATTTAGCTCTTTCCAAACATGACTCAATATCATTACACCAACCACCTCCCTACAAATTTCCCAAACACAACAACCAATTAACAACTTTGAAAAGAAAAAGAGAGCACATAATGTACCAATAATCCAACAAACTTCAAATTGAAGAAACAATAATACTATGTAATTATTAGTTTGATCATTATCTTTTGATTAACTGCGACTATCACCGTTTAGGTGCACGGTCACGATCGAAAGAACGGTTCGAATTGACGATTACGTCAAGTTGTTGCTTTTGCTTTTGGACGATGATGGTAATAGTGGTGGTGGTGGTGGTCATGAGACTAAATTCTTCTTTTACTTTTTTCTCAAGTTCTTATCTAATTTTTCTTCGGTGACTATGACTATCTCCACTTGAATATGCATTTCTAAAACTGTGATAATTCATCAAATAAGCTTACAAGAGGGTAAAGCAACAAGAGCTACCGTTCTTTTCAAAGTGGAAAGATTGCCAAAATGACTCTATTGTATATAAAAGCGACCATTGGTGGAATCTTGAAAAGGAGGATATAATTAACAATCAAACAAAGGGAAAACTCAAAGTAGGCGTGTTCTTACTTCTAACCAGAACCGAAATAAAAATGATTTATAAGGGCTGATATCAGTCCTATTAGGGGATATAAGACAAAATAATCTGAAGCGTTTTCAGCTATTGGATCGACCGAATGGCATCCCCCTAGTAAGATAGGTATCATCCCTTATAAATCATGGAAATAAAAGCATGAGGATTTTCACACAATTTATAAAGGGGATACAAATTTAGATATTCAATTGTTAAGATTATGTTGTTTTATATGAATTTGATACTTCCTCGCAAAGTTTCATATTTCCTTTAATAAATCATGGTTTTCCAAATAACTTTTAGTTCTAGATTTTAAATTACCTCAGAACACATCGGAAGCTAAAAAAAAAAACATTTTTGGTTGAATGTCATGCAGCAGTGAGGAAGACTACTACAACCAAAAATAAATCCAAATTCAATAATATCATATTGGACAAACAAACAAAAAATTGTCTCGGCAAGTTTGGCATCTTGGATTTTTTTTCGGATCATTTCTAAAATAATTGGTGGTGTACTGATCTAACCTCAATAATTGCATAATCTACCTTATTAGCTAAAACAGCTACTAATGCAAAATCAAGCTTGTCTCACTCAAGTGAAACCTGTAAAGTAAAGTGCAGTAGTCCGACAGTGTACAATTTGGCTACGTTCCTACCAAAAATTCACTCGTTAGATTTTGACACAACTATTTACGAAAGAGACACTCTTTCTGGTAGGATAGAAATAGTAAAATAATACTACCGTTACTGTGTTCTTTGTGTGAGTTTTAAATCTAAATAAATATACTTATTTTATTATTTTTAAGCAGGTACAAAAAAACAAAAAGAAGAAGAAAGAGGAAGGGAGTGTTTGTTTGTACCTCAAATTGTAAAAGCCAGTTATTAGCTCCAGTACCATATCCTCTGTCTAGATGATAACCAGGCAGACTTCCATCCAAACAAACTACAAATTAATCACCAAAAATAAATTATTATTATGAAATAAAATTAAAGATAATAAAAACGTACCAGTAAAATATTTTCGATCGAAGAAGGAAGAATCTGGGATTCTGAGTTACTTACAAGCTCCTTGAGTTACAGCATGTTGAACCAGAGTCATCTTCACTAGATTATGTTTGGTTTCTGAATAAACTCCCAATGGTGTGAATGCTAACAACAATAACCAACTAATCAAAACAAACCCATAACTTGTTGTATTCATCTTCTTCTTGTAATTTACTTCTGAAACTCTGAACAACTTCTTCTTGTTGTTCAGATTGGGAAAATAGAGATTGAAATGTAATGAATGATCGAATTGGAAACACGGGTGTGTTTACTATGGAATTGAATACTCTGTCTATCTTTAAATTGGATCAACTTTCATTAATGACACAACATTCCTCAGTATCTTGAAAAAAAATCTACTATCAATTCTGAAAAAACAAATTGATATCGAAAGGTAGAAGAAACCCAAGCAAGAAGAAATCCTAGAATTGAATTTGATTAATGTTAGGATTATAATATGAGATAACCCAACAAAGAATGTGTATGAATCTTATAAATCGGATTACGTATTTTCTGCTACAAATGTTATCAACTGAATAGCTAGTGTGATTTTTTGGCGGTAAACAATGAGAAAAGGCGCGGGAATTTTGATTGAATTTTGTTAAAGCTCTGTTCTTCTCCTCTGTTTCTCGGAGCAGAGACACAGAGAGATGGAAGGAGCAATGAAGAAGAAGAAGAATGAGGAGATAAGGGTTGGCTTAAATACTTCTGTTATAGAGATTGGAGATGATGATGGGAGAGAGAAGTAATTAAACCCAATGCTCTGCTCAGCTCAGCTCTGGTCTTTCTTCTTGAATTTGTTTCTGATTTCTGAATGACGATGGAAGGAAAGGGAAGGAAGGAGGTGGTAACAGCTTTATTCTGGAAATAACAACTAAAAACTGGACCCCACATTCAATCTGCGTCTCCATATTTAATTTGTTTATTCTCATTAATTCAATGCACATCTCATTTGTTATGATCTCAGTAATTGTGATGTGATGTGATGAATTTTGAGCGTTTAAGATTGTACCACGTAGTGGTATTCTTTGCCGGATTGCCTGAAACAGTGGTTGGAACAATCCTCGCCGACACAAAGTCCAGGCTAAAATACTGGCCAAGAAATTCTAAGCGAAATTCGTTGCTTGTCCTTAGTTTTAAGTAAAAAAAATGAAACTGGTGGTCCAAGTATTTGCACTTTTGGATTATCAAAAGATTTTGCACGGAATATGCTAGATCTCCGGGCTTATAATTATGATGATACAATCAATAGGGGTGTTAACTAGGGCTGCACAGAACCGAACTGAACCGAGTAAACCGAACCGAACCGAACCGAGAGAAACCGAACCGAACCGAACATCCAACGGTCGGCCTCAGTTCTTAATATCAGAACCGTAGATCTCTCGGCTCAGTTTACGGTTTGACCATTTAAACCGATCAAACCGAACCGAGAAACCGATTAATATCATCCCTTGATTTCATTCACCCTGGTCAATCTTAGCCATTGATTCTTATAACCCTAACTACTTAAACTCAACCGAGTTTCATTTCTTCTCCAGAAACTCTTTTTTTCCTTCAGTTCTTCACTCTCCATTGTCGCCTCCACCACCATTTTTTTTTGTTCTTCAGTGCCATCAATTGCACCACCACCTCTCCATCGAGATCACCACCACCTCTACAAATCTACGCCTCTACCTAGTAACTTAGTAAGTAGTTCATCTTCTATTTCTCTCCTTCTCGTTTTTGAATCTGTGATATAGATTGATTTTTATTTTTTCAATTTCTAGGGTTTCTAGATTTATCTTTTCCTCTTTTTGTTATGTTTGTCAATCGATGTTTTTTAGGGTTTTGATTATCTTTTCCTTTTTCTTTTTTTTTTTTATGCGAGTAAGATTGAGAGGAGAGCAGGAGACGAAGTTGTCCATCAATCATTGAGTTTTGATTGTATGCGTGTAACTAATGTTTCTTATTTTCGTTTTTTTTTTGTTTCTCATATTTTGCTTTGTGTGACTTATGTCCTGTAAAGTTTTGAAGAAGACCCATTTGTATGAATTTTTATTAGGGTTTCTTTGAGTTTTAGTTTCTTTGTGTAAGACCCATGAACTTTGATAAGAACCATGAACTAATACTGATTTAGTAATACTGTTAATAGATTATGATTATGATGTTGCAGAGAATCAATCTCTTCCTGATTTTTTACTAATATTGTTGAGAGTTGAGACTTGAGAGATTATGAGGTCCATGTTTGATTCATATTTGCCATTACTCTTTTTCTATATTTAAATTTTGTTGATATAATTTGCAGAGAACACTAAACAATGTGGGTATGTTCAATTTGTATGTGTTGAGGTCCCTGTCTTATTGAGCGAAGTTTGTTCAGTTCAAATTCTGTGTGTTGAATGCAATTTCCTTAACTGTTGGTTGATTTATGGACATTTGTTGTTCATACTTTGTTGTATTACATATGTTATATGTGATTTTGTTCTTTTATATTTAACTTGTTAATATGAACTTCTCAATTTGTTATCTAATGCATAGTAGAGATTCAGTTGATTGATTCATTTTGTTTACGTTATATAGGTGTTGTAACTGCTAATGGTTGGAACAAGTTCTGTTTCTGTATCAAGCAAGAGGAGCAAGATGTCAATGCATCTCCGGCTCTCTCTATCCCTAGTAGTCTGGTGCAGTGACACCTTCTGCAACACCAACACCTGAAGTTGTTGCCACACAAGGAACGCAGCAGCCTCTTGAAGACCCTACACCTGAAAGTGAACCAAAGCCAAAGAAGAAGGGTAAAGCAACATCTATAGTATGGGAGGATTTTACTAGGTGAATCCTAGAGTTCTGAGTGTAACCATTGTAAGAAGAAAATGAAGGCCAAAACTCAAGGAAATGGAACATCCAGCATGTTGGCACATCTGACCAGATGTCCTGATAATCCTAACAAGAAGAAGAAAGGACAGCAAAGTTTGGTGTTTGCCGTACCAAAACCTGGGCAATCTTCGCAACTTGTTTCTCATAATTTTAACAAAGATTTGTGTAGAAGGAGATTATCTGAGTTTGTGATAAAATATGAGCTACCTTTCAGGTTGGTAGAAGGAAAAGGGTTCAAAGCATTTTGTCAAGTGTTAGAACCTAGATTCAAGGTGCCAAGCCGTATGACAATCTACCGAGATCTTTTATCCATCTACAAAGAAGAGAAAGATTTGTTAAAGAAGTATTTCAAGGACAGCAAACAAAGAGTTTCTATCACAACAGATACATGGACTTCTCCCAATAACTTTAATTATATGTGTGTGAAGTGCATTTTGTTGATGTAAATTGGAAGCTGCAAAAGAGAATCATTTTGTTTTGCCAAGTCGGGGGTCATCTTTGGAGTGGATATTGGAAAGATGCTAGAGAGATGTTTCTTTGGATTGGGGTTTAGAAGATGTTTTTTGTGACTTTGGACAATGTCGGTGCAAATAATGTGGCAATCGAGTATCTTCAAACTAGTGTCATGAATTGGACAGGAGCATCAGTACGATCTCAATACATGCAGGTTAGTATCTTCAAACTAGTGTCATGAATTTATAGCATACTTTGGAGTTCTTGCTTTCTTATATGTTGTCAATGTTTTTCTCGATATGTTTCAATGTTTTGTTTCATTCTTATCGGGTGAGGTGTCTTTGCGCATGTTCTTGCGCTTGTTGTTAAAGATGCAGTCCTATTGTATCACAAGTCGATTAGCAGGATAAGGTCAGTAATAAAGTATGTGACTGGTTCTCCCTCTAGGTTAGCTATATTTAGGAAATGTGCTTCTTTAGAGAAGATTGAGTGTAAGAAAATGGTCTTCTTAGATGTGAAGACCCGGTGGAATAGCACTTTTTTAATGCTTGAAGCTGCAATTCCATATGAAAGGGCTATTAAGAGGTTAGAAAGGGAGGATAAGGGCTTTAGAAATAAATACATTTTCAAGGAAAATGTTGACGAGGCTTTACCTAATACTGATGTTGTAGTTACAATTGATTTTGATGAATATTTTGCTGATTCTTCGTCTAGTGAGTCTGAATGTGATGTTGATGTTGTAACTAACAAGAAGAAGAACAAGAACAAGCCCCGTCACCATGCTCCCTATCTTTGCAGATTGGTCATATGCTAAATCTCTTGTGAAATGTTTGAAAATTTTCTTTGATTTCTTGTTAAGTTCTCTCGCTTCAACACAAGTCACCACACATGAATTCTTATGGCAGTTAGCTTTGATTCATGAACAACTGGTTCGTCTGAGACAAACTGTAGGAGATCCACATATTTTTAGGATGGCTGATTTGATGTTTCAGAAGTACAATAGCTATTGGGGAGAGTATGAAGACATGATCTCTGTTTTATTTTTTGCTAAGTTACTTGATCCTCGAGAGAAGGAGGCTGGTTTGAAATTTGATCTTGAATGTTTGTATGAGCAAGATGAGTACAGGGTTGGAACTGTTTTGAAAGCTGTTAAACAAGACATGGGAAAGCTATATGAAGAGTACAAGAACATGTATTCAAATGCCGGTGTATGAGATGAAGGTGTTGGGTCTACAACTGTTATAGGTGCGAGATGATCTTTGTATTTTGTGTGCAAGAATTAAGTATTGAGGATATGCTCGAGTCAAGGAAAAAAAAGCAAAGAATGAATGTTAATTGTACTCAGCCAAGATCAGAGGTTGAAAGGTATTTGAGGGATGAATGTGAAGTACCTACCAAAGAATTTGATATTTTGGCGTGGTGGAAGGCTAATAGTACCAAGTATAGGGTACTATCACTCATGGCGAAGGATATTTTGGCAATACCAAGTATCTTGATTGCATCCGAATCGCATTCGAGACAGGAAAGCGTATTCTTACTCCATGGAGAAGTTCATTATCTGCCAGGACAGTTGAAGCACTTATCTGTGCGCAGAGCTGGTTACAACAACCTATTGATCTTGATTTCATATCTGAATATGTGCCAGATGATAGTACTAGCATTGAGGATGGTAATGAACTATGTTTCCTTGTTGATTTTCAATTTTTT
This sequence comes from Papaver bracteatum, assembly GCA_023529315.1. Classification (NCBI taxonomy): domain Eukaryota; kingdom Viridiplantae; phylum Streptophyta; class Magnoliopsida; order Ranunculales; family Papaveraceae; genus Papaver; species Papaver bracteatum. Next base: position 173,985 of record JAJJWX010004824.1, read on the forward strand.
ATTATCTTTCTTTTCTTATATGTACTTATTTTGTTCTTTATATTGACTTAAAATGTTCATTGCAGATGTTTTGGGACCTTTGCCTGAGATATGAAGGTTGAAGATTAAAGAGATGGGCTGCATTGTTTTACTTTTAAAGCTCATGATGATGTAGTGATCTGAAGGTTGAAGATTAAGGAGATGGACTGCAGTCTTTTACTTTCCAGTTGTTGTTGTTTTGCTTTGGTTTTCATGCTTTTTTTATTTTGCTTAAGACTTGGTTTTCATGCTGTAAGCTGTTTAAGACTTGGTTTTACTTTGTTTGTCAGTTTATTAATATTTGCTTGTTTTTAAACTTCAGTACTTCAGTTGCATTTATGATGAGTCTATTACATAGAATTTAATGGTTGTACAGGTACAGGTGAGTAAAGCAGTTCGGTTTCGGTTAAAACCGAAACGTTTCGGTGCGGTTAAAAACCGAACCGACACATGAGAAGTCAGTTTCAGTTTCAACACTAGAAACCGTACCGTGTTCAGTTTGGTCGGCGGTTTTGCCTGAAAACCGAACCGACCAACCGATGTGCAGCCCTAGTGTTAACTAGAGCTGCACATGAGCCGGTACAGTCCGGGTTTCTGTTGAACCCGGTACCTGTACCTAGAGTTCACCGGATTTTCATATTGAGGACCGCTACCTGTACCTGGACTTGTACCGTACCGGTTATACAGGTCCGGTTCTAGCTGGGACCGGGTTTTTACCCGAACTTGATACAGTACTTCAATTGAAAACAAAAAATCAACTCACAAATTAACCTTAAAATCAACCAAAAAATTTACCCATACTTCAATTAAGCATAGCCAAAGATACAATGGAATGATTATTTGCATATAGAGACGTAAACATAATTAAACAGAAATTGAATAGAGATATAAACAAAGTTAAACCCCAAATTGAGCAATCATCTTCAAGAACACCATCTGAATCTTTACCAAAATTCATTCTTCACCAGAAACCCAAATTCATTCCTCATCTTCTGTAACAAATTAATTTGACAAATAAATTAATCTGTAGCTAAACCTAAATCCATATCAAATAAAGATGCAATTAAAAAGATTAAACTAACATTGAATCACCCTAATACCCATCAGTCCATCACGGAATCAATTCATCTCTTCAATCAACCAAAACCCTTTCTTCAATTTCTGATTATGATACAAACCCTAGTTCTGAAACCCTGGATTAAGATCCATCTTCTGAAACCCATCACGGAAAAAGTGAAGAAGAAGGTCATGGTCGCTGTGATAGAGGGGTGTCGATGTCGCCGTGATGGAGAGGTGTCCATGTCGCTGTGATTGTGATGATGTGATTTGGTTCTGGTGGTTTTTCCGAAGAAGATGAAGTTATGGATCGTTAAGAAGTAAGAACATAAGAAAGAAGGAGGAGGAGGAAAGAACGAGTAAAGAAGGAGGAGGGAGGAAAGAACGAGTGATTGAGCAAGTGAATAAGGGAAGTTATAGTTAGATAGACTAAACCTAGGGGGGACGGCTAGGATATAATATCACAGAAGATATATACGCCTATAATTAACCGGGACATATGGTCCGGGACATGCCGGGAACCACCCCAGAACCGGTCCCAGTCCCGGCCTACACCGGTTCTCTACTTTAGGAACCGGTACTTGTCCCGTCTACTCCGGTCCGGTACGGTTTTGGTGCGGGTTTTCCGGTTCTTAACCAGGTCACCGGTTCCCAACCGGGTCTTGTGCATCTCTAGTGTTAACGGGTCTCATCGGATCCGGGTAGAACCGGTAATTTTTAGCGGGTCCGATTCCTAAATTAATGGACCTGGAAACAGACCCGATAAAAACTTTAAATATCCGCCAGGTCCGGGTATTTATCGGGTCCTTTAAAATCAATTTTTTTATTTATTATAATATATTCCTATGATAGTTATGTTAGCTTGAATCTAATTATTTTTTAAATAAAATTATAATTATATCTATGTCAAAGTTCTAATAGATTTAATTACCATGAATATCTATCTCATAAGTCAATTTACAAAAAAGGTTTTAGTTGGTAACCGAGCAACAAGCTGGGCACCAACCCCTTTTTGAATAGTAATACCCAATCTGTGAAAAATAAAACTACCGAGACCACTACCAACATCATGACTAACTAAACAATTCTTCAGACGTTTGAAAAACGAAATCGTGTCCTCACTAAGTTCTCCTAAGGTAGTAAAGGCTAGCACTCCCAAACCATAACCGTGCGAAGTACACTCATCCAAATATTTGGAACGTTTAATGAAATAGCTTTGGAGATAGCTTGGCCTGGGACAAACGCATGAACACCATCACCAGTAAAGGGGAGACTCTGTGACATCCATACACACATCTTGGCCGTTTTCCCGAGTTGGGAACAAGGATATCAATGGACGTAAATCCTTGTTATTCTTAGACAACCCCAAATCAACTTCCTTGCGAGCAGGGACGCCAACTTTGAAACAAATATGCGCGATTACATCACGTACCAGATCATGACGGAACTTTAGACCAACATCATTAGCACAGTGGAGCGCGTGATCACCAAAGATATCCATATGCTTACTGCAACAAGCGCACAATCCATCCTCAACAAATAACGGGATACCAAGACGATAACAAACTACTGCTCTGAACTGTCTGGGACCAAGGCACTGACCTAAACGTAAGAAAATAAAAGAAGAAAATAAGAATGAAAAAAATGGAAGAATGAAAAAAAAAATGGAAGCAAAACTATACGAAATCCTCATATTTTAAGTAAAATTAACAAGTAAGAGGTAAATATTTGGGTACTCGATATCAGACGGGTAATACCCGTTAGGACCCGAAAGATTATCGGTTCCTAACGGGTCTACCCGCCGGGTAGTGATTTTGCTAATGAGTCCAATCTTGGGACCCGAAACCGGACCCGACACATCCGGGTCTGATTCGGTTCCGGGTAATCGGGTACTCGTTGGCAGCCCTAACAATCAACCTAGCTTGTACAATACATTCTGCCAAGAAGAAAAAAAAATTTAGAGGGAGTATATACGGGCCTCTTTGTCTTTCGAGATATTCGGCAGTACTTTAGGTTCAACTTCCCACTTCACTATATGGTGGCGGAGAGCAAGCATGCTGTGTTATACGCAGTGGCGCATGTCATAGCAAAGTGTTGGCTGGCGAAAAATTGAGAAACCAATTGGGCCGAAAAAATAGTTTCCAAGAGTAATATTTTGGGCCCATTATTTTTTTATTTTATTTTTGAAAAGCACAAATAAGAAATTAAAATAATCCTCACTGAAAGTGAGACATTACGTAATACAATTTGGAGGTTCATTATTAATTAACACTTAGGTTCAACTTCCCACTTCATATAATGGAGAAGAGCAAGCACTATGGTTCTTGTTTTTCTTTATTTTTTTATTTATTATTATTGCATACATATGCCGATGTAGAGAATCACAACTACTGTGACCATGGTATTCTCTGTAATCCAATAGATAGGCAAGGCTTTGCCATGGCATATTGTAGTAGCAATTCACCGAATGATACGCGTATTATACACTAATTTTTCTGAATCCGTAATACATGTGCATACATATAGAGTCCCGATTTGTAGAGAATTTCCGAACTAAAACAAATTATGCATGTATTTACGAATTAAGGAACTATACTCCCCCGTATAATACTTGTTGACATCATCACCACATTATTGTTTTTTATTGTATTTTCAACTTCTAGCATCTAATTGTTTTAGAATGTGGATACATAAGGATTTTGTACCCCTAGTCATGGATATGCCAATATAGTTCGTTAAAATCATTAAGTTATAGTAACCAAAAGTGAGATCATATTAATAATGATGTATTTTACAAATTAATGTATGTCGAGCTTAGCTTTCCGAATTCATACTTTTAAAACGAATTATGCACGTATGTCGTTCTGAATTATTTCCAAATCAAGGACCGTTGACCGTATAGTGGATCGGATTTACATTCTGACAAAACGAATAATACTCATATGTTTGTCATCCCAAACTTTTCCAGTACTCTGAATTGTTAACTAGGCGTTATAACAAAGTGTTCGCAGGAAAAATTTGATTATCCAATCAAGTCGAAAACTTAGTTTCCAAAACTGTAATATTTTGGGCCCAATGTTGATTATTATAGTTTATTTTTTTCAAATCTACCGGATAAACTTTGATATGAAATTATGTTGCTCCTAATGGGGGTTCCAGTTTATATGGGAGAGTACCAAAATTCATGTAAGACAAACTAGAAAGTCTTCTTTCTTATTTGGATTCAGTAATTTTGCATCCCCATTTAGTGTTGTAAAATTCGGTTTGGAACATTTTTCTAAAGATGCAGCCTAAGATAGCCCTAATCCCAGTTTTTATTCTCTCTCTTGAAGAAAAACGTTTCTTTGGCGATTGAAAACCCCTTCAACCGAAAACCCCATCTCCCAATATCTGCTCCTTTGGAGTGATCTAAGCATGTCAAAATCATCAACAATCTTCCCTTGATTTTATCTAATCCCCTGTGTTTTATTTTCTTAAGTTTCCTTTTGTCTTTTTTTCTGATCCAGTAATCGTTTTCTTTTTCTTTTTTATACGGTTTGGTTTTGGTTTTAAAATCAGGTAGTTTTTGCAGAGAAAATGAAAAATACAGTTAAGGGTTTAATTCTTTTCACAAGAACAAAATCTTCAACAACAGATTCAACTAGATCTACAACAGCAAAAGCATCAAGATCATCAACACCTTCATCAAATACAGTTCCAAGTGTTACCAAGACTGCCAAGCCGATTCAGACCGACTCAGACCTATTACGATTGATTCCGACCGATTCAGAAGACTTCTGCTACCTTTGTTATTTATGTTTATTTAGATTAGGTTAATGTATGGAGAAAACCTGGTTGGATCATTCAAAGATCCCATTACTGCTTTTGGTAGTGATGCAAGTTTGTTTTGTGAAGAAACAAACTTGGCCTCCTGATAGATTAGGTTACTTTGTTTTACAAAGTATTGAAAAATCCCGATTGGATCTAGATCTTTTAGAGATCCCATTACTGTTTTGGACAGTGATGCAAGTCTGTTTGGTTAAGAAATAGATTTGGCCATTTGATGTAGAGTTACCACACTTGAAGTTTATTTCGATTATAATTATTGTAAGGGTTAGAGTGAAAGTCAAGAAAAGGGGGAGAATTTTAAACTTTCAAGATTGTATGATGACCCATTTTAAACTCTGTAACGATTCCGAAATCAAATCGGCATTATCAAGAAGACCAGATCTTACCACCCAATATTAGACTACTCATCAATTTGATAATTTAGTCAAACACTGTAACCTTGTTGTATGCACATATCGTCTATAAATATTAGGGCCATCTAAGAAAGAAGGAAAGTGCTAAGTAAGAGAGAATATAGTTAGACTGAAAGTGAGATTGTATTAGCAAAACCTTGAGAGTTTGTGTAGCTTTCACCCCGTGGACGTAGGTAATCATAACTACAGTGTACTTTGAATATCACTTAGCCTCATTCTTGATGTAAGGATGTCAGGAAACCTTGATCAACTCCTAGTGGGAACTGTGGGATAACTGGGATATGCTTTTATTGGATCATAACCTTTTATTTATTTATTTTAAGTAAGAAAGGATATATTAAAGGGGAAAAAATATGTACAAGAAATATACAAAAAAAGCCATCAGGCTCCTAGAAGAAAAAAGAAATATAACCTTTTATTTAAATTCTACTCTAACATGATGGATGGGGTTTTGGCCGTCTCATGGGGTTTTAAAATTAGAAGCTTCTTTGTATCTCTAGTTCTACCATATTTTTTTTAAAATCCATTTTTCTGTTGGGTCGGTCCCTCCTTATGGTCCAACAAAGGTGTCCCCTTATCAAATGGGGGGAGCTAGTTAGCATTTCCCTTGTTATATGTTATAAAAAGTGAAAGGCATCAGGAGACGATTGGAATTTCATTTCTTCTAAAACCCGTAGAGAGAAGAAGAAAGAGAGGAAGAAGAGAAAGAGAGTGAGGGGGAAAATTAAGCCACCATTTTTGGTGAGATTAGTGTTATCTTGAAGAGAAGAAGAAAGGGTTCTTAGCTAAGGATCTTTTGGTTGTTGTGGTGAAGATTGATTGATCAATTTCCACATCTCTTCAAAGGGGGAAAAATCTAGGGTTTGTCAAACCCTAGTAGTAAGTATCTCATATCTTGCTATTGTCAAATTGATAGTGTATATTATCTATTTGGTGAATGAATTGTTGATCCATCCTTAGGAGTGAGTGTAATTTAGGCAAATTGGTATCCAAGTTCTATATGCACCTTGAAGTATAGTGTATCCCCAAATTGGGAGAATTGTGTGTAACCCATTGTTTGATTATAGTGGAAGATTTGCCCGTGGTCTTTTACCCTTCACCTTGGAGGGGTTTTTCCACGTAATTGATGGTATTGTGTGATTGCTTCTATATCGTCGTAGTTGTGTTATTTTCTCATTTGTATATCATTGCTTATGTAAGTTTCGTATTGCGCATAGCGTCTCGGATTTCGTAAGCCTCCCCCAACAAGTGGTATCATAGTTTTTGGGTTGAGCTAATCCTATGCAATAGCGGAAGCTAGCACTAGTAGTATAATGGTCAATTTGACCGGTGAGAACTTTGTGATATGGAAGGTGAATATGGAAGACTAGTTATATTGTAAAGATCTTTATGGTCCAATAGAGAGTAAGGGAGTAAGGCCTGAGAAGACAAGAGAAGAAGATTGGAAAGTTACTAATCGAAAAGCAGTCGGTTTTATTCGTCAGTGAATTGATGATAGCATTTTTCATCATGTGGCTAGTGAGACACTAGCACATTCTTTGTGGACCAAGTTAGAGCAGATATATGATCAACAGTCTCCTTGTGCAAAAGCTCTTCTATTCAAAAGGCTTGGAAAGATGTGTTACAAGGAAGGAAGTTCAATGGCGCAACATTTAAATGAAATGAAGGGTATTATGAATCATCTTACATCTATGGAGCTGATAATTCCTGAAGAGATTCAAGTTTATTTGTTGATAAATACTTTACCAGATAGTTGGGAGCCATTGAGGAATTGTCTCAGTTATTCTGCTCCAGACAAGAAGTTGAACATGACTGTTGTAACCAGAAGTTTGCTGAATGAAGAAGTTAGAAGAAGGTCATTAGACTCATCTCATTCAAAAGCTCTTGTTACATAAAATAGGGGTAGAAGAAAAGATAGAAGACAAGTTGGCCGTAGCAAGTCAAGGGGTAAATAAAAGTCCAGAAAGGAAGTTGAATGTTGGAACTGTCGTATGAGAGGTCATTATTCAAATAAATGCATAAAGTCGAAGCAAGAACAGAAGAAGGGGAAAGGAAATGATAAACAAGACAATGGTGTTGCAGCTACTGCAACAGATGGTGATGAGATCATTTTATTCTTAGATTGTAATGATGTTTGTGAGAGTTTTGCAGGTTCTGATTCAGAGTGGATAGTTGATTCAGGTGCATCTTATCATGTTAATCCTCATGAAGATGTATTTACCTCCTACAAAGCTGGTGACTTTGGCACAGTCAGAATGGGTAGCAGTGGTGTTGCAAAGATTGTTGGAATGGGTGAAGTGAAGGTTGAGACCAGTGTTGGCTGCACATTGGTTCTAAGAAATGTGCGACATGTACCAGATCTTCGTTTGAATCTAATGTCACCAGGAGTGTTAGATGATGAAGGGTACAACAATCACTTGGGTGATGGAAAATGGAAGCTAAGCAAGGGCTCCATGTTTATTGCAATAGGCAAGAAGTGTGGCATATTATACAAAACACAAGTGAAGGTGTTGAAAGGTGAGTTGAATGTTGTTGACAAAGATTCAACCTCCGAGTTATGGCATACAAGACTTGGTCATCTTAGTGAAGAGGAAATTCAAATCCTCACCAAAAGACAATTTTTGCCAAATTCCAAAGGTATGCAATTGGGTAAGTGTACTCATTGTTTAGTTGGTAAACAAACTAGAGTTTCTTTTTATAAAGCTTTACCCAAGCGCAATTCTGGTATTATTGATCTTGTTCATTCTGATATATATGGACCTTTAACGGTCAAAACACTTGGTGTTGCTGTTTATTTTGTTACTTTCATAGATGATGCTTCAAGGAAGGTTTGGTCATATGCAATCAAGACCAAAGACGATGTTGTTCCTGTGTTCAAGATGTTTCACAACATGGTGGAAAGAGAAACAAGTAGAACCTTGAAGTGCCTTCGTTCTGACAACGGGGGAGAGTACATTGGACCACTTGAAGTGTATTGCAAGAGCATGGGTATACGTCATGAACAATCAGTACCGAAGACTCCACAACATAATGGTGTTGCTGAGAGGATGAACCACACTATTCTTGAGAGAATCAGGTGCATGTTTTATCTCATTCCAAGTTGCAGAAGCATTTCTGGGGTGAAGCAATGAATACTGCTGTGTATTTGATCAATCGATCTCCTTCAAGACCGCTAGATGGAGAAGTAGCAGAAAAGGTATGGAGAGACAAAGAACCTATTTATGATCACTTGAGAGTGTTTGGTTGCAGGGAATTTGTTCATATCCCAAAAGATCAGAGATCAAAGCTTGATGACAAAGAAACGCAGTGTGTGTTCCTAGGATATGGGACAGAGAAGTTTGGTTACAAATTTTGGGATCCAGTTGAGAAGAAGGTTATCAGAAGTAGGGATGCAGTATTCCTTGAAGACCAGACTATTGAAGACTTTGATAAGATTGAGATGCCAAAGCTTCAAGATGACATGACCTTGGATCCAAATCCAATTGTTCATTCTCTTGAACAACATGATGATGATGTTGATGGTAATGGCAATGAAGATGAAGCTCATGAAGATATTCCAGTGGGTGATGTTGATCAAGAAGTGAAACAACAACAACCAGAAGCTGAGTTGAGAAGATCTAGCAGGACCAGATTACCTTCAACAAAGTATACACCACATGAGTATGTGATTCTCACAGATGCAGGTGAGCCAGAGTCTTATGAAGAAGCTCTTAGTGTTCCTGAAAGTCAGAAGTGACTGAAATCCATGAAAGAAGAGGTTGGATCTCTGGATGAGAATGATACTTTTGATTTGGTTGACAAGCCTGAGAACCAAAAAATTCTGAAGAACAAGTGGGTGTATAGATTCAAGACTGAAGATGGTAACTCACAACCAAGGTACAAAGCACGCTTAGTTGTGAAAGGTTATGAGCATAGAAAGGGTGTTGAATTCGACGAGAATTTCTCACCGGTGGTGAGATTTCCTTCTATTAGGGTTGTCTTGGCAATAGCCGCTAGTTTGGATCTTGAGATGGAACAACTAGATGTCAAGACAACATTTCTTCACGGTGAGTTGGAGGAAGATGTGTATATGGCACAACCAGAGGGTTTTGAAGTCAAAGGCAAAAATCACATGGTATGCAAGCTAAAGAAGAGTCTATATGGTTTGAAGCAAGCTCCAAGAATATGGTACAAGAAGTTTGAATCGTTCATGAAGGAACATGGGTACAAGAGGACATCTCCAGATCATTGTGTATTCATTTAAAAATTTGCTAATTGTGATTTTCTTACTCTTTTGCTATATGTTGATGACATGCTTATTGTTGGCAAATATAAGAAAAAGATTGACAGGTTGAAGTCAGATCTGAGCAAGTCTTTTGTTATGAAAGACTTGGGTGCAGCAAAGCGTATTTTGGCATGGAAACCACTCGTGATAGGAAAGCGAGGAAGCTGTGGTTATCACAACAAAGCTACATTGAGAAGGTGTTGCAAAGATTCAACATGGACAAGGCCGAGCCGGTAAGTTTTCCACTTGCAAACCATTTTAAGTTAACTCGTGATCAATGTCCTGTGAATGATGTTGAGAAACGGAAGATGGAGAAAATTCCTTATGCGTCCGAAGTTGGTAGTTTGATCTATGCAATGGTGTGTACAAGGCCGTATATAGCTCATGCAGTTGGAGTGGTAAGAAAATTTCTATCAAATCCTGCTATGGAGCATTGGGAAACAGTGAAATGGATACTACGGTATCTAAGGGGTACTTCTAATATGTGTTTGTGCTATAGAGGTGACAAGCCAGAGTTAGTTGGTTACACAGATTCATATTTGGCAGGTGCTCAAGACATTTTCAAGTCGACATCAGGTTACTTATTTACCTATGCAAAGGGAGCTGTGTCTTGGAAATCCAAGTTACAAAAATGTGTGGCATTGTCTACTACAGAGGCAGAGTACATTGCAGCTACAGAGAGTTGCAAGGAGATGATATGGATGAAGAGGTTTGTTAGAGAACTCAGTGTGAAGCAATAAAGGTTCATCGTTTACTGTGATATCCAGAGTGCCATCCATCTCAGCAGGAATTCGAGTTTTCACTCGAGGTCCAAGCACATAAATATTAGGTATCAGTGGATACAAGAAGTTCTTGACGAGAAGGTCTTGTATATTGAGAAGATCCATACAGATGACAACGGTTATGATATGATGACAAAGTCGCTACCAAAATACAAGCATGTGTATTTCTGCAGAAAGGCAGGTTTGGTGGTGACGGGTACCTCACCATAAGTCGTGAGTGGGAGATTGTTGGGCCGGTCCCTCCTTATGGTCCAACAAAGGTGTCCCCTTATTAAATGGGTGGAGATAGTTAGCATTGCCCTTGTTATGTTATAACAAGTGAAAGGCATCATGAGACGATTATAATTTCATGTCTTCTAAAACCCGTAGAGAGAAGAAGAAAGAGAGGAAGAAGAGAAAGAGAGTGAGGGAGAAAATTAAGCCACAATTTTTGGTGAGATTAGTGTTATCTTGAAAAGAAGAAGAAAGGGTTCTTATCTAAGGATCTTTTGGTTGTTGTGGTGAAGATTGATTGATCAATTTCCATATCTCTTCAAAGGGGGAAGAATCTAGGGTTTGTCAAACTCTAGTAGTAAGTATCTCATCTCTTGCTATTGTAAAATTGATAGTGTATATTATCTATTTGGTGAATGATTTGATCCATCCTTAGGGGTGAGTGTAATTTAGGAAAATTGATATCCAAGTGCTATATGCACCTTGAAGTATAGTGTATCCCCAAATTGGGAGAATTGTGTGTAACCCATTGTTTGATTATAGTGGAAGATTTGCCCGTGGTTTTTTTACCCTTCACCTTGGAGGGGTTTTTCCACGTAATTGCTGGTGTTGTGTGATTGCTTCTATATCGTCGTAGTTGTGTTATTTCCGCATTTGTATATCATTGCTTGTATAGGTTTCGTATTGCGCATAGCGGCTCGGATTTCGTAAGCCTCCTCCAACATTTTCATGGATGCTAAAAAAAATTAGAAAGATGAAACCAGAGCCAAGACAATAGAATACTGGGTTATTACCGGAAAAAATGGTAATACTATTGACTTGTACGTTTCCTATACTGTGTTGCAAGGATTTACGACATAGAATAATTTATGTCTCCTATAAAACCTTAAAATGTCCGTAAACGAGCATAGTTTGTATCAGCGTTAAAGTTGTTGAATCTAAAATCCTTTAGCAGACTTGAACTGATTGCAAACAAGTGGAAAACAATCCCACAAAAGTGCACTTATAAAATAAAAAATGACAAGAATTAAATTGGAGTTGTGGCTTTCATGGATTTTTAACGCAATAAATATATTGATACTAAATACAATTCTTGTTCGATTTCATAGATACTAAACTGTATGAGATCCACCGTCTTATCGTGAAACAACTGAGATATATAGCTCCACATTTTTTTATCGGAGGAAAATTTCTACTACCAGTACCAACAACATCAAAAAACTAAACTGTATGAGAGAGACTTAAAACTAAACTGGAAGAATTTACAGAGAATTTCGAAGAGTTATCAGTCAGGCTATTTTAATGGGTAAAGAAAACGAAGAAGAGGTGAACCGTTTGGAGAAGTAGTGGGTCATAAAGTGGAGACGTAGTGGTAAGGGGTACGCAGTGGAGGCGGTTGCAAAGACACGGGGATTTTTCTTCGCATCGTAATTTTTCACGAATGGAAGAAACAGGGAAAACATAGTGGTAAAATATCAGATGGACACGTGGCTACATACAGTGGAGTGAAGTACCAAAAGTATATGAAATTGAAGGACTAAATTATTCAAGAAAGAACAAGTGTAGTATTCTAGATATTTACCACATCAGATCCAAGACACGATTACGTGGAGAGCTTAACTAAATCAACGGTCAACTTTGAAGCAGTCGAAGGTGCATTATATGCTTCTGGCACAGCACGTGCGAGATGATCAGAAAGACACAACAGAGTGTGGTCCGATGTAAGAAGACTTGTGAGACATTCAAAGATCTATGCGACAATGATGGAATAAGCCTTAGCTCGGGACCCCAGGAGAGTAAATAGGCAATATCGGGAAAGCTACATCAAGAAAACCAGATCTTACCACCCGATACTAGACTCATCAGTTAGATATGTTTGTCAAACACTGTAACCTTGTTTTATGGACAGATCGTCTATAAATACTAGAGCCAGCTAATAATCTAATAGAGAAGGAAAGTGCTAAGTAAGATAATTAATCTAAATTAGAGATTATACTGAGATAAAATAAAAGCCTTGAGAGTTTATATAACTTTCACCGCCGCGGACGTAGGTAATCACAACTACACTGTACTTAGAATATCACGTAGCCTCCTTCTTGATACCAGGATGTCAGGAAACCTTGATCATACTATGGTGGGAACTGTGGGATCATAGGGATATTCTTTTATTGGATCATAACTTTTTATTTAAATTATACTCTAATAGGATGGATGGGGTTTTGGCCGTCTCACACTATTTTACACTTATGATCACCTTTTTATCATTACTTCTACCTAATTATAAATTTACTTTTTTATGACTACTAAAATATTAGAAAGATGAAACCAGAGTCAAAAAAATAGAATACCGGGTTATTACCGGTGAAACTGGTAATACTATTGACTTGTACGCTTCGTATATATTGTTGTAAGGATTTATGGCATAGAAAATTTATGTATCCTATAAACCCTTAAAATGTCTGTAAACGAGCATCGTTTTTATCTATTAGAGCATTGCTCAGTCGAACTCGAATGCGTTGATATCTCAAGCATGTTTGTCAATATTAGTGACCAAAACTATACGTCTTGATTTCTATTTCATTTATGACTAAGTCTCGGTCAAGGATAATTAAGTATAGTTGAGCTCTAGACTCCATGGGGGTTATCTAACGAAGACGAATAACTACACAAGGAACCAATGGAACTTCATCCGACCAAAAGGTATGTGGAGACTTGAACTTATCTAGCACTCAAAAGTCTATCTATCTCCTACTCTTGAGACAACAGTCGTATAAGTATGATAGTTTTCAAACATACATATTTGCTATTCCGAGCCGAGTTTGCTCACCTATACTTTTCTCTAAATATGTGTTGGTAAGCTTTCGCTTTGATCACTTTTCATCTTTACCCGTGACGAAAGTCATGATGAATTTTCAATCTTGAAAATAGCTTCGATGACGATAGTCGATTCTTATATCTAACGACTATTATAACATTATAGAAGAATGTTTCAATAATTGAAATGTAGAGTTGAAATTACATAACCATCTATGGATATAACCATGTATAGTATGTTTGCACATCAGTGTATAAGTCCATGTAACGGAAACCAAGTGCGTGCATATGTGTGCATGCGGTATTGGTGAAGGAGACAGGTTCGGTACGCATACCCATATGCGTACTGGCGAAAGTTTTCAAACCGAAAATTTCTGCTGAGTTTGTAGTTTGCAAACTAGTAAACCAGTCACCTTAGGTACATGTAACCATACGTGTACCCATGGAAGTTTTCGAACCAAAAATTTCTGATGAGTTTGTAAACTCAAATCTGGTAGCTAAGGTACGCATACCTGTAAGCGTACCCAAGATGGTTATATTTCTCAAATTGTTAGCTCATGAACTTAAACAATAAATCAATAAGGAATGCAATCATTTCAAACCATGGCTATATTGTTCATGAATAGATTCGAGTGAATCAAACCGATTTTGTTTCAATTGTGTCTATGTATAAAGATCTAAGCAATTGAACAACTCTTCAACTTGTTCTTTTGAGTCATTTGAACTAGTTGTGAAGAAGATGAATATAGTTGATATGAAAGTGCTCATATGGTTAACCATTATTTAACTATTTGTGAACCATCCAAATGTACACATTTAGGTACGATTACTCAAACCTAAATGAAATACATTTCATTTGTGTATGAAAAGATAATTTTCGATCTAACAGTTGAAAGATATTAACTTAGATAAATCAGGTTTTTCATCTAACAATGAATATTGAATGATTTGTTACTAAGGTAACTTAGATTGCAAACCTTGATTTGAAAACTATATAAAAGAGACGTCTAGCAACTGGAAAAACTAATCCCCACACCTCCTGTGTGATATTAGTTGTTTTTGCTAGAGTCGCTTCTCCTCTAACCGTAGGTTTCTTCTCGAGGCCCTGTCGGTTAACGACTTAAAGACTTCATTGGGATTGTGAAGCCAAACGAAACTACTTCTCTTGTAGTTGAGCGATTTTTTCTTTCCATTTTCTATAATTCGAGTTTAATTGAATAATTGGCTTTATATTATATCTCCGATAGGGAAAGATAAAAAGAAATCACAAACATCTTCGTCTCATCGTTTGGGATTCCGTAATATCTAGTTTCGCTACCATACGATTTAGATTATTGTGAGGTGATCAATAATTCTAGGCTGTTCTTCGGGAATATTAGTCCAGGTTATTGATTAGTTCCTGTTCACCTTGATTTTATCAAAAGACGGAACAAAACTCGTAGGTTTATCCGTGGGAGACATATTTATCTATTATCGTAGACTTTTCTGTGCGATACAGATTTGTTTATTAAAGTCTTTGACTTTGGGTCGTAGCAACTCTTGGTTGTGGGTGAGATCATCTAAGGGAATCAAGTGCGTAGTATCTTGATGGGATTAGAGATGTAAGGAGCGCAACTTTACCTTGAATCAATGTGATATTGATTAGCATTCAACTACAGTCCAGACCGAAGTTAGTTTGTAGTAGGCTAGTGTTTGTAGCGGCTTAATACAGTGTGGTGTTCAACCTGGACTAGGTCCCGGGGTTTTCTGCATTTGCGGTTTCCTCGTTAACAAAATTTCTCGTGTCTGTGTTATTTCTATTCCGCATTATATTTTGTTATATAATTGAAATATCACAGGTTGTGCATTGTATCGATCAATTTTAAAATCCAACCTTTGTTGATTGGAAATTGGTTGATCCTTGGATATTGGTCTTTGGTACCATCCAAGTTTATTTCTCTTGTATTTGATAAAGACTCGCAGATTTCTATTTGCTTGAGTATGGATCAAATCGAGAGATAGAGATATTAACTCCTTGATATACTTTTTATTATGATTGAGTCTAACTATCTAGTTGATTCTCTTAAAAGTATATTAGAGTTAATCCATACAGATTTCTAATCGAAATATTGGTGAGGCTGTTAGACCCCCGCATTTTCAATTGGTATCAGAATAGACAAACACGTTTAAAGACCTTATCAGTCTGTGTTTGTAGCAATCTGACTCTATGGACAATATTACTATCTCTGATAAACGTATCACCAGAAATAAAATTTTTGTTTCTAATAAATCCATCAAAGAGAAAGATCTCTCAATCTTTATTATAGACGAACCTAGTGTTCAAATGAAACAGTATGACACTGACATGTGTTATCCTGATGAATTTGACTTTGTTGTTCAAGAGGAAATAACTAGCGAGAGTAAACTAATTCTAAATCTTGTTAGAATTCAAACTGATAGATTCAAACAGTTGAAAAAACATGTCAATGTCCTTCTTGTTGTAGTAAAAGACTGTGGCTCATGTGAAAAGGCTTCTTATAAGAAAAATCCTGTAGTTCGATCAACTCGTATCCTACTTGAGGAAAAGCTTACAAAGGATGCTTTAGATGTTGAACATCTTTTGAGTAAACTCTCTATTCAAGGATGTTCAGAAAAGTCTATTATGCCATCTACTTCTATTCAAACTGAAAGAGCTCCAGTTTCAGAAGTAATTGCAGATTCTCTTCCCACTCAAACTAATTTGCAGGGGAGTCACACATCAGTTGGAAGAAAGAAATCTCCAAACGATATTGTTAAGTATGAAATCTCTAATCACTCCCGTGATCAGAAAGTGTGCCTTTTTTGTGATTCAATAGGGCATATAGTGCAGAAAAGGAAATCCAAGTTGAAAAACAAATCATTTTTTCAACTTCAACATACCTTAGATTAAATTCTTAAAGGTATAACTGACATTTGTATATCTAAACCAATTGGTTTTAGTACTCATCCTGTGTTTCTTACCAGGAAGGTCAGTTCAATGAGTTCCTCAAATGCACAAAAGCATAATAGACCTCTTGACAAATATCGTCCAAGAAGAACTCATGTTCTCTCTCATGATAAAAAGGGAGATAATGATGTGAATCATGTATCAAATGAAGAATGCATATATGAGATGATGGACGACAACCTAAAATTTATTATTGAGGGATACAAGGAAATCATCAACAAACTGTGCAGTTTATCTCGACAACATTCTTCAGGTAAAAATCCTTACTATATATACGTTGTATTATGATGATAGTAAATTTTATGATAACTTTTCACATCATAACAGTCTTCCTCCAAAGTACAAAAGGAAGAGGTTTAACCAAAAAAAATATTCATTTAATGAGCTAAAGGCTCATACTTGTGATATTTAATCACAAGGTTGAAATCTCTCACACCAAAAATCATGGTTGAGAGATATGTTCAGGTATACTTGTTAGAATGGTATTTTCAGATTCTCAAGCTATTTTATTATCGACTTTAGCATGAGTATCCTTGTAAAAATACTTGCACAAGTATTTGTTTTGCTGTTGTTGATTTTTTTTTTGGTTACACAAGGTGCTACTCATGTACTCTAAAAATTGCTTCTCTTATGAGACACTGGTTTTTGGAGTCATCATGATGTTCCTCGTTTTGTAAGAGTTTTCAGCAAAGTCGCGTGTGTATGACTCTTGTTATGCTCTTGGATCGAAATTGAACTCGTACAGGTTACCCGTGTGATAAGCAAGAATCAATTAAGGAAACCATAAAACTTCCTTCCCTAAGAAACCTTTAAGTAGCCGACCTATTGATTTACGTAAGTCACGTACGATTACTCTAGGTTATTTTATGGGTTATCAAGAATGTCCTCTTCTTCATATCTCTATGGTTATTTTTCAAAAGGATTTCTTGAGAAAGGTTTTAGTTTTGAATCGAAAGGAATGAAGAAAAGAACTCTTGTAGAAGAAGGTGCACCTAATGTCTCATGCTACTATACCTACTCACATTAAGATGTTGAGAATGAGGATATGGTTTCTGCTTAAGTGGTTCATGACTTTCTTAAATACTTTGAGGAAGCAAAACTGCAACTTGTTGATACAATGAAGGATCTTGATGTGGTTAGAAGTGAGTTGATAAACGTTACTACTGACCTTGGTCTCATAAAGTCACATGTTAAAGAACTTATGAATGAGGATATCTTCTCCGAAGATGCAGTTGATAATATGAATCACAATCTTAAAAGTCTCGACACCCATGAAGCTGCCGAACGTGAACTTTAGCTCGTGATCGGTTTCTAGTAGATTTTTTTTTTGTCTAGGAAGTCTTCTTATGAAAATTCTATTCTTGTGTTTTAGGAAGAATAACTAGAGTTTGGAATAGCCATTATTGTGATTACACATAGCTATGTCCAATATTTCCATCTTTGTTTGTTTTTAGATTTATTTATTTAAACTCTTAAATTGTTTGGAAGATGATCTTTGCAACATTAATCTTTATGGTTTTATATATTTCAATATGTTATGGGATATGTGTGTTTGCGTCCGTGAACCATTATTGTCCCATACGATGTCAAAAATTATCTCTTTTATATGTCGATATGCAAGTATTGATATAAGATCGATGAACGTTTGACAAACAAAAATTGAACCTATTTTGTCGTTATGCAAATAATTGATGGAAGATAGGATGATTTTTTTTTTTACGAGGATTATGTCTATTGTATTTCATTATGCAAATAGTGATGGAAAATAGAATGAATCCTTGTCTATGCCGTAGTATTGGTCTTCCCTAATCCATATTTTATGTATATACTGTGCAACTCGATAAGTCTTCTCGTGTGAGCATTCCCAACTAGAGTAATCATAGATTCATTTGTGGTTATTTTGGTTGTGTATTTTAGATTAATCATGGGTTTTCTTGTGGTTAGTTTAATTCAGAATTTTTCGGATACAAAATCATTTTTGTGTTTTTTGATGTCCAAAGAAATCCTTATTTTCTTGTGAAAGTAAGGTCGCTCTTGTTGTTCTCCCGGGAATGACGTCAAATGGGGGAGAGTTCTTTTGAACTTGCGCTTAATTTCCATATCTTTGTGGGGAGTGCGGCTATGAAATTTTTAGGGGTTACCTTGTATCTTTATAAAATCCTTGATGAATGCATTTAGCTTCGGCTTTATGATTGCATCTAAATAAAGTTGATATGTGTTTCTTTCTTTGGTCTTGAAGCGTCTCCGTGAAAACTTCATTAGGATCCGTTTTCGTTCCTTTACTAATTTTATTGACAAAAAGGAGGAGAATTAATATGTAGTTCACACTACAAAAACATATGGTTTTCAAATCATTATGTAAGGGGGAGTGGTTTTCATGTTGAGATGAATGTATTGACTAAGGGGGTGTGATACATATCACCATAGTATAGTTATTAAGGTTGTGATATAAGAACTTTGTTGCTGTGTAATAATACTATGAAATTGTATAACAATGATCGATAGATTTTGTTTTCCCATAGTTATGGCTACGGATCTTCAACAAATATGATGTTGAACTGAACATCTATGGAATCATGGGAGTACTTGGAAAAATGAAGTTTTGAAGTAATGTTGAAGCACCAAGGAGATCAAGCATGTGGACGAGAAGCTACAAAGTTTTATCTATTTTGTAAACCATATGTATTGATAGTTTTGTCACTAAAATTTACAAAGGGGGAGATTGTTAGAGAATTGCTCGGTCGAACTCGCATGCGTTGCTATCTCAAGCATGTTTGTCAATATTAGTGATCAAAACTATACATCTTGATTTCTAGTTTACTTATGACTATGTCTTGATCTAGGATATATGAGCTCCAGACTCCATGTCGATTATCTTGCGAAGACGAATAACTACTCAAGGAACAAGTGGAACTTCATCCGATCAAAAGGTATATGGAGACTTGAACTTATATAGCACTCAAAAGTCCATCTATCTCATACTCTTGAGACAAAAGTCGTATAAGTATGATAGTTTTCATACATACACATTCTGTTTGGAGCCGAGTTTACTCGCCTATATTTTTTATCGAAATATGTGTTGGTAAGCTTTCACTTTAACCACTATTCATCTTTACCCATGACGAAAGTTATGATGACGCTTCAATCTTGAAAATAGCTTTGATGATGATAGTCAATTCTTATGTCTAAAGACTATTATAATATTATAGAAGAATGTTTCAATAATTGAAATGTAGAGTTGAGATTACGTAACCATCTATGGATAAAAGCATATATATTGTGTTCGCACATCAGTGTATAAGTCCATGTACCGGAAACCAAGTGCGTGCATATGTGTGCATGCGGTGTTAGTGAAGGAGACAGGTTATGTACGCGTACTGGAGAAGTTTTCGAACCGAGAATTTCTGTTGAGTTTGTAGTTTTCAAACTATTAAACCAGTCACCTTAGGTACGTGTACCCAAGATGGTTATATTTCTCAAATCGGTAGCTCATGAACTTAAACCATAAATCAATAAGGAATGAAATCTTTGCAAACCGTGGCTACATTGTTCATGAATTGATTCGAGTGAATCAAACCGATTTTGTTTCAATTGTGTCTATGTATAAAGATCTAAGCAATTGAACAACTCTTCAACTAGTTATTTTGAGTCATTTGAACTAGCTGTGAAGAAGATGAATATGGTTGATATAAAAGTGCTCATATGGATAACCATTGGTTAACTATTTGTGAACCAACCAAATGTACACGTTTAGGTACGGTTACTCAAACCTAAATGAAATACATTTCATTTGTGCGTGACAAGCTAAGTTTCGATCTAACGGTTGAAAGATATTAGCTTGGATAAATCAGGTTTTTCATCTAACGGTGAGTATTGAATGCTTTGTTACCAAGTTAACTTAGATTGCAAACCATGATTTGAAAACTATATAAAGGAGATGTCTAGCAACTGGAAAAACTAATCCCCACACCTCCTGTGTCATAGTAGTTGGTTTTGCTAGAGTCGATTCTCCTTTAACCGTAGGTTTCTTCTAGAGACCCAGTCGGATAACGACTTAAAGACTTCATTGGGATTATGAAGCCAGACGAAATTACTTCTCTTGTAGTTGAGCAATCCGATCTTTCCATTTTCTATCGTACGAGTTCAATTGAATAATTGTCTTGAGATTATATCTTCGATAGCGCAAGATAAAAAGAAATCATAAACATCTTCGTCTCATCGTTTGTGATTCCACAATATCTAGTTTCGCTACCATACGATTTAGATTAGTGTGAGGTGATCAATGATTCTAGGTTGTTATTCGGGAATATAAGTTCGGGTTATTGATTAATTCATGTTCACCTTGATTTAATCAAAATACGGAACAAAACTCGTAGGTTTATCTGAGGGAGACATATTTATCTATTATCATAGACTTTTCTGTGTGATACAGATTTTTTTATTAAAGTCTTTGATTTTGGGTCGTAGCAACTCTTGGTTGTGGGTGAGATCATCTAATTAAGGGAATCAAGTGCGTAGTATCCTGCTGGGATCAGATACATAAGGAGCGCAAATGTACCTTGAATCAGTGTGATATTGATTAGGGTTCAACTACAGTCCAGACCGAAGTTAGTTTGTAGTAGACTAGTGTCTGTAACGGCTTAATATAGTGTGGTGTTCAATATGGACTAGCTCCCGGGGGTTTTCTGCATTTTCGGTTTCCTCGTTAACAAAATTTCTAGTGTCTGTGTTATTTCTATTCCGCATTATATTTTGTTATATAAATGAAATATCACAGGTTGTGCATTGTATTGATCAATTGTGATATCCAACCTTTGGTTGTTGATTGGAAACTGATTAATCCTTGGATATTGGTCTTTGGTACCATCCAAGTTTATTTCTCTTATATTTGATAAAGACTCGCAGATTTCTATTTGCTTGAGTCTAACTGTCTAGTTGATTCTCTTAAAAGTATATTAGAGTTAGTTCATAGAGATTTCTAATCTAAATATTGGGTGAGGTTGTTAGCCCCCTGCATTTTCAATATCAGCGTTATAGTTGATGAATCCACAATCATTTACTAGACAAACAAGAGAAAAAAAGTCCCACAATAGTGCACTTGTAAAAGCAATCTTAGTGTTAGGGATTAATATTTTAAAGAGTAGCGCGCATTATACATAAGCTGATAGCTGATAGTAATACCTCTTGGGTTTCTAAACCTCCTAGAAGTATCTATGGGATCCTTTTACATGATCAAGAGGATATGTATTTAGCTTACTAGTTAAAGCAGTTTGTTTTTTTAATTTTTTGTAGTATGTGTGTTCTGATTTGATCTTGTTGTGTATTTTAGTTGAAGAACTAAGTATGGGTGTTTTAGTTTGTTCAGTTGTGACTTGTCTGTATGTTTTGGTTTGTATCTTGAAATTGTAGTTTCTGTACTTGGTTTCTTTCTGGATCAATGAAATTTATATTTCATTAAAAAAAAAGATAGGTGATAGTGACTAAATAACAAGAAACAAGCTGATAGGTGTCTAAAACACCTAATTTTATATCAAGTATTTATGCTTTCTTTGCGAGTTTTCTTGTAAATTATGTCTCTTATGTTTGTTTTTGAGTTATTAGGTATTCTGGAGTCGTTTGGAGCAAAAAGAAGGAGAAACTACTCATTTAGAGCGAAAAGGACAAAAAGATCAATTCACATGCGAGAGATACTTGGAGCAGGCTAGGTTGTGCGAAGAGGAAATAAAGAATGAATTGTCAGTCTCCCATAACTGACAGTTGAGTCGAAGAAGTAAGACATCGGTTACCTGGAACTGACAGGCCAAAGAGTTTGGGTGACCCTTATCCGAGTGTTGCGGGTGTCATTATCCAACCCGGTTTCATTACATCCCCGAATTCGATGATAGAGATATTTCTCTCATTCACCTTTACCTGAAATTCAGACAGAAGAAAAAGCAGCGATTCTTACTGCTGAAATTGAGAAAAGTGGTGAGGTTTCACCTGCGTTCGAGCTACTTCACCATTAATGGAGAATAAGAGAGATGAGTAGGGTTTATGAAGGAAACAGGAGATCGTGATTCTTGGGAGCAACATACTGTGGATTGTCACTGCTGCTACAGATTGAGAAGCAAAGAGTTTTTAATGAAGAAATTAGGGAAGTATTGATGAGATTAGTGATGGGTATCTTTGATTTCACGACTGGAGTAGTTAATTTGTGAGAAATTTAGGTTTTATTTTGTAACAGAGAATGTTAGGGTTTGAGAAGAATTGAACTGGCATCAATAGAGGAGAAGAATTAGATGGCTTGAAGCTAAAGCTGGTGTTGGTGATGACATAGGTGAACTGAATTAGGTCAAGAACAAATCTGTTACTGCCATGAAATGGGGTTTGCAAGAATGGAGAATGATGCAGCTGAGTAGGTGGTAGTGCTGGTGAAGACTTGAAGGGTTTGGCTACAGTTTGGAGTCAAGAAAGCACTACAGGGAAGAGCATAATGGCATCACTGGTGGTGATTCAGTATATGGCAGTGGTGAAAATGGAGCTGCCAATGGTGGTGACTGAATTGATGCTGAGAGCTACAAGGATATGGAGCATGACCCAGGTGAAAGAATGGGTGTTGTGGTTCGAGAGGGAGAAGATTGAGAAGATGCAATGAACTGTTTAATCTCAGATGCAGGTGAAGGAGTAGGTGGTTCTACTGCCACTTAAATTGCAGAGAAAATGGAATCGATTATGAATCTGAGAATGGGAGTTGTGTTGGTGATTTGGACAGAGGAGCAATTGTTGATGTGCATGACTGAGATGAAGTTTGGTTGCAGTTCAAACTGCAGGATCAACAAGGTGTTGGTGTGGGTTGTGCGCAAGCAAGAGTAGGTGATGTACAGTTGAGATGTAGAAGATGCAGTTGTGGATGAATGAAGTTGTATGGAGTTGTTTTGAGTGTGAAGGTACAAATGCTGCTGTTGGTGGTCTGTTGAGACCGTAGAAGAACAAGAGTTGTTGGTTGCAGTGGGATATGGGTTGCTAGTGATGCACTGCTGGTGGTTGCTAGTATTGAGGCTAAAAGGTTATGGCATGTGCAAGCTAGTAATGGAGATGTGGCTGTGCAAATGGTGGATTGTTTTACAAGATTAGTGTTGAATGTGAACTCGAGGACTGGGCTCTTGTAAAAGGCAGTTCAGGTGGTTATTGGAAGTTAACAGGGAAGTTACAAAATGACATGTGGATGTTGGTCGCAGTAGCAGGTTGCGGAGAAAGGGTGGTCACTGCCATCCGAAGATGCTTGTAATAACAGGGAAAGAAGAGTTAAGCTGCTGGTACAGATGCAATGGGGACTGACATGGCTTGGCATGAACTGATGGCGTTACAGTTGGTGGCATTGTAATTGCATCTACTGTGGTGTTGGTGCTGTAAAGATGGAGCAGAAGTGTAAGAATGGGGCAGTTAAAGGAAGAAATGGAACTTGTGCGGAAATGAGAACAATGATGAAGGCCAAGGAAATGCAGTGGAGCAGCTGATGTTGTTGCAATGGTGTTTGAGGGACTGAAGTTGCAAGAGAAGATACACTGCGAAAACACAACTATATTTGCGCACCGGTGAGCATAGCTTGGAATGTCGGATTGCAGAAGTTAAAGCGTGAATCATGATATTTCATTGAATCATGAAGGGGGTATGAGTCGAATGGAAGAGTTGGCGGCCGGATATGTGAGCTACATGGCACGCTTTTGGGTGCGTTTTCGCAAGAACAAAGAATTGGTTTAGGTGGTATTTTGAAAGTTTGAATTGCAGAGAAATGGAGTTGAGCAATGGGAGTGTGCGCTTGCCTGGTGACGTCTTCCAATGCTTCAAGTGATCGGAGAAATTTTTCCGGTGACCGGATTCCGGCCAAGTTCTGGTCAAAAACCCAGTTTTCCGGCGAGCACTTTTTGGGACAGATTTTCTACATGGGTTTCTCTTGCTCGTGGGCCGGGTGAATTTCCAACTGATGGACTTTGAAGACAAAACCTATTTTTGAAAGGAGAAAAAGCTATAAAAAGGAAGTTTTCTACACAATTTGATATACAACGTTTTATTCTATTCTTGGAGCTTTTGCAGAGAACTACTTCTAGGGTTTGCTTTCTTTTATGTTTCATCTTATTTCTTTGAATATTATGAGGATGAACTCCATGAATATGAGTAGCTAAATACAATAATTGGTTATGGGATAAATGTTGATTTCTTCAAGCATGTTATTTGATTCTATGAATTAGTTTTGTCTCAATTTTATCGTTTATGATTCATCGTTTTTATTATCATATGATTTGAATGCTAGTTTGGTTGAGTCCGGAATCAATTGGATTTGTTTTCATCTCTATAGCTATATTAGGGTTTTCAATACGTAAAAGTTGTTATCTCTGATTTTTAGTAGCATCTTGTGGTTAATACTTGTAGTGATACATCTTTTTAATCGCATATGAATCATAACCTTTGTTAAAACGAATTAGTGCTTTTACACGTTTGTTTGCATCGATTAGTCTTATTTCATATAACTTATTGCTATTAGGGAGTTAAATCTAATTGTGCTTTTACACTTTAGGTTGCTTTTTAAGAAGATTTCACAATAGCATCTTTTAATGTTGTTTGTGATAAAATCAGGAAATAAACGGGATACTCTTGCGATCAAGATATCCTAGGACTTTTGATAATTGAGAGATTAAAACCAATTCTAATCATAGATGAAAAATACATGTTTGTGAATGATACTATCCCTTAACCAATATCTTCTCCTTATTGATTATTCCAACTATTTGATTTTCTTTATTTAGTATTATTACTTTGATAAAAACAAAAACACACCTTGGGTTATTTGGTTACATAAGAATATGAAAATTGCATAACAACAATCTCCTCTCTGTGGATACGAACTCTTTCTTATCGAACACTATATTTATAATTAGTAAAGTGAGGAAGTGAATTATTTTTGACGCATACGACACGCATCAAATTTTGGCGCAGTTGCCGGGGAGGCATTCGGCTTGTTATCTAGTTTTTAGTTTCTTTTTATTATTTTTCTGCTTGCATACTTGTGTTTCGTTTCTTGTCTTGTTTCTCACTTGTTTGTGAGAATTGTTTTTCTGGTACCTAATCTCTGGCTTCTAAAGATTGGAATTATCCAAGGTGCGGGATAGCTACTCGAAAAGGCACAATACTCCAACTAAGGCAAGGCACAACGGAAGAACACAACTTGGAAGTAGAACACGAAGCTCTTCATCAAGAAGGAGAGGAAGTAGAACACGATATTCCTTTTGAAGAAGAAGGAGAAGGAGAAGGAGAAGAAGCAATGGGTGACCCTGAAAATCGTTCACTTAAATACTTAGCTTCTCACAAGCTGGATATACAGCAGGGTTGCATTCAAACCGACTCCACTTATGAAATTAAGTCGGGACTTCTTAGAGAATTACCAAAGTTCCATGGTTTAGTGAATGAAGATCCAAACAAGCATCTTATGGATTTCCACATCATTGTCATGGCTATGCTCCCAGCAAATATGGAGGCGGATGGTGCTATGTTGAAGGTTTTTCGATTCTCATTGGAAGGTAATGCTAAGGATTGGTTATACTACTTGCCTTCCGGGAGTGTTACAACTTGGAATGGGCTCAAGAAACTCTTTCTAGAGAGATATTTTCCTGCATCTAAGGCTACTCAAATTCGCAAGGAGATTTGCGGAATGAAGCAAAATGTGGGAGAATCGTTATATGATTATTGGGAACGATACAAGAGGTTGGTGGAAAGCTGTCCTCATCACCAATTTAGTGACGCCATGATCATCCAATACTTCTATGAAGGACTCCAATCAAGTGATAGGAATCTTATCGACGCAGCGGGTGGTGGTGCACTAGTGAGCAAGACGGTGGCACAAGCTAGAGAGTTGATTGAAAACATGGCAGCAAACTCTCAACAATTCTTGAGTCGTGGTTCGGATGTGCTTCTTCGGCGAGTCAATGAAGTGATCGAGGTGGAGGAACTTCGTCAACAAATGGGAAACATCACAACAATGCTACAACAAGTTTCAGCCGCGGTGATACCAAATTATCATGGGTATGAAGACGTCAATGAGCAAGCTAATGCGGTTTTTCTAAATCAGCCAAGACGGTATGATCCTTATTCCAATACTTACAATCCGGGATGGAGAGATCACCCCAATTTTAGCTATGCGAACAAGAAAGGAGCGGTTCAACAACCTACTTTCAACAATTCGGGTGGATTTCAACCTCAACAACAACAATTCCAGCCGCGTCAACAATTTCAACAATCTCAATTTCAACAACAACAACCTCAAAATTAGGGGTCAAGTATGGAAGAGTTGATGAAATATTTTATGCAAATAACGGAAAGCACGATGAAAGAGTTGCAAACCCAAGTTAGTTCTATGGCTCTTGAGATGAACCAAATGAAGGCACAAAATAGTGGGAAACTCCCTTCTCAACCTATTAACCCAAAAGAGGGTGTCAATGCGATTACGTTGAGAAGTTGTACACAACTTGTGCAACCCGAAGTTGCTGATTCGGGCGAGGTGGAAACACCAAAGGAACCTGTTTTGGAGGAGAAGAATGAAGATTCTCCCCAAACTTCTGAGGTACCTATTCCGAACTCTAAAACTCCTATTCCTACTTATGTTCCTCCTTTACCTTTTCCTCGCAGATTTGCAAATTCTAAGAAGGAGGCACTAGAAAAGGAGATTTTAGACGTTCTTAAGAGATTCATGTGAACATACCACTCATTGATGCTATTAAGCAAGTTCCAAAGTATGAAAAAGTGTTGAAGGACCTGTGTACCAATAAGCAAAGGCTCAAAGGTAATGAAGTGCTTAGTGTGGGGTAAAATTCTTCGGCAATCTTACAACACAAACTCCCACTGAAATGCAAAGACCCGGGCAGCTTGGACATCCCCGTCACAATTGGTACCACTACATTTAACAAAGCAATGTTAGACTTAGGTGCATCCGTTAATGTTATGCCTGCATCTATGTATAAGTCACTTGATTTAGGTCCTCTCAAAAAGGCTGAAATTGTGTTGCAATTAGCCGATCGCTCTAATGTCTACCCAATGGGTATTGTTGTGGATGTTCTTGTGCAGGTTAATCAACTAGTATTTCCAGCAGATTTTTGTGTTTTAGAGATGGATGAAGGTTTACCGGACTCGTCTCTTCCATTTCTACTTGGGCGTCCCTTCATGAAAACAGCGAATACCATTATTAATGTGGATAAGGGAACGCTAACTATGGAGTTTGATGGAGAAGTAATACGTTTCAATATTTTCGAGACGATGAGATATCCTAGTGATGTCCACTCTTGCTTATCCGTTGATGTTATGGATACTTTGGCACAACAAATGTTTGAATTGAATGGTGATGATGCTTTGGAAACCGTTTTAACTACATCCATTGATAATGGTGTAGAGTGTGTTAATGAGGTCAAAGAAGCCCTTGGTGATCTCAATCAATACAAGGATGCCCGGAAACTCATAATATCTCTTTTATTTCTTTACCATGCAGTGATGAAAAAATTTTACCCTCTATTATTAAATCTCCAAAGTTAGAATTGAAACCTCTTCCTAGTCACTTAAAGTACTTGTACTTAGGTGACAATGAAGAGTTACCTGTGATTGTTTCTAACGAGCTTAGTGAATTACAGGAGCAAAAACTTATAAGGGTGCTAAG
Source organism: Papaver bracteatum (assembly GCA_023529315.1). Lineage (NCBI taxonomy): Eukaryota > Viridiplantae > Streptophyta > Magnoliopsida > Ranunculales > Papaveraceae > Papaver > Papaver bracteatum. The sequence continues at coordinate 202,015 of JAJJWX010004824.1, forward strand.
GAAGCACAAGACGGCCATAGGATGGAAAATTGCCGATATCAAGGGTATAAGCCCTGCCGTTTGCATGCATAAGATTCGTTTGGAGGACGATGCAAAGCCTACGAGGGAAGCGCAACGTCATTTGAACCCCCCAATGATGGAAGTTGTGAAAAAGGAGATACTCAAGCTTTTGGAAGTGGGTGTTATATACCCCATATCCGATAGCAAGTGGGTGATCCAGGTACAAGTTGTACCAAAGAAATCAGGGGTGACCGTGGTGGAGAATGATGAGAATGAACTTGTCCCAACTCGTGTGCAAACCGGTTGGAGGGTTTGTATCGATTATAGGAAATTGAATGCCACTACTAGAAAAGATCACTTTCCATTACCTTTTATTGATCAAATACTTGAACGTCTAGCTAGACATGCTTATTATTGTTTCCTTGATGGCTATTCAGGTTATAATCAGATTGTGATAGCGCCAGAGGATCAAGAGAAAACCACTTTCACTTGTCCTTTTGGTACTTTTGCTTATCGAAGGATGCCTTTTGGCTTGTGCAATGCTCCAGATACTTTTCAAAGGTGTATGGTAAGTATATTTTCAGAATATGTTGAAAACATAATCGAAGTGTTCATGGACGACTTTAGTGTCTTTGGTGATTCATTTTACCTTTGTTTGAACAATTTGTCACTAATCCTTGAACGATGTGTTGAAACAAATCTTGTGCTTAATTGGGAGAAGTGCCATTTTATGGTAACTCATGGCATAGTTTTAGGCCATATAGTATCTTCTAAAGGCTTGGAAGTTGATAAATCTAAGATAGACCTTATTCGTGCTCTAACCCCTCCCACTACGGTGAGGGATATACGCTCTTTTCTTGGTCATGCAGGTTTTTATCGTAGATTCATCAAGGATTTTTCCAAGATAGCATCATCACTTTGTACCTTATTGCAAAAAGATGTGGTTTTTAACTTTGACTAAAAGTGTGTGGCGGCATTCAATCGTTTGAAAGAACTTTTGATTTCAGCCCCTATCATTAAACCACCGGATTGGAGCAAGCCTTTTGATATCATGTGTGATGCAAGTGATTATGCGGTTGGTGCGGTGCTTGGGCAGCGTGTGGGGAAGATACCTCATGCTATTTATTATGCTTCTAGAACGTTAAATGAAGCCCAACAAAACTACACTACCACTGAAAAAGAGTTATTAGCTATTGTTTTTGCTTTGGAAAAGTTTCGCTCTTATCTAATTGGTACAAAAGTTGTTGTCTTTTCAGATCATGCAGCACTTAGGTACTTGCTTACAAAGAAAGAGGCGAAACCGAGGCTCATACGGTGGATTTTACTCTTGCAAGATTTTGATATTGAAATCAAGGACAAGAAAGGAATTGAGAACACCGTTGAGGATCATTTGAGACATCTTGCTGTGGACAAGGAAGCTATCCCGTTGCGTGAAAGTTTCCCGGATGAGCAACTTTTCTCAATTGCATTTGCGGAACCATGGTATGCGGATATTGTGAACTACTTGGTAACTAAACAAATCCCAAAGAACTTGTGTCGTCCTGAGAGGGAAAAACTTAAGAGGTTAGGGAACCAATATATACGGGATGATCCATACTTGTGGAAGCATGGCAGCGACCAAGTAATAAGAAGGTGCGTTCCCGAATCTGAATTTAACTCTATCTTGTCTTTTTGTCACTCCTATGCTTGCGGAGGACATTTTGGGAGTAAAAGAACAGCTCACAAGGTACTTGAAAGCGGTTTTTATTGGCCAACTCTATTTAAGGATGCACATATATTTTTCACAACTTGTGATAGGTGCCAAAGGACAGGCAATCTAGGTGCCCGAAATCAAATGCCACAAACTTTTATTCAATTTATTGAAGTTTTTGATGTATGGGGTATTGATTTTATGGGTCCTTTTGTCAACTCCCATGGGAATTTTTATATCTTACTTGCTGTTGATTATGTCTCGAAATGGGTGGAAGCTAAGGCCACCCAAACTAATGATTCTAAAGTGGTTTCAGATTTTGTGCAAGCTCACATTTTTGCAAGGTTTGGAATTCCAAGAGCCATAATTAGCGATGGGGGATCTCACTTCAAAAACAAGTTCTTACAAGGATTGTTAAAGAAGTACAATGTGTTGCACAAGATTGCAACACCTTATCATCCCCAAACCAATGGACAAGCCGAGGTGTCGAACCGAGAGGTGAAATCCATACTAGAAAAGACGGTGAATCCAACAAGGAAATATTGGAGCATGCGACTTAATGATGTTTTGTGGGATTATAGAACCGCATACAAAACACCTATTGGGATGTCTCCTTTTAAGATTGTGTACGGTAAGCCTTGTCACTTACCCGTTGAGATTGAACATAAGGCGTTTTGGGCTATTAAGCAATGCAATTTGGAGTTAGATGGTGCTGGAAAACAAAGGAAGTTGCAACTCCAAGAGCTAGAAGAGTTACACAATGATGCATTTGAAAGCTCGCGCATTTACAAGGAGAAAACTAAGGCATTTCATGATTCTATGATTTCTAGAAAACAATTTTGTGTTGGGCATAAAGTGCTTTTGTTTAATTCTCGCTTGCAATTATTTCCGGGTAAATTGAGGTCACGTTGGATCGGACCTTTTGTTGTTACTAATGTGTTTTCTCATGGTGCAGTAGAAATTCGTAGCATAGCTATAGGAAAGGAGTTTAAAGTGAATGGACACCGGCTAAAACCATATTATGAGAACTTTACTTCCAAAGTTGTGGAAGGTGTGAACTTTTTGGAGGCATCCTCGCTGGAGGAGTCTTAGGAAACAAGGAGCACGTCGGGCTGACGACTTTAAACCAAGCGCTAAGTGGGAGGAAACCCACCGGTTTTGTATCTTTACCCTTATCTTTTTATTTTTATGCATTTGCTTTTATCTTTATTTTCTTTGTTTTTGCATATCATTTGCGGAATTTCCCACCTTGAACTCTCTTTGGATGATTCAATTTTACATTGAGGACAATGTAAAGTTTAAGTGTGGGGGAGCATTTATATGTTTGTATAGTTTGTTTTGGTTTGTTTTATGCATTTTAAAAAAAAAAATCAGAAAAAAAGAAAAACCAAGAAAAATTTGTGCTTTTTGAACTCCGAAATCTAGAAACTTGTGCCTTTAGGATGACACCATTAGTGGATGGAACCATTTTTATTGCAGGAGTTGAGGAACCAATTAACTAAAAGGGGACGAACATAACTCATAATCATAAATACCATGATAGTTGTTACCATATCTCGGAATATCACCATATCGCATTCTATTTTTATTTTTCCATATTTATCTATTGTTCTCTTAGTGCTTTGGTGGGTCACTAAACATCGACGTGTTATTACTGCTAGGATGAAATAGAGTGATTGAGTTACTAGAAAAAAAAAAAAAAAAAAAAAAAAAAAAAAAACAAAAGAGACCGACCAATTAGACCAAAACGGAATAAAATGACACTTGGGAATAACAGTATGTGTAAAACGTAGTCCTTGTCTCCGTCGCCTAAACAAGCGTGGAATGCAGGATCCAAGGCAACTATCATGTAATTGCTGACAAGAATCGTGCACTTGGATCCAGTTTGATCCAATCATGTTGTCTAAAAAAAATTAAAAAAAAAATTTAAAAGTAAAAAAAAAGTGAAAAAGAAAAGAAAAAGAAAGGAAAGTATTATATTGGTTGAATAAAGTCACTCCTTGTTCCCTTGTATACTCCAGTGAGTTGATGTAGAATTCAAACCAAGTAGCTCAATCCAATAGGAATAGGTTCATCTTGGCAGTGACCTTCAGACAGATATGGGAAACATCGATCACTTGTGAACATTCGCCAACATCTACATCTATATCCATCTTCTTAATCTTTTCATTGTGATTGTGGTTTGTTAGTTTCCGAGTATTGTGGCTTGTTCGACTATCTAATTAAAGCTTTACTAATATATGAATTGAATTTGCACAAGGTACCTCCTCCTGTAGTCATTTTGGATTCGTTCATTGATTTGTCACAAATAGACGGAGTTGGAAATATAGGTTTTGTAGGCAGACCTCTTGTAAACCTTCACGAGACTAAAACTCGTCCACTAGGGACACCTAGGGGTTCAAAGGCTTGTTATTTATGCTTAAAGTGACCGTAGCCTCAACGAGACGGAGTTGTATGTATTTGTTTTAGTAATTATTTTTGTTTGATTTGCTCGAGGACTAGCAAAGTATAAGTGTGGGGGAATCTGATAGGTGTCTAAAACACCTAATTTTATATCAAGTATTTATGCTTTCTTTGCGAGTTTTCTTGTAAATTATGTCTCTTATGTTTGTTTTTGAGTTATTAGGTATTCTGGAGTCGTTTGGAGCAAAAAGAAGGAGAAACTACTCATTTAGAGCGAAAAGGACAAAAAGGTCAATTCACATGCGAGAGATACTTGGAGCAGGCTAGGTTGTGCGAAGAGGAAATAAAGAATGAATTGTCAGTCTCCCATAACTGACAGTTGAGTCGAAGAAGTAATCCATCGGTTACCTGGAACTGACAGGCCAAAGAGTTTGGGTGACCCTTATCCGAGTGTTGCGGGTGTCATTATCCAACCCGATTTCATTACATCCCCGAATTCGATGATAGAGATATTTCTCTCATTCACCTTTACCTGAAATTCAGACAGAAGAAAAAGCAGCGATTCTTACTGCTGAAATTGAGAAAAGTGGTGAGGTTTCACCTGCGTTCGAGCTACTTCACCATTAATGGAGAAAAAGAGAGATGAGTAGGGTTTATGAAGGAAACAGGAGATCGTGATTCCTGGGAGAAACATACTGTGGATTGTCACTGCTGCTACAGATTGAGAAGCAAAGAGTTTTTAATGAAGAAATTAGGGAAGTATTGATGAGATTAGTGATGGGTATCTTTGATTTCACGACTGGAGTAGTTAATTTGTGAGAAATTTAGGTTTTATTTTGTAATAGAGAATGTTAGGGTTTGAGCAGAATTGAACTGGCATCAATAGAGGAGAAGAATTAGATGGCTTGAAGCTGCAGCTGGTGTTGGTGATGACATAGGTGAACTGAATTAGGTCAAGAACAAATCTGTTACTGCCATGAAATGGGGTTTGCAAGAATGGAGAATGATGCAGCTGAGTAGGTGGTAGTGCTGGTGAAGACTTGAAGGGTTTGGCTACAGTTTGGAGTCAAGAAAGCACTACAGGGAAGAGCAGAATGGCAGCACTGGTGGTGATTCAGTATATGGCAGTGGTGAAAATGGAGCTGCCAATGGTGGTGACTGAATTGATGCTGAGAGCTACAAGGAGATGGAGCATGACCCAGGTGAAAGAATGGGTGTTGTGGTTCGAGAGGGAGAAGATTGAGAAGCTGCAATGAACTGTTTAAGCTCAGATGCAGGTGAAGGAGTAGGTGGTTCTACTGCCACTTAAATTGCAGAGAAAATTGAATTGATTATGAATCTGAGAATGGGAGTTGTGTTGGTGATTTGGACAGAGGAGCAATTGTTGATGTGCATGACTGAGATGAAGTTTGGTTGCAGTTCAAACTGCAGGATCAGCAAGGTGTTGGTGTGGGTTGTGCACAAGCAAGAGCAGGTGATGTACAGTTGAGATGTAGAAGATGCAGTTGTGGATGAATGAAGTTGTATGGAGTTGTTTTGAGTGCGAAGGTACAAATGATGCTGTTGGTGGTTTGTTGAGACCGTAGAAGAACAAGAGTTGTTGGTTGCAGTGAGATATGGGTTGCTAGTGATGCACTGCTGGTGGTTGCTAGTATTGAGGCTAAAAGTTTATGGCATGTGCAAGCTAGTAATGGAGATGTGGCTGTGCAAATGGTGGATTATTTTACAAGATTAGTGTTGAATGTGAACTCGAGGACTGGGCTCTTGTAAAAGGCAGTTCAGGTGGTTATTGGAAGTTAACAGGGAAGTTACAGAATGACATGTGGATGTTGGTCGCAGTAGCAGGTTGCAGAGAAAGGGTGGTCACTGCCATCCGAAGATGCTTGTAATAACATGGAAAGAAGAGTTAAGCTGCTGGTACAGCTGCAATGGGGACTGACAGGGCTTGGCATGAACTGATGGCGTTACAGTTGGTGGAATTGTAATTGCAGCTATGGTGGTGTTGGTGCTGTAAAGATGGAGCAGAAGTGTAAGAATGGGGCAGTTCAAGGAAGAAATGGAACTTGTGAGGAAATGAGAACAATGATGAAGGCCAAGGAAATGCAGTGGAGCAGCTGATGTTGTTTCAATGGTGTTTGAGGGACTGAAGTTGCAAGAGAAGATACACTGCGAAAACACAGCTAGATTGGCGCACCGGTGAGCATAGCTCGGAATGTCGGATTGCGGAAGTTAAAGCGTGAATCATGATATTTCACTGAATCATGAAGGGGGTATGAGTCGAATGGAAGAGTTGGCGGCCGGATATGTGAGCTACATGGCACGCTTTTGGGTGCGTTTTCGCAAGAACAAAGAATTGGTTTAGGTGGTATTTTGAAAGTTTGAATTGCAGAGAAATGGAGTTGAGCAATGGGAGTGTGCGCTTGTCTGGTGACGTCTTCCAATGCTTCAAGTGATCGGAGAAATTTTTCCGGTGACGGTGGCCGGATTCCGGTCAAATTCCGGTCAAAAACCCAGTTTTCCGTCGAGCGTTTTTGGGACAGATTTTCTACATGGGTTTCTCTTGCTCGTGGGCCGGGTAAATTTCCAACTGATGGACTTTGAAGACAAAACCTATTTTTGAAAGGAGAAAAAGCTATAAAAAGGAAGTTTTCTACACAATTTGATATACAACGTTTTATTCTATTCTTGGAGCTTTTCTTTGAGAACTACTTCTAGGGTTTGCTTTCTTTTATGTTTCATCTTATTTCTTTGAATATTATGAGGATGAACTCCATGAATATGAGTAGCTAAATACAATAATTGGTTATGGGATAAAAGTTGATTTCTTCAAGCATGTTATTTGATTCTATGAATTAGTTTTGTCTCAATTTTATCGTTTATGATTCATCGTTTTTATTATCATATGATTTGAATGCTAGTTTGGTTGAGTCCGGAATAAATTGGATTTGTTTTCATCTCTATAGCTATATTAGGGTTTTCAATACGTAAAAGTTGTTATCTCTGATTTTTAGTAGCATCTTGTGGTTAATACTTGTAGTGATACATCTTTTTAATCGCATATGAATCATAACCTTTGTTAAAACGAATTAGTGCTTTTACACGTTTGTTTGCATCGATTAGTCTTATTTCATATAACTTATTGCTCTTAGGGAGTTAAATCTAATTGTGCTTTTACACTTTAGGTTGCTTTTTAAGAAGATTTCACAATAGCATCTTTTAATGTTGTTTGTGATAAAATCAGGAAATAAACGGGATACTCTTGCGATCAAGATATCCTAAGACTTTTGATAATTGAGAGATTAAAACCAATTCTAATCATAGATGAAAAATACATGTTTGTGAATGATACTATCCCTTAACCAATATCTTCTCCTTATTGATTATTCCAACTATTTGATTTGCTTTATTTAGTATTATTACTTTGATAAAAACAAAAACACACCTTGGGTTATTTGGTTACATAAGAATCTGAAAATTTCATAACAACAATCTCCTCTCTGTGGATACGAACTATTTCTTATCGAACACTATATTTATAATTAGTAAAGTGAGGAAGTGAATTATTTTTGACGCATACGACACGCATCACAAGCGCCGAAATTTCAAAGAAGTACATATCATTGAAAACTTTATACAATAATATATGGCATCAAAGAAGACAATGTAACTTGGTAAGAAAAACAGACATTTGTATAACATTGATGTGCATGATTGATGATGACTGTTGCTGTCGAGTAATCCACCTCTACCGTTTAACCGAACTTCCCCCTAAAACAATTTTCTTTATATTCATCAATTAATGAAAATATTGATATCCAGACTGATGAATTCACACCCGAAGAAACGAGAATCAACTTCTTCGGCGGTCTTTGTCAGAGTATCATTTCCCTTTAACCTAGCATAAATAAACGCAATTATCAAAATCCCGCAGAAAAAATATTTAGATGCCGCAAAATTTAGAAGGAATAGATGGATGGTGTTGTACCGGTAATGTTGGGCATTTACTACCACAAGGATATGCATCATCAACCAACTTAGTTACCGTTCTCTCAAAATACCAATCGCCAACTGACTCTGCTATTGTCTGTTAAAAATTAGTATCTCATTGTTAGTTATATATATATCCGGGACTCAATTGTGTCTATAATTAATGCTAAGCAAATTTCATTTAACTGGTAAAATAATTTCAAGTTCATACGAGGAGGCATAAGCAAAATGTGCAACTAAATATGTATATTTGCGAAAGGTGCTTATATGAGCATAGCTGAAGATAGATAACGGTGTATATAGCTAAACAATTATTTTTTTTAGAAAATTGAAATTTGGCGTAACAGTTTAAAACAACATGATAACATGGACCTTGACCACTATGTTTAGTCTTTGATTCTGACCGAATTGGTTGTAGAATTGATCTGCTTAATGTTTTTCCCGGTTTAATGTTATGTTACGTTACTGCTAATTGCATTAGGTCATCATAATATCAATTTTATAATTAAAACCAATTTATTTGATGATGTTAAGAAATTATAAAGTGGTTTTTACCCGAATAAAAGCAATCCATTTATACAAATATGCTTCCACTTTATTGAAATTATTAATGCACTAATGTCGAAATTTCTGAGGAACTCATGTTTGGTTCCTTTCTCTTTTAAAAACCGTCATTAAAATAGTATATATCAGTAGCACAAAATACAAGATTAACGGTTAAAATTATTATTATTAAATTGAATTTAGGTTTTCATATTTTACATGAGACTAAATTAACCTTTACAAATTAAAGATTATAATGGGTCAACCAAAGTAGTCATGGGCGTTTTTTGTGGGTGCAACATTAGTCATGGACGTTGTGGGTGGGAGAATTTGCATAAAAACCGGTCAATTACCGCTGTGTAAGCTAGCATTTAAGAGTGACATTTGAGGGTTATAATTGAATGTGTTAAAAAAGGAATATTTTCATATATGTCAACCGGATTTGCATATAATAGACAAGATTTATTTAATTGGGCCGACCGACCGGAGGGCCCGGAGGGAGGGAGTCCCTTTTATGGCCATTTTTTTGTAAATTGAAACTTAACATAAATTTGCAATTTCATAATTTTTTTTTTGGTAGTGTGCACTTATAATACCAAAATATCTCTCCCTTTTAGTCAAATTTCTATAATTCCTTATGTATCCTATTCTTTAAGGGTATAATTGGCAACCAAACTTTTATATAACATATCTAAAAATCCGTGCCTTGTAATTTTACAAATTTTATCTCGTTGGAAAGCTAATAAAAAAACATATCCAACGAGCACAAACAACAATATCAAATTTAGAGTTTTTACGAAAAATTCGGAAGTGCTTATCATTTTAGGCAAAATTTTAGAAAATTAAATGTATATCCATTATGCAAACTACCACAAAGGATACATAATTGGGCCGACCGACCGGAAGGCCCGAAGGGAGGGAGTCCCTTTTATGGTCACTTTTTTGTAAATTGAAACCTAACATAAATTTGCAATTTCATAAAAAAGATTTTGGTAGTTTGCACTTGATAATACCAAAATATCTCTCTCCGTTTAGTCAAATTACTATAATTCCTCATTATCCTATTCTTTAGAGCGTCCACAATGAACGACTACACTAAAACTAAAAACCAGACCAAATACTAAAAATATTTGGGTTTGAGGGTGTTTCAACGCAGGGATAAAGAGTAAAATTTTAGTCAAGCGTACACCTGAAGATGATCCCCATTGGGGCGGACATAGAAGATGATCCCCATTGGGGCGGACATAGAAGATGATCCCCATAGGCATGGGGCGGACACCTGAAGATGATTCCCATGGGGCGTACATAGAAGATGATCCCCATGGTCATGGGGCGGACACCTTTCTTTGATCCCCATGGGGCGGACATCTTTCTTTGATCCCCATGGGCATGGGGCAGACGTCTTTCTTTGATCCCCATGGGGCGTTCCACCAGGCGAAGATTGAAAATACGCCTCACCCCCAGGCGAAGATTGAAAATACTCCTCACCACCAGGGGAAGATTGAAAATACGCCCCACTATAATCAGTTTTAGTCGAGACTATCGACCAAATTTACTCTGAATCACGCTCTCTCTCCAACTAAAACCAAATATTATGGTTATACTCCAGCCCACTCTGATTGAATTTTCGACCAAAAGTGGGTTTACTCCACTTTTTACTCGTCCATTGTGGTCGCTCTTAAGGGTATAATTGGCAACCAAACTTTAATATAACATATCTAAAAATCCGTGCAAATCTTACAAATTTTATCTCATTGGAAATCTAATAAAAAAACCTATCCAACCAGCACAAGCAACAATATCAAATTTAGAGTTTTTACGAAAAATTCAGAATTGTTTATCATTTTAGGCATAATTTTAGAAAATTAAATGTATATCCATTATGCAAATCACCACAAAGGATACATAATACTTTATGTAGCCATACTTTGGTTGATGTATCAACTAATTTTCCTTTGCAGCTAATAAAACGATGTACTCCCTCCATTTTAAGAAAAGCGATACTTTTATTTTGGGCACAATTCTTGAAAATTGAATGCATAACTATTATGCAAGCCACTTCAAATGACGCATAACACATCATGCAACCATATTTTGGTTTATGGATCGACCAATTTTTCCTTTTAAAAAAAAGTCATACTTTCACATTCCTTTTCGGAAAAAGTGATACTTTCACCCCGTTTCGGGAAAAATGATATTTTCGCTCTGTTTATGGAAAAATGATACTTTCTCGCCGTTTCGGGAAAAGTGATACTATCGCTCCGTTCCAGAAAAAGTATCACTTTTTCTGGAACGGAGCGAGAGTATCACTTTTTCAGAAATGAGGCGAAAGTATCACTTTTTCGGAGACGGGGCGAAAGTATCACTTTTTCCGAAACGGGGTGAAAGTATCAATTTTTCTGAAACGGAACGAAAGTATCACTTTTCTGTAAACAGAGCGAAAACAGTCACAGACAAACCCCATCGTTAGATTCTTCTTCGGTCGGCCCTTCCACCGTGGCAATGGTTGTACTACTTATATATACCTCTTTTACTTCTGCTCAATGGATCCGTGAAATTTTGATATTGGATTATTTTCTAAAGGTTTTCTCTACTTCCTATTCCTATTTTTCCTATTTCTAATCCACCTTAATTCCTATCCCTAATTATCCTAAATACAATCCATAGAAATTTTCATATATCCTAAATACCATTTTTGACTTTCTATTTACACCCAATAATATATTCCTACAAAAAAAGAAAAAAAAAACCTAGATATCATCATTTCCGTCTCCATCTCCACCGCCGGCCATTACCTCTACTGCTCCATCTTTATAATAATAATCCATCACCAGTTTTTTAAAAGTTACAGATTGAAATATGCACATGTGGATAGCGTTGTTTGCTTTATGCAAAGCAAGTTAAGTGGATAGACCATGGTCCTCCCTTTGAATGCATTTTTTGTCGATCCACTGAGTACCACATAATGTACGGAGATTACTTCAGTTTTAGACGACCCGAACATGCACAATTATTTGGTTGATCTCCCATGTATTAAATTTACGTTAATTACTAGCCTTGTTCAATAAATGGATTCAACATAATTAACATAATTTTTTTAGATATCTGATTGAACTAGGGTTGAGATATTTTACCCTAAAATCAATAATGAAATCCCCATGACGATGTTTCTTCGATTAGTCACCGATTAATTCATATAGGTAAACTATAATAATATTTATAAATCTAATTTAAATCTAACTTTGGGTTTATAACTCGATAGTCATTGGATTTTTTTTCATAGATTAATGAAGAAGACGAAGACAAATAGAAATGAGAGTCAAATTGACTTTTATGGATGACACGTAGGAAAAATTAGAATTCAAAAGTAAATTGATTTTAGATTTCGTGATGAGATGGGAAATAGGAAAAGTGGGGGTGGGAAATAAAGAAAATCTTTCTAAAAGAGCATAAGAGATTCCTACAAAAGATGATTAAGACAAAATATATAGAAGAAGGTGTTTTACATGTGTATTTAAAAGATGCGTACATATATATCAGTTGTAAATATTGGAAAATTTTCTTATCATAAAAATTCACACTGGTCATCAACCAAAACAATAAGATTGTTTTTTAATATCCGAGGGTCTGGGATTAAATTTTCTTTAGCGTTATCAAATAGTAATAATCATTCATCTTAATACTATTTCAAATTTTTTTCTTGTTGTGCATCTTATGTTGCTACAACGACACTAAATGATACGTTTTGGTGGTAGAGATGGAAATGTAAATTGAAATGTGAACTATAAATCAAATCGATTATTTTTTTCATTTGATTTCTATACTTATATTTTTCAATTTTCACTCATCCCGACTAAGTATTATCGATGAAAATTAGATTCTCACTGGACACAACCATTGTTAGTGGTGATAATTGCAAGTATCAATGGATGAAAACTGGAATTTTCATTGAAGATTGCAATTTTCACCGATCGCACCGTACTGTTATGGATAAAACTTACAAAAATATCACCGAACACTGGAATTTTCACTTATCCAATCATGTGTGAAAATTGAAACTTTCAACAATTAATCCTTGGTGAAAACATGAGTTTTCCTATTATCTCATGGTGATAATTGAGTTTGTTTGAGAGGTTGCACATTTTTTTTTCTTTGAGAGGATAATTAAAAAAAAATAAAAATGAAAATACGTAAAACGTAACAGGGAAAAGGTCGGAGATATCTTAGGGAGGAGTCAAAGAGTTATTTATTTAAGGAATTTTCGGTTTATTAAGACATCTAAAGAAAGTCAAAATGAGTTATTATAGGAAACTTTTTAGGAGTTACCTAATGGTCAACACTTATCGTTAAGAAATAAGTAAAGTAGGATTAGTTTTGTTTATATAGGTAAAAGGTTATATTTGTCATCTAATTTTGTTTTAACTAATTTTGGGTTACTAAAATAAGCAATCTAAATGGTGGGTTTTGGATAAAGAATTTTCTCTTTTGGGATACAAATATTTTTCCCCAATGCATAATGGATACCACATTTTTTTCACGAGATTTTATTATAGATTTTTAATCGAAAATATTTTATTAGCATTATGATAGGATTTTATCACAGATTCTTTACAATTGAAACCATTTTTTTTGACACTACTAAATTTGTATGTATTATGATATGGTTTGTGTTGTGTGCATTACGGAATGATTTTTCTTCTCCAATATTGATTATTTAAATTATGTATGAGATTATTGTGCATAAATATTTTGTCTTGGGACTCTTTAGCAGTCATCACAGTGGTATTAGAGTGTTTCATCTTAGCAATAATCATAAGGTTATTGTAAGCACGAATACACCAAACCGTAAAGGTAAGGTTTAGCGATTATCGAATTATTATGATAATGGCATTATTGTTAAGTTGTTTGGCACTCATCACAGTGATTTCAAATAATTTTTGATCCATAATCATTATATTTTCGAGTGCTTATAATATTATTTTACTTAAATATATCAAAACAATAATTACCCACATGTGATTTAGTTGGAAAAATAAGCGTCTGTTTCAGTTTCTCGCAAATCACTACAATACAACATACTTCAAATTAACAAAGTAAAAGTTAGAATACTTATCGAATTGGTTGATCGAGGCGAGAATCACTCTCTCCTTTAAGACTAATACGTCCCCACATACGGTGCTTATGGTTTTACGGACGTGGCCTTCCAAGATACAACGATGACGCGCCTTATAGTAAGTAGCACTATAATACTACTAGGCCAGCGAATTGACGAATTACTACGCTCTTAGACACGACTCAAACTCTATGAAAAATACTTGTAAGAATTATTCTCTAACCGTTGAAAAAACTCATACAAAACAAAACTAAGAAATGGGTTTATATAGAGCCAATAGTGGCTCTACAATATGTCTTTTCATCCATAGGTGACTCTCCATGACACCTATTCATGACTAGGAGTCTTTTAGATTAAATGACATATCTCATAGTATTAAATTTTGAAAATTAATTCTCACTCATACATAATTTTGATCTAAAATTCCAACAGATTTGAGTTCACATGTTTAAGAAAATATTGAAGGATATGTTCTTTATTTGATTATACCATCTGAATCACTGTACCTCTTAATGAGTGTCTAATGCCATTTCTCTTTATTTTTCTAATTTGAGTGCCAATTTTGACGGCATTTGCTAGACATAAAAATAATGATCATGACAACATAATTTATCATTATTTCTTATCAAATGCATAAAAAAACATTTACTTAAATTAACTCATTTTAAGTAAATATTTACTTAAATTTATCATTATTGGTTTTTAAGTTTTTTATGTAAAAATATTACTATGTCGCTGTTTTATATCCAAAATGTTAATGTGTGGTCGTACCATTCAAAACGTAAGAGGTGAAGAAGGAGAAACCAAGTCCTCCACAAGGTATTACTACGGATTAGCGTTATAGGATATTTCTCCTAAATTAATCTTGCATTTTTATTGGGTGATTATCATGAAATTCAACGATCATATCATTAATGTTCTATGAAATTAAATGTTATATACATACCTTATCGTGAATTCTTGGGGAATCCGGAGCAAACCATGTTTGGTCGGACTCAGCTTGGCAGTGAGCAAAACATGAACTTAAGAACATCCCTCCCGTTTCAGAGAATTTGTAAAAGTCTAAGGTAGCGTTAATCATTTCAGATCTAAGACCTGTAAGTTCGATATTGAGAGCCTTAATCAGAACAGTGAACAGGGAATCTGAAGGAGAATACTGTCAAGACAACAGAAAGATATCCGTGGTTAGAACAACCTTGTAATATATTAAGCTGATATGGATCACACGCTGCAGCATTGTTTTTACATTGCTTCCAATATCCGCTCAAATCAGTAGAAGGTGGAACGAGATGATGCTTAAACTAAATGGAGAGTTTGATCAATTTTTCCAGAAGGAATACAAAGAAGGATTCATTTGAAGTTTAGCATTTCAAAGAAAGCAAAACGCGACATTCTTACTTGGTAAGTATCATAAGCTGCATTTAAGATGAAATATGGTGTTTTGACGTAAGGCAAAGCATATTGTGGAAAGAAGCACTGTAAGAGAGAAAGGACATATGAGACCCATGCACCATAAACAACGCGAAACCTTTATTCGTACGACAAACTATATTCAGTTAAGTGGAGTTGTACCTGAAATGAATAGTTACTTGATCTAGTACAGTTTTCATTCAGAAATTGTTCTGCACCCTGTAAATTTACTTCTCAGTTTTCGTATACAAAAGTTGAATATTCTCATAATACAATGAATTAAGACTAACCTGTAGAGAAACAACTTTTTCGTAAAATTGCCTTGCTGTGTAATTCAAACTAATGTCTTTTCTGGAAAAAAAAAAAAGGGGACGATTGACCATAGAACTATTTGACTAAAACAAGTCGTACAACATTTGGTTTCGCGTGTGTGCATAGTAAGGGTTGAACAATCACTTACATATCAAGGAAAACCCCAGCGTCACTCATGCATTTTACAGTGGTAGTCTTAGGTAAATAGCTAGTGAAGTTATCACAGTGCAAGAAAGTTGCGAGACCACCAGAAGAACAACCTCCGAGCAGAGCCTAGAAAGCCAAAATTTGTAAATATTCCAACAAATTGATCCTTGAACTTCAAGATAAGAGTATGTTGAATATGTTCCTAATCTCAAACTACCAACAAACTTACAAGATGTACATGCCACTGCAAAGTATGCACCGATAATTCAAAATAACAAACTTGTCTATTAAATCGGGGACTGAAGATTTTCATATGCTGTATACTTCTATATCATTTAAAGGGTCCTTAGAGCTATAATACAAGCAAATCATCGTTCTTATCTTAATCATCTCAAATGCATTAGGCCAAAAGGTTTTAATCCTTCTGCATTTCGCCGAAAACTAGAAGTTACATGTAATGTGAGTTCAATCTCAAAACACCTAGTGAATTCAAATGTTGGTTCTACATCTTTCTCAAAATGAAATGCTGGTGTTACCATGAACTTAAAACACCAATGCAAATATAAACAAATTTTTGCCACCCACTTATGCAAAAATAAAATGAAACTTGTTAAAAGGTGAAAAAAAAAATCCTGGAAAAGGAAGAAAAAGTTTAGCAACCACTCACCTTATGTGCAACATTCAAACCCTTGGGAAGAAGATCATCAATGATTGCCTTCCAAATTCTCTGGCCCCTAAAGTATAGCTTTACTGTCTGTTTCCAGTAAGTAAGTAAAAATCCCACTCATCAGTAAATCTAATCTCTTGTACAAAATCATAGGTCTTTTGTTAAGCATTGTTCAGAGTATGATGGGCACCAAAAGGTAAAAGAGGCTCTTTGGAAGGCAATGCTTAACAATATTTGAACCCATAAAATAAAATGTAAGACGACTTACTCCATTTTGATACATAGAGTCCCCGGAAAATGACCCTCCATCGCAATATCTAATCTTAACTCGATTCCAATTATAAAAATCTGAAACATATGTTAGCTAACTCGGTTGATAGTTTTTACTATAATTGTCGAAGTAAAAGTATAATAATCATGCATAGTTTTAATTGTGAAATTATAACATGTGTCAGCTAACTTAGTTGATGTTTTTTTACGGTAATTGCAAAAGTTAAATGGTAAACCACCAGTGAACCATGCATAACAATGCAGAAGAACAGTGAAAAGACCAAGCTGAGAGAACCCTACCAAAACTGGGCTCTTTTGTTTTGTTTACCAACTTAGCTAATGTCTTAATGGTGTTGGAGTGTATATATGTATTGATGTGATGAGATCTAGATCTACTCTTCTCCTACCACATATATTCGATTGTTGCCAATGCCAGCTGCAAGCTTATAGAATAAGAGTTATGGCAATTTATGCAGTATCCTTGTTGTTGCACAAAAAAAAGAAAAAAACGCCGACACAAGTCTTGCTTTGGACGGGCGGCAGTAGTGTGTAAGAGATTGTGCTTATACCAGGATTCAAGGATGCGTTCTTGCTCATGATGCCATAGAAATGCTTCCATTTTTCCATATGAGTAGTCGACCCTCTTTTATCATTTGCTCTTACCAAACATTCAATAATACTACGACACCAACCACCTCCCTATAAATTTCCCAAAGACAACAACCAGTTAGCAACTTCAAAAGAAAAAGAGAACACATAATGTACCAATAATCTATAAAACTTCGATATGAAGGAACAATAGTATGCAATTATTAGTTTGATCATTATCTTTTGATTAATTGCGTATTATATGAGAGTGTAGTAATTATTATTTGATCATTATCTTTCGATTATATGAGAGCGTTCACCATTTAGGTATGCGGTCACGATCCAAAACGGTCACGTCGACGATTACGTGAAGTTGTTGCTTTTGCTTTTGGATGATGATAATGGTGGTGGTCATGAGACTAAATTCTTCTCACTTTTTATTCAAGTCTTTTTCTCATTTTCTTCCGTTACTATGACTATCTCCACTTGAACATACGCTGCTACATGAATAGCCTTGTAACAGCTGATCGAACGTGGCATTCTATGTGGTGGACTGAACACTGAAGGGGCCATTCCTCCTGACCAAGTCATCAAATCAGCAACCACGCCTTAGATATATTTTCACTGTTTGTTTTCATGCCCTAATTTTGATTTTTATATCGTAACATATGATCCTTGACATTCTTGATCTATTTAAGAAAAAAAGAATACGGCTTTTAAAGATTTAAGAAGCAGACTTGAGTCATCATATTTCCACGAGAAGACATATATCATAAATTTTGAAATTATTTTGCAACCATCAATCAAAGATACTGATTCTTAAAAGATTAGAAATTATTTTTTATTAATCTTCTCCTCCTTTCAATCAACCAAACTGTAAATACTATTCAAACCGTAATCTTCTCCTCCTTTTAAAACAATTTATGCAGTTGAGTTTCAATACTGGAATAGATTCAGTGTGCATCGAGTCTGATAAAGTTTTGATGCAATTGAGTTTCAATACTAGAATTAGTTCATTGTAGATCGAATCTAATTAAGTTTTGTTTAATGGAAACAGATTAAGGGTTGTCAAAAGCTTAATAACCTAATTTTCCATGTGAAATTTGATATAGCTAAGATAAAAAATCATCACCATGGTAGAAAGTGAAAGATAGTATAGATTAGTTTGATCAATGGAGATCGTTGTGGATGTGAAATATGAAGCGGTGAGATGGAAATCCTGAGAAGATGGGAGATAGTTAACGCCCCAACTACAAAGTTAAAACACATCGTTTTACTGTATCTTGTTTTTTGATGACATGGCAAAACGAAAATTTGCATCTTTTCGCCGCGTCAAAATCAGCCGTCAAGAAGCTGGTCATATATCATTTTCGCTTACAAACAAAAATTGTTAAACCTTGGAAATAAAATAACGAAAATGCTATATGACCCGCTTGATAACAGCTTTGTGACAGCTGATCATACTGTCATGTATAGTGGCGAGAAGATGTGTTTCTTCTCTTTCACCACATCATCATTTCTTTACCACTTCCCTCTTTAAGTTTGTAACAGAGCTTCAAACTGTCAACAATAAGTCAATAACTCCATGAATCATGCTTCAAACAAAGAAAAACACTCCTTGAATCTGTGTATCTGCTGGATTAAAATCTTTATATTTATATTTATTCCTCTTCAAAATCCTAGCTTGGGTTTTCAGAAACCCTAGATATTTCCTTGATCGATTTTGAGTGAATATTGGGTTCCATTTTTTTTCCCTTGATTTAATGGGGTGTTTACTTGATGAAATCAAGATGAAGATTGTCATCCTTTGTTGGATACTATGTTTTGATCAACTCTTTTTCTATATAAGAATATGTATTATGTGTTAGAATTACCTCTAAACATGTTCTAAACATGTAGATTATTCTAGAAACAAAGAATATAAGGTAAGCCTCCATAGGAATAGTTGTTAGCCTCCAAAGGCATAGTTATTAGCCTCCATAAGCATAGTTGTTAGCCTCCAAAGGCATAGTTGTTAGCCTCCATAGGCATAGTTCTCTTCTTCTCTTTGTAAGCCTATAAATAGGCATTTGTAGTATCATTTGTAATCATCCAAAAAATATCAAAAACATTGTATTAATGTTATCTAAATGAAAACTCATTCAATGAAACTCTTTGTTTTGATTCAATCTTGATATGGTATCAGAGCAAGGAGAAGGATCCTTGTATCTAGTGTTGAAACTTCTGCAATGGCAACCCGTCGTCAATACAACATTAAACATAAGTCTGTCACCTGCACTCATTGTAGTAAACGTGGTCATACCAAAGACAACTGCTTTAAGATTATCGGGTATCCAGATTGGTGGGATAAATGCGATCCCAAGAAAAAGAATTCCGCTGCAGCAGCACATGTGGTTAGTAATCTAACCTCCGCTATGGAAACAACCAATGGTAAGGTTTTTAATATTTCGCAAGTTGTTCCTAATAGCTCATGGATAATTGATTCGGGTTGCACAGACCATATGAATTTTGATTCCAGACAGGTTTCTCCTCTTAAAACATCCATACACAACTCCGTTTGCACAGCAGATGGATCTTTGGCTCCAGTAATTGGAGAACAATCATTAAATCTTACGGATACATTGAGTCTAGATTCCGTTTTAGTCGTTCCCTCTCTAAATTATAATCTATTATCAGTTTCCCAAATTACTAAAGTCTTAAATTGTGTTGTTATCTTTTGGCCTAATTCTTGTGTGTTTAAGGACATTCGAACACGGCGGACGATTGGATCTGGGGTTAGAAGAGGAAAGCTATACTATCTAGATTTGGAGTCAAAAATTTCAAAAAGATTATCTAACGCTTTAGTTGTGAATGGTACTTAGGGGGAGAAGGAGAAATCACAAATTTGGTTATGGCATAGACGGTTAGGGCATGCTTCTTTTGGCTACTTAAGAAAGCTATTTCCTAGTCTATTTTCAAAGATTGATGTTTCTAGTTTTCAATGTGAAGAATGTGAACTAGCTAAAAGCCATCGTACTTCGTTTCCATCAAGTTTAAATAAAAGTCCTATTCCATTCATGATTATTCATTTTGATGTTTGGGGGCCGTCTAAAGTTAACACTCTTGGAAGCGCACGATGGTTCGTAACCTTTATTGATGATTGCACTAGGATGACATGGGTTTGCTTGATGAAATCAAAAGATGAAGTGAATAATTTATTTCAGAGGTTTCACAAAGTAGTCAACACACAATACAATACAAAGATTCAAGTTCTTCGAAGTGACAACGGAGGCGAATATTTAAGTACTGATTTTCAGCATTATTTAAAAGAATTGTGGTATTGTTCATCAGACAACTTGTCCTAATACTCCTCAACAGAATGGGGTAGCTGAAAGGAAAAACCGTCACTTGCTTGAAGTTGTGCGCGCTTCATTAATATCAGCTCATATGCCGTTAACTTATTGGGGTGAAGCTCTTGCCTCTGCAGCATATGTGATCAACCGTACACCTTCCAAAGACTATCATTTTTCAGACACCTTTTCAAGCTCTCAGTGAGGCAACAGTTTCACCAACAGTTCCAAACTTGCCTCCACGCATATTTGGTTGTGTAGTATTTGTGCACTTACACAAGAACCAACGGAGCAAGTTATCTCCCCGAGCTTTAAGATGTGTCTTCGTAGGATATGCTGCAAGTCAGAAAGGATATAGGTGCTACCATCATCCAACTAAACGAATGTACATCACATTGGATGTTAAGTTTCACGAACACGTGATGTATTACTCGAAGTCTGAACTTCAGGGGGAGTATGAAAAAGAAATTCAGACTCTTGACTATGAAGAAGACATAATCGAAGATGATGTTGTTCTTGAAATTCCAAAATAACAGAAAGTTAGTGGGGAAGAAATTAACACAGATAATGAAATTGAAGCTATAAATGAAGTTGAAGAAGATAATGCATATAGATCAGAAGATAATGCAGATGAAGTTGAAGAAGATAATGATAGATCACCAACCCCAATCCAACCGTTCGCTGAAGATGTTCTTGAACCTGCAAAGAAACAATTTCCAGAACGTCGGAATAGAGGTATCCCTAAATCTATGTATGAACCTGATATTTCATCAAAAGCTAAATATCCCATGAGTAATTATATCTCTAATCACCTTCTGACCGAATCAAATAAGTCATTTGTGAATCAATTATCTACTGTAGTTATTCCTAATAGCGTGCAGGAAGCATTATCTGATCCGAAATGGAGGGAAGCTATGATCGATGAGATGAAATCCTTACAAGAAAATAATACTTGGGACATGGTTGAATGTCCAGAAGGAAAGAAAGTCGTGGGATGTCGCTGGGTTTTTACAGTCAAATACAAGGCAAATGGTGAAATTGAACGCTTTAAGGCAAGATTGGTTGCTAAAGGGTATAGCCAGACATATGGTGTAGATTATAATGAGACATTTGCACCTGTAGCTAAAATGAATACAGTGCGAGTCTTGTTGTCTCTTGCTGCAAATTTGGGTTGGCCATTGCAACAGTTTGATGTCAAGAACGCCTTTTTACATGGAGATTTGTCCGAAGAAGTTTATATGCAGATTCCACCAGGAATGATGGAGTCAGAGTTGCATAACGGAAAAGTTTGCAGGTTAAACAAGTCATTGTATGGTCTGAAACAATCTCCGAGAGCGTGGTTTGGAAGATTTACCAAGTCTATGAGAGCATTTGGTTATCGTCAGGCAAATTCAGATCATACTTTATTCTTAAAGAAAAATCGAGGTAAGATTACAGCTTTAATCATATATGTAGATGACATGATAGTTACAGGAGATGATCCGAGAAGAAAGAAAGGCTCTCCAAAATTATCTATCAAGTGAATTTCAGATGAAGGATCTTGCTTCTTTAAAATACTTCCTTGGAATTGAAGTATCTCGATCAACGAAGGAATATTCTTGTCACAAAGAAAATATGCCCTTGATTTGTTGGAGGAAACAGGTATGACAAAGCATGTCAACTTTGTAGATACACCAGTAGAGCCAGGTTTGAAATTATGTTCGGATGGCAACCAAGTACCTGTTGATAAAGGAAGATACCAAAGGCTCGTGGGTAGACTAATGTACTTGGCACATACAAGACCCGATCTTGCATATGCATTGAGTATTGTTAGTCAATTCATGCATAATCCTGGAGAAACACATATGAATGCGGTAATGCGAATCCTAAGATACTTGAAGTCTGCTCCAGGAAAAGGGATCTTGTTTAAGAAAGGTCAAGACTTCAAAAGTATGGAGGCATATACTGATTCTGACTATGGTGGGTCATGTGATGATATGAGGTCTACTTCAGGATATTTTACCTTCGTTGGGGGTAATCTTGTTACATGGAGAAGCAAAAAACAAGGAGTTGTTTCACGATCAAGTGCAGAGGCTGAATGGCGAGGTATGGCGCTGGGTATCTGCGAAGTTATGTGGTTAAAACGTCTGCTAACTGAATTGGGGTATCCTCCTAGGAAACCAATTCGTTTGTACTGCGATAACAAAGCGGCGTGTGATATTGCACACAATCCAGTTCATCATGATCGCACAAAACATGTGGATATAGATAGGTTCTTCATTAAAGAGAAATTGGATAATGGGATCGTGGAGTTACCTAGAATTAGATCGGAAGAACAGGTAGCTGATATTCTAACTAAAGCAGTTCCAAGTAAAATATTTCTGAAGTTTGTTGGCAAGCTAGGCATGAGCGACATATATGCACCAGCTTGAGGGGGAGTGTTAGAATTACCTCTAAACATGTTCTAAACATGTAGATTATTCTAGAAACAAAGAATATAAGGTAAGCCTCTATAGGAATAGTTGTTAGCCTCCAAAGGCATAGTTGTTAGCCTCCATAAGCATAGTTGTTAGCCTCCAAAGGCATAGTTGTTAGCCTCCATAGGCATAGTTCTCTTCTTCTCTTTGTAAGCCTATAAATAGGCATTTGTAGTATCATTTGTAATCATCCAAAAATATCAAAAACATTGTATTAATGTTATCTAAATGAAAACTCATTCAATGAAACTCTTTGTTTTGATTCAATCTTGATATTATGCTTGCAAAGATTAAAACTGGATTGAAATTATAAACCTAGGTCAATTAATTCATTGTTGTGATTAAAGTTAAAAACAATTCTAAAATATTTGCTACAGAGGAATTGGGTTGAAGAAATTCAGAGAACTTGCACAGTTTGAATCCTTGAGAAAATCAGAGATCAATTTTTTTGATCATCACAAATAATCCTAATTAATTTAGTACTATTTACCTAAACAAATTTGTTCAACCGTTCATCAATTGAGGAGATTCAGAGATTTTCTCATTGTTAATATGAGATAGATATAGGATTCAAATTATTTGAACTGATGATTTTCTTAAAAGGCAAAACTTAAACATGTTGTTGCAGGGAGGATGCGAACACCAACATCAAAAGAGAGGGTCGGTTTCTATTCTAAGTGATCTAGTATTTTCTATGACGTGGAATTGTAAAATAGACACCTCATCCTACAATTGTACCTGCCACATGGGATCAGCTGTTATCTAGCTTGTCATGTAGCATGATTGATAAAATAAACTACCTTACAAGTATGCATATCAATGGATATCCGATATCCGTTAGCCGAATCCGAATATACGGAATCCGTTAGGTTAACATCCGACATATCGGTAATCGCATATCCGGATCCGATAACATATCGAATATTTTTCTCTTAACGTAATGGTACCGGTTAAGGCTATTTCCGTTAGCCTAATATCCGATATCCGATAATGTGTACACTTATTAATTTGTTTAGCCTTTTGTCCCATCTATTTCCTCGTTCATATCTCATTCTCCTGAAGAAAAACTTAATCTCCATTCATATCTCCACCTTCTGAATCTTCTCCTAATCTTCTTCTTCCTCTAATTCGTCACATACTTGCAGTACCACCATCATCTCTTCTCTGGGGTTTCTTTTAAAGTCCAATTTTCTGTGCAATTATGACTTTGAAAATTAATTAGGGTTTTAGAATTGAATTGGGAAATTATGATTTGATAGAGAGTTTGGTATGATTTACTGGACAGTTAGGTTTGATTGGATTCGAGAACACAAGTTTTCAATTGATGATGGCCGTTAGCTTTCGTTGACGGCCGTACTTACAAGCGTATACACAAAGCCAACCCTTAAATGGGATCCCCTGGTTTTATCAAAGGTGGGACTTATATATCTCCACTTGCATTTTCCATAAAAAATTGTTAAACCGTCAAAATAAACTACCTTAAAAGCGTATACGCACGGCACAGCCAACCCTTAAATGGGATTTCCTGTTTTTCACCAAAGACGGGGCTCATATATCTCCACTTACATTTTCCAATTTTTTTTTTGTTAAAAACCGTGAAAATAAACTACCTTAAAAGCATGAAAACAAACTACCTTAACTAAAAGTGTATACACACGATCAACCCTTAAACGAGATCCCCTGTTTTTCCCCCAAAGACGGGCCCATATATCAATTTTCCACAGTGTTCTGAAAACCGGCCCGGACCGGCCGGTCAACCCAGTAAACCGGTGACCCAGTCACTTTTCTGGGCCGGTTAGTCAATGGCCCAGTAAATTTACAAGAAACCGTTCCCTTTTGCCAAAATCGGGTGACCCGGACGGGTTGACCCGTGATCCAGCCGAGTCTGTACAGTTTCCAAATGAGTTGACTCGTTTATTTTTGGCAAAAAGATTTTAAGTGAGTAGCGAGAGTCGATCTCACGACTTATTACTCCTTCAGTATGCCCCCTAACCACTGCGACACTTGTTTTTTGATGATAATTATGCATATAAATACTATATAATCAATTTAAACAACAATGCATGAACAAAAACATTACATATGTGACCCATTGAACCCGAGTTGAACCACTGGTTGAACCGTTGGACCCTGACCCAGTAACTTTTCCGGTTTGATGTCCGGGCCGGTTTTCAGAACATTGATTTTCCAAAAAGAATTGTTAAACCGTGAAAACAAACTACCTCAAAAAGGTATACACACAGCCAACCCTTAAATGGAATCCCTATTTTGTTGGATATTTTCAAGATTATTTGCCGCTATCCGGAGGGTCTAGGAGCATAACCCCTCCGGCTGTGTTCGACCTGACAGGTCAGGTTGTGAGGCTTTAACCCCCTAGCAGAGTCCGAGACAGCGTATCGTGGAAATTTTTTCTGGTTTTACTTTGGAAAACCCTAAAAGTTTCTATTCAAACTTGAAAAGATGCGTCTCTCCCAGAAGCAACCATTAATGGCTTTTGGAAGCGTCTGTTGGTGATGAAAATGCATTACTAACAGGCAGGAATTTCCCTATAAATAGTGAAGGCATTCTCCCATTCTCTTCAATTAATTCAACTTGTTTTCTCTCTTTCTAAAGCATCATCAGAAAACTCTTCTCGTGTGTTCTTGATTGGGTCAAGGGGTGCAAACCTTGAATCCAATTTCTATGTTGTAGGGCTTTCATTGTATCCTGAAGGCAATATTTCGCATACCTGTTGCAATCGCCAATTGATATTGGGAGGGTAGAAATAATCGTCTAAAAGAAATCTATTCGAACCTTGAAAGTCAAGAGTACAATAATTTCTTTTGTGTTCATTTCATCCTCTATTTGAACCCATTTTCCAACATATTTTTCCTAAAGGAGGGGCCCATATATTTAGTGTGTGTGATTAACCGTTTCAGCCCTTCTAAACGTACCGCCCTTCTAAACAACCCAAAAACAATATTCCATTTTCCTCTCACATTTTTTTTCCGATGGGTCTCGGTGGGACCGCGGAGGATAGCAGGGGATCCCGCCATTGTTTTTGGTATGTGTCTGGTCGTTTTATTGTTGTTTGCTTTAGTCGGTACGCCAATCATTTTTCTAACCGTTTTTGCTTAGTTCATTTTCACTGTTCATATAGAATTACTCTACATTTTCAGACACAGATTGAAATTAGTTCTTTTACGTGGGAGCCATTCCATTCCATTGTAGAAGAACTATGATAATTCATCAAATAAGCTTACGAACGAAACCAACAACAGCTTCCGTTCTTTCTAAAGTAGGAAGATTGGCAAAAGGCTGACTCTATTTTATAACTAAAATCGACCAATTGGTTCTAGATTATAAAGGGTCTTGTTAACTTATAATTAACAATCAAACAAAATGTTAAGTTTCATTAAAATAATAATTTCTTGCATTGAGAACAATAATCATTTGTTTTATTACATTAAAAACATTAATTATTTGCATTGGGAACAAAAATTATTGTTTTTAGTGTAAGAAAAACCAATATCTAGTAGAATAAGACAAAAAAAAAACACAATTTCCAAAGAAATAAAATAATTCTTTATTAATCCTTAACATGTATACGGGTATACAAGTTAACAAAAGCCGATTATAAATTGAGTGCTTCTTCCATACAGACCGAGCAATTGAACCACGTAAAAACCGAGATTACTTTTTATCTCTCACATTTTGGTGATGGGTTGCGGTGGGCCTAGCAGAGGACAACATGGGTCCCATTTTTGGTTTAGGTCTTTGAGTGGTTATTTTCATGTGGTTTCATTTTTGTTATAACTTTGATTTTTGATTAACCTACCCATGATAATTGCTTAGTTTTTTTTTTTATTTTTTTATCGAGTTTCAAATTTTATACGAAAAAGACGTATAACATTGGTAATGGTTCTTACTTACAACAACAGTCTCTTCTTACTCGATGGCAGAATATGCCGCTTCTTAGAAAATGCATGAATATACAATACCTAATCCGGTGGTCTTGTGTATTTGATTATAGAGTTTGTAATAAAAGCAGCTTGGAAATACAATTATCTGTGGGGGTTGTTTATTCGCTACGTAAAATCAGGACGCATCAAACCTTTCTGTGTGATATAAAAAAAGAAGAAGAAAAAAACAAAAAGAAGAAGAAAAAGAAAAAGGAAGGGAGTATTTGTTTGTACCTCAAAGACTAAAAGCCAGTTATTTGCTCCAGAACCGTATCCTCTGTCTAGATTATAACCAGGTAGACTTCCATCCAAACAAACTACAAATATATTACCAAAACTAAATAAATATTTAAGCATAAAAATGAAAGTAAAATGAATTTCGATCAAAGAAGGTAGATTAATGTGAGTGACTTACAAGCTCCTAGAGTTGCAGCATTTTGAACCAGAGTCATCTCCACTAGATCGTCTTTCGTTTCTGATGAATGAATTCTTAACGGTGTCAATGTTAACAATAATAACAAACTAATAAAAACAAACCCATAACTTGTTGTATTCATCTTCTACTTGTTGTATTCCTCTGTGTCTAGAATCACAGACACAGAGAGATGGAAGGAGAAATGTACGGAGAAGAAGATATAAGGGAGGCCGAAGGCCTTAAATATTACTCATGGGAGGGAGAAATGTCTGTGTCTAGAATCACAGCCACAGAGAGATGGAAGGAGAAATGTACGGAGAAGAAGAGATGAGGAGGGCCTTAAATATTACTCATGGGAGGGAGAAATGTCTGTGTCTAGAATCACAGACACAGAGAAATGGAAGGAGAAATGTACGGAGAAGAAGAGATAAGGGAGGCCTTAAATATTACTGATGAGAGGGAGAAGGGAAGGAGGAGGTAACAGCTTTTATCTGGAACTAACAATATGATGTGGGTACGAAATTGTACCACGTAATAGTGGTACTAATATTTGTCGACAGTAGATCTAATCGTCAGCTAATGCATCCGGGAAAGGCAGAGGGGAGTAGTGAAGATACTGCTCATATTCTTGCCGGATTGCACGTGACATTAGTCGGCAGTTGGAACATTCCTCGCCGACGGGGAAGCAAAGTTCAAGCTTAAATACTTGTCAAGAAATTATTTTATGGGCAATTCGTTGCTTGTCTTTGTAATTAAAAGATGAAATTGGTGGTCGTCCGGTTTTTGCACTTCTGGATTCTGACTTATCAGAAGAGTTTGCACGGTAAAATGCTAGATCCTCCGGGCTAATAATTATGATGATCCAAAATATATGCATCAATCAGATCAGACTTTATCTGAAAAGGTTTTGAGTCTAAACTTAAAAAACACAATCAACCTAGCTAGCTAGTGATCCTATCTGCACAACCTGTAAATGTGACCTGGAGAATATCACTCATGCTCTAATGCAGTGTCCTGCTGTCTCTGAAGTCTGGATACAGCTTTTTGGTCTACGCCACCACATGTTTGGAAATGCAAATTCCTTTCATGACTAAATACCGTTAGAAAAAACGTTTTTAAAAAATTTAATTAAAAATGCATGAACCATGTTTTGATCCCAAGACCTTATGCTCCCTAGATGTTTTTTTTTCATGTGAATGAATAAAACATTAGTCCCATATAGACTAAAACATTTAGAGTTTTAGACTTAAATAGCATTGGTTTAGCCTTAAGGGTATGGCCCTTTGGGTCTTTAGACCTTTGTGTATGGGGAAAGCCCTAAACTATGGCAAGGTTGCCTAAACCTTATTGCATTTCTTATTGCCTTTCCCGTTCGCGCGGTGCTTCGCACAGAAGCACGCACACTCGGCGTGGGCGTGGGCGTATCCGACCCATCCTTTCTTTTTACTGAAATTTACCACACGCTTCTCCCACACATGTAAAGAATTTTATTCTTTGCCTTCTCGGTTTTGGATATCCGACTGACCTCGAGAAGCATCTTCTTTCACGCGTGTCACATGGTTTTCTTGACACTTGTACACTTTGTTTTCCTCGAGAAGAATCTCGAAAATTTTGAATGCGTGTGCACCTTTGTTCTTTTAACGCGATTTTTACCTTACTTTTGCAACGTTCGAGATGCGTGAATCACGGACGTCTGTCGTGCTTTGGATTCTCTTCCAACGTTCGAACATTTTCTTGCTATAAATACGAGTTGTAAACTTCATTTGTAAACCATACCTTTCGAACTCTTCTCTTCTGAAATTCTTATTCTTTCTTATGCTTTCGAAACAATTTTTTTTAAGTTTACGAAACAAAAAATCGAGTTCTTATCTTAAACAAGTTGTAGTTTACGAAACATAATTTTGTATAACTACTTTTTTGTTCTGAAATTAGTTTCTGAGAAACTTTGTTTAACAGAAATTAGTTTACATAAACATCATAGTTTACAGAAACATAAATTAGTTTTTATATTTATCAGAAACTGGTTGTAGTTTCGATTTATGTTTTGTTTTATCATTTTTGCTGCCAAGTTCTAAGGGTTCTCTCTGTGTATGCTACACATAGAGGAGAACTAACAGTAGTTGTATCCTGGAGGTAATTTGTTAATTGCTATAGCATCTCAGAGGAGTAGCAGGCAATATTACCTTTAGCTCAGCGTATCTCATACGTGTCTCTACTAAGTTTATTGAGTTATTTGTTACTACTATCAGTGTAATCTAAGTATTATTTCCCATTTGCATTCTATTATTGTAATTAATTCCAACAAATACTTTTATAGCAAGATGGAATGTCACTCTATCCACTATTTGCTGGTATATCTGGAAGGCTAGATGTGACCCTATTTGCTGGTATATCTGGAAGGCTATATGTGACCTGATCTTCATAAAGATTAATCCCAATACTACTACGGCTAGCAAAATAAATCAATGTCTTTGTTCCTTTAATAATAGAGTGTTTCCCAGGCCACATTCTTAACAATCTTTACTATCATCAAAATCATGATGACAGGAATGAAAGATAAATCTTGACCCATACAAATATATTTGGGATCACTATTAGCATCAGTATCATGGAAGTGTTTTTGCATGATGTTAATGGTGATATCTTTTTTACACTAACTATGGTTTAATTGCTTTGAACTCTTCGGGAAATTGCTTGGGAGCAAGAAATTATAAAGACGGTACCTCTGGAATCAACAAAGCCTCAAGAGGAGTTGTTCTAGCTCTGGAATGGGGAAAGGAGCTTCACAAAGCCAGCATCAACTTTGAAGTTCAAGATGGCGCTGCTCTCAAAGAAATCCAAAAGGAATATCAAAAGGAAGTCGAAAGAAGGTTTTATCTAGGATACCACCAAATAAAGGGAAGAAATTTCGAAACAATCGACTTTGTCCTAGACAACTTACACAAAGTTGAACATCATCAAAATTTATTGGAAATTAGATTAGCAAAACTTTCCATTCAGTCTATTCATTTTGAAAACTTTGACTGGAAGGGGCCAAATCTTCAAAAATTATTTACTACTCTTCAATCTTTTGATGTAACAGATATTACTCCTGCCCAAACTATTATGTACTATGTGAAAAACATTCATCTTGGTGCTAATCCTAGCCCAATAGAATGTTGCTCCGTAACCTTGGGTTAGCTGCTCTGTCTTGGACATCATCACTGGTTTCTTTAAAAACAAAAAAATAAACAAGCTAGTGCAATACGCTCTGCCAAGAAGAAAAGAACT
Source organism: Papaver bracteatum (assembly GCA_023529315.1). NCBI lineage: Eukaryota > Viridiplantae > Streptophyta > Magnoliopsida > Ranunculales > Papaveraceae > Papaver > Papaver bracteatum. The sequence goes on from JAJJWX010004824.1 coordinate 232,556, forward strand.
TCTTTAGAGGAAGTATACGTGGGCATCTGTGTGGATGCCACCTTTGTCTTTCCAGATATTATTCCATAGTATAATACTCTAGGTTAAACTTCCCATTTCATTTGGTGGAGGAGAGAAAGCACTATGATTATTTTTTTTCATTTTTTTTTTTTTGGCCATGTCAATGTAGGATGGCAACTACTGTGACCAATTGGCCATGAAATTCTCTGCAATCCAATAGATAGGCAAGGCTTCGTTACCGCATGTTATACACTGTGGCGCTGTTGGCACATGTCACAGAAAAGTGTTGGCGGGCGAAAATCGAGCACCCAATTTGGTCGAAATATTAGTTTCCAAGAGTGTAATATCATTATATTTTTGACTTTCGAATCTACCAAATAAACTTTGATCTGAAATTTTACGGCTGCTAACGAGAGTTCCAATATGTCGGGCGAGTTCCAATATGTCGGACAAACTAGAAAGTTTTTTGTCTTATATAGATTTTGACACCCTCCCCAATAATTTGGCATCCCTATTATCGGTATTATAAATTTGGTTGTTATCCGACCTCGTACACTAATGGACACCATGCAAGAGTGGACTTGTGGAGTCCTCTGAATTTTGGGTTGGGTGGGGGTAAGGGTGCACACGGTACGGTTTGACTCGGTTCTTGCCAAGACCGAGTACCGGTACCTCCCTAGACTCGGTTCCAAAAATTTGGACCGGTACATGTACCTTGTACCTCGGTTCCGGTACTATTCGGGACTAATACGGTACCAGGTACGATTTCGGTACCATACTCGGTTCCTGACAATTTTTTTATCCAAACATTTCTTTATAGTACAACGGGAAGAAATAAGGAAATATATCCTTCAAAAATCTACATATTGCGCCTGGAAGAACATCACAGAATGAAGGAGAAACCGCAGAAAATGCATTACTTGCAAAGAGACTGTTGACGAGCATTTCTTTCTGAATGATTGATGCATTTCTGTACATTGTCGACTACTAGACCCTTTTCTGAACAATTCTGTGAGCAATCTGTCATCAATGGTTAAAGAAAGAAACATCATCAAAGTTAACACCTCGAGTCTCGAGAACAGAAGCAAAATTTCAGCACCAAAAACGGAACACAGATGATTCATTCTGAAATTGAAAACAAAATTACTTTTTTACTGCACAATTAAGGTATCCCCAAATTACGACTTATGTACATACATCCTGTTAAGTAAGAACTCATGGACTTTTATAATCAAGCCAACACAAGCACTTGCAGAAACCAGCAGGTGTCAACTTGCTGAGTATTAACATATGAGGGGATATCGGTAAGACTAAATTGAAGAACACTATGCAATTCTACTACCTCTAAATCCTATGGGTAGAATTATTCGGTACTTTCGGTCCGGGATGGCATGGGATTAGGATAGGACCGTGTACATGTACCTGCTTAGCCCCGGTTCATAGTTTTTGGACCGGTACTTGTACCCCTTCCTCGGTTCGGTCCAAAATCAGGTACGGTTCCATCGGTTCCGGGACGGTCCGGCAGTCCGGCTCGGTTCCTGTGCACCCTTAGGTGGGGGTGTTATCTTAAAGATCTGTAAATATGAGATTATTTTTTGCTCTACCTGAAATATTGCACAGCATCTTACACTGAAAGAAATATCCCGTTTAGTTGCAGTGAGATCTAATGGACTTCAAATCGTAGATCTATATTGCTTCTGGTCGACGGATCTTTCGTTGGAATCAGATTGAAGCTTTCCGGTGATTGGCATGTGAGTTTCCATAGGTGCTGCTTCATTAAGATTGAACTTTTCAGTAATAGTTCTATCATATTTTCGTGAGATATAAAAATTTCATCTTTACATTGATGATTTGTAAACCTAAGAAATATGAAAATTCTCCCACATATGCTCTTTTCGAATTCATTGTCATAACTTCTAAGAATTCATCTGAGAGATTTTTGAAAGTTAGATCAGTAGATAATATCATCAAGGTAAATATGTGCAATTACAACATCTTTACCGTTTCACTTAGTAAACAAAGTTTTGTCAGCACCTCCTCTAGAGAATTTTCGTAATAAAAAGGAAGTTAACTTGTCACACCAAGCTGTAAGAGTATGTTTATGACCATATAGTGCTTCGTTGAGGCTAAGTACATGATCAGGATAGAGAGGATCCTCAAATACCTTAGGTAATTGAGAAACATAGACTTCTTTCTTTGTATCTCCGTTAAGAAAACAAATTTGACTTACAGTTGAAAAAGCTTAATTCTGAAATTTCATGTATAAGCTAGCAATAGTCGAGTAGATTCTAGCCGAGCCATGTGTGAGCGAATTTTCTATCAAAATTTATTCCCTTTATTTGCGAATATTCTTGAGCTATAAGTCTAGCATTGTAACCGTTCCATACACACCAAACTTGTTTCTGAAAATCGACTTAATTTGTTATTAATTCCTTCCGCTGGATACATTTGTTAGAATTACCTCTAAACATGTTCTAAACATGTAGATTATTCTAGAAACAAAGAATATAAGGTAAGCCTCCATAGGAATAGTTGTTAGCCTCCAAAGGCATAGTTGTTAGCCTCCATAAGCATAGTTGTTAGCCTCCAAAGGCATAGTTGTTAGCCTCCATAGGCATAGTTCTCTTCTTCTCTTTGTAAGCCTATAAATAGGCATTTGTAGTATCATTTGTAATCATCCAAAAAATATCAAAAACATTGTATTAATGTTATCTAAATGAAAACTCATTCAATGAAACTCTTTGTTTTGATTCAATCTTGATATGGTATCAGAGCAAGGAGAAGGATCCTTGTATCTAGTGTTGAAACTTCTGCAATGGAAACCCGTCGTCAATACAACATTAAACATAAGTCTGTCACCTGCACTCATTGTAGTAAACGTGGTCATACCAAAGACAACTGCTTTAAGATTATCGGGTATCCAGATTGGTGGGATAAATGCGATCCCAAGAAAAAGAATTCATTGCAGCAGAACATGTGGTTAGTAATCTAACCTCCGCTATGGAAACAACCAATGGTAAGGTTTTTAATATTTCGCAAGTTGTTCCTAATAGCTCATGGATAATTGATTCGGGTTGCACAGACCATATGACTTTTGATTCCAGACAGGTTTCTCCTCTTAAAACATCCATACACAACTCCGTTTACACAGTAGATGGATCTTTGGCTCCAGTAATTGGAGAACAATCATTAAATCTTACGGATACATTGAGTCTAGATTCCGTTTTAGTCGTTCCCTCTCTAAATTATAATCTATTATCAGTTTCCCAAATTACTAAAGTCTTAAATTGTGTTGTTATCTTTTGGCCTAATTCTTGTGTGTTTAAGGACATTCGAACACGGCGGACGATTGGATCTGGGGTTAGAAGAGGAAAGCTATACTATCTAGATTTGGAGTCAAAAATTTCAGAAAGATTATCTAACGCTTTAGTTGTGAATGGTACTCAGGGGGAGAAGGAGAAATCACAAATTTGGTTATGGCATAGACGGTTAGGGCATGCTTCTTTTGGCTACTTAAGAAAGCTATTTCCTAGTCTATTTTCAAAGATTGATGTTTCTAGTTTTCAATGTGAAGAATGTGAACTATCTAAAAGCCATCGTACTTCGTTTCCATCAAGTTTAAATAAAAGTCCTATTCCATTCATGATTATTCATTCTGATGTTTGGGGGCCGTCTAAAGTTAACACTCTTGGAAGCGCACGATGGTTCGTCACCTTTATTGATGATTGCACTAGGATGACATGGGTTTGCTTGATGAAATCAAAAGATGAAGTGAATAATTTATTTCAGAGGTTTCACAAAGTAGTCAACACACAATACAATACAAAGATTCAAGTTCTTCGAAGTGACAACGGAGGCGAATATTTAAGTACTGATTTTCAGCATTATTTAAAAGAATGTGGTATTGTTCATCAGACAACTTGTCCTAATACTCCTCAACAGAATGGGGTAGCTGAAAGGAAAAACCGTCACTTGCTTGAAGTTGTGCGCGCTTCATTAATATCAGCTCATATGCCGTTAACTTATTGGGGTGAAGCTCTTGCCTCTGCAGCATATGTGATCAACCGTACACCTTCCAGCACTATCATTTTTCAGACACCTTTTCAAGCTCTCAGTGAGGCAAAAGTTTCACCAACAGTTCCAAACTTGCCTCCACGCATATTTGGTTGTGTAGTATTTGTGCACTTACACAAGAACCAACGGAGCAAGTTATCTCCCCGAGCTTTAAGATGTGTCTTCGTAGGATATGCTGCAAGTCAGAAAGGATATAGGTGCTACCATCCTCCAACTAAACGAATGTACATCACATTGGATGTTAAGTTTCACGAACACGTGATGTATTACTCGAAGTCTGATCTTCAGTGGGAGTATGAAAAAGAAATTCAGACTCTTGACTATGAAGAAGACATAATCGAAGATGATGTTGTTCTTGAAATTCCAAAATAACAGAAAGTTAGTGGGGAAGAAATTAACACAGATAATGAAATTGAAGCTATAAATGAAGTTGAAGAAGATAATGCATATAGATCAGAAGATAATGCAGATGAAGTTGAAGAAGATAATGATAGATCACCAACCCCAATCCAACCGTCATTGAAGATGTTCTTGAAACCTGCAAAGAAACAATTGGCAGAACGTCGGAATAGAGGTATCCCTAAATCTATGTATGAACCTGATATTTCATCAAAAGCTAAATATCCCATGAGTAATTATATCTCTAATCACCGTCTGACCGAATCAAATAAGTCATTTGTGAATCAATTATCTACTGTAGTTATTCCTAATAGCGTGCAGGAAGCATTATCTGATCCGAAATGGAGGGAAGCTATGATCGATGAGATGAAATCCTTACAAGAAAATAATACTTGGGACATGGTTGAATGTCCAGAAGGAAAGAAAGTCGTGGGATGTCGCTGGGTTTTTACAGTCAAATACAAGGCAAATGGTGAAATTGAACGCTTTAAGGCAAGATTGGTTGCTAAAGGGTATAGCCAGACTTATGGTGTAGATTATAATGAGACATTTGCACCTGTAGCTAAAATGAATACAGTGCGAGTCTTGTTGTCTCTTGCTGCAAATTTGGGTTGGCCATTGCAACAGTTTGATGTCAAGAACGCCTTTTTACATGGAGATTTGTCCGAAGAAGTTTATATGCAGATTCCACCAGGAATGATGGAGTCAGAGTTGCATAACGGAAAAGTTTGCAGGTTAAACAAGTCATTGTATGGTCTGAAACAATCTCCGAGAGCGTGGTTTGGAAGATTTACCAAGTCTATGAGAGCATTTGGTTATCGTCAGGCAAATTCAGATCATACTTTATTCTTAAAGAAAAATCGAGGTAAGATTACAGCTTTAATCATATATGTAGATGACATGATAGTTACAGGAGATGATCCAGAAGAAAGAAAGGCTCTCCAAAATTATCTATCAAGTGAATTTCAGATGAAGGATCTTGCTTCTTTAAAATACTTCCTTGGAATTGAAGTATCTCGATCAACAGAAGGAATATTCTTGTCACAAAGAAAATATGCCCTTGATTTGTTGGAGGAAACAGGTATGACATCATGTCAACCTGTAGATACACCAGTAGAGCCAGGTTTGAAATTATGTTCGGATGGCAACCAAGTACCTGTTGATAAAGGAAGATACCAAAGGCTCGTGGGTAGACTAATGTACTTGGCACATACAAGACCCGATCTTGCATATGCATTGAGTATTGTTAGTCAATTCATGCATAATCCTGGAGAAACACATATGAATGCGGTAATGCGAATCCTAAGATACTTGAAGTCTGCTCCAGGAAAAGGGATCTTGTTTAAGAAAGGTCAAGACTTCAAAAGTATGGAGGCATATACTGATTCGACTATGGTGGGTCATGTGATGATATGAGGTCTACTTCAGGATATTTTACCTTCGTTGGGGGTAATCTTGTTACATGGAGAAGCAAAAAACAAGGAGTTGTTTCACGATCAAGTGCAGAAAATGAATGGCGAGGTATGGCGCTGGGTATCTGCGAAGTTATGTGGTTAAAACGTCTGCTAACTGAATTGGGGTATCCTCCTAGGAAACCAATTCGTTTGTACTGCGATAACAAAGCGGCGTGTGATATTGCACACAATCCAGTTCATCATGATCGCACAAAACATGTGGATATAGATAGGTTCTTCATTAAAGAGAAGTTGGATAATGGGATCGTGGAGTTACCTAGAATTAGATCGGAGGAACAGGTAGCTGATATTCTAACTAAAGCAGTTCCAAGTAAAATATTTCTGAAGTTTGTTGGCAAGCTAGGCATGAGCGACATATATGCACCAGCTTGAGGGGGAGTGTTAGAATTACCTCTAAACATGTTCTAAACATGTAGATTATTCTAGAAACAAAGAATATAAGGTAAGACTTCATAGGAATAGTTGTTAGCCTCCAAAGGCATAGTTGTTAGCCTCCATAAGCATAGTTGTTAGCCTCCAAAGGCATAGTTGTTAGCCTCCATAGGCATAGTTCTCTTCTTCTCTTTGTAAGCCTATAAATAGGCATTTGTAGTATCATTTGTAATCATCCAAAAAATATCAAAAACATTGTATTAATGTTATCTAAATGAAAACTCATTCAATGAAACTCTTTGTTTTGATTCAATCTTGATAACATTTACATACCTCTTGTCGTTCATACTGATTAATATCCCATGTATTTCATTGACCCAAGCATGATATTATAGAGCTTCATCAATATTCTTGGGTTCATATGTAGATAGAAATCAAGCATAGTGATAATTTTTTTGAAGTTGTCCTGGACTCATGACCCTAGCATTTGCATCATCGATGATGTGATCTTCAGAATGCTTGAGATAATCCCACTTAGCTAGGAGTTTTATGAGCTTCATTCCCAATGTGGACATGACTTTCAGGAACACTGTTAGCATCATCTTCATTATTTGGATCATTGATTGTTGTAACGATAACATGTTCTTCCCCAGAGGATAAATCTCTGGGTTTATTAACTATTTTAGAAAGAGATAGTTCAACTGTAACATGTTTATCTTGTCGAAAGTCACTTATATCATCGATAACCACATTTGACAGATTTCATCATGACTTTTATTCGAAGATTGTATACTTTGAAGGAACGATTGTCAGAAGCATATCCAATAAAAATACCTTCATCACTTTTGGAGTCGAATTTTCCCTTATGTACTTTGTTTTAAGAATGCCGCACTTGTTTCCAAAAAATCTAAGATAACCTAGATTACGTTTTCTTCTATACCTCAATTCTTAAGGAGTATTTAGCGTTTTTGATCTCAAATATACCCTATTTATATAAGATAACATGCAGTAAAAACAACACTTCTCCCTAGAACGTAAGTTGTAAGTTTTTATTACGAACCATTGCTGAAAAAGCGGGGTTCTAACAACCTGTTGATGGTGGTTTTTAGCTTAGGGTTAAAATCGTAAAACACTAAACCCTAGCAGACAGTAATGTCACAACATTTAAAGCAACAAGCATTTACTAGGCACATTTACTGAAATCTTTAATGTGTCTCTAAAATAATTACCCGGGTATATTTTTCAAATTAGGGTTACGACGAGCCAAACCCTAATTCTCACGTGTACTAATGGCGAATCATGCCAGACACACTAACCGCGCCAAGGCATGCCAACTATGCTAGCCGCACCTCTTTGCCAATGGCAAATCATGCCAGCCACGCCGACCGCCCATGCCAAACAAGTCTCTCAATGGCTCCTCATGTCGCGCCACCATGCTGGCCTTCCCCATGCGGCTACCAAAGTGAAGGCGTGCAACAATCAACGGTTACCCTTCAATCCCAGGATCAAATCCTGGTCGTCCAAGGTCCCCTCACGAGCTTTGGCCCAAAACCCTAGCTTGGTCACGCACCTAGCCAAAGCTAGACGAGCCATGACAAACACGTCTCGCCATGGACCCTCATGCCGCGTCACCATGCTGGCCTTCCCCATGCGGCTACCAAAGTGAAGGCGTGAAACAATCTACGGTTTCCCTTCAATCCCAGGATCAAATCCTGGCCGTCCAAGGTCCCCTCACGACCTTTGGCCCAAAACCTTAGCTTAGTCATGCACCTAGCCAAAGCTAGCCACGTCGGCCGCTCCATGCTAAACACGTCTCGCCATGGCCCCTCATGCCGCGCCACCATAATGGCCTTCCCCATGCGGCTACTAAAGTGAAGGCGTGCAACAATCTACGGTTTCCCTTCAATCCCAGGATCAAATCCTGGCCGTCCAAGGTCCCCTCACGACCTTTGCCCCAAAACCCTAGCTTGGTCATGCACCTAGCAAAAGCTAGCCATGTCGGGCGCGCCATGCTAAACACATCTCGCCATGGCCCCTCATACCGCGCCACCATACTGGCCTTCCCCATTCGGCTACCAAAGTGAAGGCGTGCAACAATCTACGGTTTCCCTTCAATCCCATGAGCAAATCCTGACCGTCCAAGGTCCCTTCACGACCTTTGGCCCAAAACCATAACTTGGTCATGCACCTAGACAAAGTTAGCCACGTTGGCCATGCCATGCCAAACACGTCTCGCCATGGCCCCTCATGCCGCGCCACCATGCTGGCCTTCTCCATGCGGCTACCAAAGTGAAGGCGTGCAACAATCTACGGTTGCATTTCAATACCAAGAGAAAATCCTGGCCGTCCAAGGTCCCCTCACGACCTTTGGCCCAAAACCCTAGCTTGGCCACGCGCCTAGCCCAAGCTAGTCACGCCATGCGCCCATGGCTACCCCTTGGCCCCACATTCCAAGCCAAACCATACCTATCCAAGCTACCCGCGCCATGAAAAACGCACTTTGCCTTATCCCTAGCCATGCTAGTCACGTCATGCCAAGCCAAGCACCCTAGCCATGCCATACGCCCATGGCTACCCCTTGGCACCACATGCCAAGCCAAACCAAACCTAGCCAAGCTAGCCGCGCCATGCCAAACTCCCTTTTCCTTGGCCCTAGCCTTTCTAGTCACGTCATGTCAAGCCAAGTTCCCTCGCCATTCCATATGCCTACCCCTTGGCTACCCCTTGGCCCCACATTCCATGCCAAACCGAACCTAGCCAAGCTAGCCGCGCCATGCCAAATGAACTTTGCCTTGGCCCTAGCCATGCTAGTCATGTCGTGCCAAGCCAAGCGCCCTCGCCTTGTCCCTAGCCATGCCATACGCCCATGGCGAACCCTTGGCCCCTCATACCAAATCTAAACACACCCTAGTCGTGCCACCCTGTTGGACCTCACTACGCGGCTACCAAAACGAAGGCGTGCAATGATCAAAGGTTTCCCCTCCTCTCAAGATGAAACATCTCGACCGTCGAAGGTCACCAGGCTAGAAAGTTCCCAGAGCTCGACTTTCCCAAGCCACAACAACATGTTACATGTTCTCCAAAAGAATTCGAGACATCAACACAAACTGGGGGATCTTTTTTTGGTATTGGTTTGGTGGTCTACAGCGTGCGGCGTACACTACGCCCTTCATAAGGAAGTGTCATAAGGGTGAGGTGCCTAGTAAATACGGGAGTTATGTGGGAAACGTTCATGGGACATAAAGCCGTGAGTTAACAACCTTATGAAACATCAATTCCATAACGTTAACAGTTTCATGAAAACCAGTTTCATGCATTAACCACTTTATGGAACATCAAGTCCATGCATACAGTTACCACCTCCTCCTATTTACTTCTCACTCCTTAATGAGACCAGTGTACGTTTCTACCTCGACTTGTATAAATAGGTCTTACCTATTTCCATTTGTACAAAAAGTTCATTCGGACAAGACAACACTCAGAAATACTTACTTAGCTCTCTTCGTGAGCTCTCCTACCTTTTCTGAAAACAAGTCATAGAAACCCAACTGCTCTTCCAGAATCAACTATTCTGGTCTCACTACTATCCTTGCTTCACTCCCTAAAACCAACCCATTCTGCTCCTCTTTGTGACCGAAGCAAGTCTGGAACGGCCATTTCTTGGTTTAGGCCTGACTTGTATAGATTGATCTCTTGAATCTAAAGTACTCCCTTGTAGTACATTGTTTAGGGTTTAAACAGTTTCTCACGGCGGGAGGATTGATCTATCGGTCCCAATATCAGCCTCTAAGTACGTTTACCTAACAAGGAAGGATGGTTGGTCTTTGGACTGAATCTGTGTCCTCGGATTGCACCCAGGAAAACGACAATGTTTTAACGCCCAACAACGCGGCCTACAAAGGAGTTCCAAGGCTAATTTACCTGGCACGGGTCCAGGGGATTCACACCAAAAACATGGGTCTGATGAGAGACGCAATCAACGCCATACTAGATTTCCTCATCAACTTAACAGCAGAGTTGAGCGGTTCTCGCTCCTCGGAAACTTTGGAGATGGGGACTGACGTCCTGAATGATCACTCTCAAGCCAACAACTTCAGTGCTAATCAGAGACCCGTAAGCCAAGAAGCGGCTTCGCTGGTGGAAAACCTATGTGAACTATTACATCTTTCAAGGGATCAACAGATGGAGACGTTCTCCGCCATCAATCGGATAACGTTAAGCGTGCCCTTGGTACCTCCACGCTCGGAAACAGCAAGAATGCAGGATCCGTCCATTAATAATATCACGTTCACCGATGACGACATGATGGCAGAAGAAGGCCATAACCGTGCCTTGCATGTCACTGCTCGAATAAAAAATGTGGAATTCAAAAGGGCCCTCGCCGACACAGGAGCGTCCTCCAATGTAGTCACCCTGAGGACGCTCAGGACGGCCAAAGTACGACCAAGCGAGGTGACACGACAACCTAATACCATGACAGATTTCGAAGGCAACCAAACCAATACATATGGGTACGTCAATTTGAATCTGTTGGTAAGACCTGTCCAGTCAAAAGTAAGATTCGAGGTAATTGAAAAGGAGTCGAAAAACCACATGATATTGTGGCTCCACGATAACATGATCATTCCTTCAACGTACCCCCAATGCTTGAAAACCACACTAAATGGAGAAGTTGTTCGCATCGCAGCGTCATTATCTCCCTATGCACCAATTTGTGGCATGGAAGTTTTTGAGCCAAGACAGGGGCCGCAGGTCACAACCAATAAGGATCACCACAACCCACTACCAAAATGGACGTCCATTGAAGAAAGCGATAGTCATACACAACCCCGCAGATAAAATCGGCCTCATGTCACACCTTCAGAAGAGAGGCGCACTCCCCTCCAGAACCAGAGCCTGGTTCCAACCAAGAGAGGACGGACTTATGTTACGGGCCACGACGAAAATGGAAAAATCATATATCAACGCCGTTATTAGCAATTAACAGGGGAGACTACCACGCAGTCTGTCCGCCCATTAGGAATGACAGCTCGGTGACAAGTCACGAGAGGAGATACCTGACGCACCAGAACAGCTACAAGACGGCACTAATTCAACCACGGACGAGCTCGAAATTGTTAATATCGGAAATGAAGAATCTCCACAACCCGTATCCATAAGCTCGACTCTACACGCAGACGAGCGCGCAAAGTTGGTGGACCTCCTTAATGAGTATTAAGATGTGTTCGCATGGACGTACCAGGTAATGCCTGGCCTGGATGAGAAACTGGTTACTCACCATTTACATGTGATATCCGGATCCAAGCCAATCAAGCAGACCCCAAGGCAGTTCCGGCACGATATTGAAGAATGGATTAAGGCGGAGGTTCAAAAGTTATTGGTGGCCGGTTTCATCAAACCAATCCACCACCCCACCTGTTTGGCTAACATAGTTCCGATGAAAAAGAAGAATGGTCAAATCAGGTGCAGCGTTGATTTTAGGGATCTAAACAAATGTTGCCCTAAAGATGATTTTCCGCTCCCCAATATCGACATGCTGGTAGATGCCACCAGTGGACATGGCATGTTTTCTTTCATGGACGGGTACATCAGTTACAACCAAATAAAGATGTACGATCATGATGCAAGCAAGACCGCTTTTCGAACTCCTCTCAGAAAATTTTACTAAACTGTGATGCCCTTCGGTTTGAAGAACGCTGGCGCCACATACCAACGCGCTATGACCACCATATTTCACGACATGATGCACAAGCAGGTTGAGGATTATGTATATGACATAGTGGTCAAGTCAAGGACCCGGGTGGCTCACACAGAAATTCTACAACAAGTATTCGAAAGATGCCATGAATACAAGCTAAAAATGAATCCGTTAAAGTGTGCTTTCGGTGTCTCCTCGGGCAAGTTCCTAGGCTTCCAAGTAACCGCTGAGGGGATCAAAGTTGACCCAACCAACACACAAGCCATACTCACGATGCCACCACCGTGGAACGTGAAGGAACTCTAGAGTTTCATGGGAAAAATAAACTATATCCACCGCTTCATACCCGGATTGGCTCAACTTATTGCTTCGTTTACCCCTTTACCAAAGAAAGGAGCAAGCTTTGTCTGGACCACATTACAACAGGAAGCATTTCGGAAGATTCAACAAACATTATTTTCCTCAGCCGTCATGAGATCACCCATGCAAGGAAGACCACTACACCTCTACACCGCCTTCAGTGACACTGCTGTTGGAGCCCTCCTTGCTCAAGAAGATGACGAATGGATTGAATACCCCATATACTATTTCATTCGGACTTTGAGAGATGCCGAACTCAGGTATTCCAAAGTAGAAAAGGCATGCCTAGCCTTGGTCTACTCCATCCAGAAATTCAGGCACTACCTGATGTCCAATAAAGTGGTGATGATATCCAAATTCGATCCTGTGAAGTTCCTCCTCTCAAAACCTTCTCTGATAGGAAAACCATCCAAATGTCTCCTCCATATGTCAGAATTCGACATAACATGTGCTTCCCCGGGGGCCATCAAAGGACAGGCAATTGCAGATTTGTTGGCGGCATTTTCAGGAGAAAATGATGTAACATTACGCGAAGACCTCCCTGGGGACTTTCCGGAAATCTCTTTCATCCAAGACGAAGCTTGGATATTGTTTTTCGACGGCTCCGCCACCCCTAACAACGACACGGGAGGAGCCGGCGTGGTTCTAGTATCCCCAACTGGTGAAATTTTCTCACACTCCTTCAAGCTAGACTTCACCTGCACCAAAAACTTAGCATAGTACGAAGCCTTCCTCATTGGTTTGTCCTTGGCCAAACAAGCCGGAGCCACACGTCTGGAAATAAGAGGGGACTCTATACTACTGGTCAACCAAGTAAACGGAGTATACATACGCATTAAAAGAGGTAACCCTAGCCCCATACAGAGCCAAGGCTCAAAAACTGCTAAACTATTTCGCCAACGCAATAGTAGCCCATATCGGGCGCGGCAGCAATCAACATGCCGACTTCCTAGCAACCTTAGCATCAAAACTACGATTTGAGGGCATTGAAGAAACTCTGACAGTAAAAATAAGAATCGTTCCTTCAACGTGGCTTTCACAACATGAAAAAGATGAAGTTGATGACTGGAGGACGCCGATCATCCAAGAGATTAGCAGCTCACTCTTTTAAGGAATGGTCAGTCTCAAAACCTTGCGTGATTTCTTCATGCTTCGAGGGGTACTCTATCATCGAAATCCAGACGTCTATTTGTCAAGATGCCTCGGAGAAGAATAAGCACAATAATATCTCAATCCATCCATGGTGAGGTCTGTGGAAAGACGTTGGTGTTAACCCTCTATCGCCGTTTGCAACGCCTTGGCTATTATTGGCCGGAGATGGAATTCCAAGCTCGGTTACTTCAGAAATCCTGCTCCAATTGTCAAGCGCCGCCGCGTAAATTAGAAATTTTCAACATTAGTCATGTCGGGGACTGGCAGGGGCCATACGTCAGTTACCTTCGCGATGGGATGCTCCCCACCAATGAGAAGGAGGCATCCAAAATAAAACAAAGGTTCAAGAGGTTCGTATTTCACGAAGGGATCTTCTACCGTAAAATCTTTGGAGGGAGCCTTCTATGATGTTTGAATGAGGCAGAGGTCTCAATCATGCTGAAAGAGATGCGCAAAAGCGAACACCGAGGAAAGCAGAAGTTGTTTCTCCAAATACACGAGAAGTACTACTGGCCAACTATGGAGGATGACACAGCAGTTCTCGTACAGATGTGCAAGGAGTGTCAGGTACACGTGAAACTTATTCATGTACCGAAAACCACCCTGCATTCAATAATTAGTCCATGGCCCTTTCATAGATGGGACTCGACATCATTGGTAAGATCAACCCACCATCCTCAAAACATCACGAGTATGTGATAACAGCAACCGAATACTTTCCCAAGCGGGTCGAAGCCATAGCTTTACGAGGGACGAACGGAACCATGATCACGATATTCATCAAGGAGTACATTATCTGCCGTTTTGGTGTGCCTAAACATATCGTTACATACAATGGCACCCTTTTCGCAAACAGGAAAGTACGATAGCTACTCGAGGAATACGAGATTAAACAGGTCATCTCCACCGTATACTACCCTCAAGGAAACGGGAAGGCTAAAATCACCAACAAGACTCTAATTCGAATCCTCAGTCAGACAGTGCACGATAATACCCGAACATGGCATGAGCAACTACCCATGGCACTCTGGGCGTACCGGACGTCACCAAAAAGTTCCACTGGAGTCTCTCCTTATTCTCTTGTTTATGGCGCATATGCCATCCTCCCAGCGGAAATTAAAATCCCGTCAGACAGGATTGCCCAAGAAAGCGGGGTCCGGTGGAATGAAGCTGAAGCTTTAAGTGTCAGGGTTGCGGAATTGGACATTATAGACTCCATGAGGGCCAAAGCGGAAGAACATGCGCAGGCATATAGGAACAGTGTTTCCAGAGCATACAATAAAGCCGTGAAACCCCGAATTTTCCAAGTAGGAGACTTGGTACTGTAGAATGCTAAACACGTCTAGCAAGACGCATCTGCACCAAAATTCTCCGCAAAATGGGGAGGTCCTCATATAGTCATGAAGGCATACAACAGTGGGTATTACAAAGTTGTTAAGGAGGATGGAGGAAAACTGGAAGCGGTCATCAACGGGAATTGGCTAAAGGCATCTACGCATGAGCTCCGCATCACTCCACTGTATCACAAGCACGGATAGTCAGGCATATTTCCACTTTCCTCCATACCGTATTGAGTTTTTCTTTCATTTAGTTGAAGCAAATCAATAAAATTATGTAGGAAATACCATTTGGTCCTAGGAATAATATATTAGAGAGGGTCTAGTCCAGTTGACCTAGTCAACTGTCTGTTTGGTCCTATTTGGTAATATAAATTATCATTTGGTCCTAAAAATTATCATTTGGTCCTACGCTGATGTCATGGATGATGTAAATGTCACCCTGTAGTGGCAGAAATACCATTTTGGATAAGGACCATATATATAGTCCATTGGTAAGAGAGAGAAATCATTTCTCATATTTATATTCTCTTTCCTCCCGGTTCTGTCTTTCTTCTCCGTCGCTGCAATTTTTCTAGGGTTTTTAATTTTTTTCTGCTGCTGCAATTGATTACAGAGATGAACATACTGAGATTGATTACTGAGATTTATTACAGAGATTGATTTACAATGATGTTAAAGATTAATTTACAGAGATTATGAAGAAAAATTCGAAGATTTACAAAGAGATTTTGACGAAATCTGCTGATGATGTTGACGAGATGAAGACGAAGATGAGTTCGATCTGCTGTTGTTCGTCTTGCTGTTGAAGATGAAGACGAACTCTATTTTGCTGTGTTTTTTTTTATCTGTTTTCTGCTGCTGCCTTCTTGATCTATTTTTCTTGATCTATTTTCTTGATGAATATGAACTAATGGTGTGTTTATTAAGATGAACTAATTTCGGTGATGATTAATAATGATTTTTGAATGAACGATGTTGCTGCTGTTGCTATTTTTGGAGGCGATGAAGACGACGAACAACAAACTCCTGCTGCTGTTCGTTGGAGATGGTGAAGAAGATGTAATCAAGAACTGATGCTTTTGTTTTGAAGATGAAGATGAAGTTCATCAAACAAAATGAACTGTTGTTGTTGTTTTGAAGATGAAGACGAAGATGAGTTCATCTGCTGATTTTTGTATGGAGTTCATTCCCGGGAATGAACTCTGTTTTTTTAGCTTTTTGTATGGAGTTCATTTCTCGGAATGAACTCGGTTTTATTTAGGTTTTTATGTGGAGTTCATTTCACGGAATGAACTCTGTTTTTTTAGGGGTTTATATGGAGTTCATTTCTCGGAATGAACTCTGTTTTTTTAGGTTTTTATGTGGAGTTCATTTCACGGAATGAACTCTGTTTTTTTTAGATTTTTTTTAGGTTTTTATATGGAGTTCATTTCACGGAATGAACTCTGTTTTTTTAGGTTTTTGTATGGAGTTCATTCCTGGGAATGAAGTCTGGTGAAAATTGAAAAAAAAAAAAAAATCGAGCTCCAAACATCAATTTTTAGTTACTGTAGCAAGCGAAAACATGTAGTTACTGTAGCACGTGAAAAGAATCGTCAGGGGAAAGAAAAGGGTATTTTTGTCCATTTAAGTATTTTTAAAAATTATGGACCAAACAGTAAAGGCGTTTGACCAAAGGACTAAACAGACATGGGCCCACCTAAAAAAGGACCAAACGATAATTTTCCCTAAAATTATTTTGTTCTTTCAAAAAAAAGAAAAGAGGGGGAGAGATGTAAAAAAAAAAAAAAAAATTCTTAAAACCCAGAAAAGAAACCCCAAGCATATCACAACTACATAACTCAGAAAACCCGTCCAAGAGGTGGTAATCCCTAGAAAGCATCATCTTCAAGCGATCTTGGTACCTCTCAGTCCTGCTCTTCAAATTCCTGATTGACTCTTCCACCTTGTGTGACTCCACAGACAAGGCTTTCTCCTCTTCCAGAATAGCTTTCGTATCAGGGACCATGCCAGCAAGAATGCCAGCCCTATCGAACTTCACAATTTCAAGACGATGCCGCAACCAACTAACATTGAACTTCAGATATTCGCAAGTAGACACCATGTTCTTCCACTTTTGCATAGCTGCTTCCACGATAGCACGAATAGACATATTCCCTATTTCAACAACCAACGGCAGGAGATAATTCACGATAGAAACTAAAGAAGATGAACAATATTGTACCACATTCCTGGTAGCAATATGGCCGTATAATTTCCATATTTTCGTGTAAAGAGTTACGAATTCTTTTCGCACAAGGAACACCCCAACGTTCCGATAGTGAGAAGAAATGCACCTCATGTGGGTTCTGAACAACAAACCTGCACTGGGATACTCATGGCAAGAAATTCCCAAGTCCGCGTTCTCCAGATCAGCAGTAGCCAGAAAGATCGATCTTGAGGAAAAAGGGGTAACCAGGTCATCTTCATCAATGACGGTAATGCATGCTCCAACAGGATACCTCTACACAGAAGGGAAACTTCCATTATTCATCGGCAGATAAAGAAAAGTATGCTGATTAATGAGAACATACCGGTATGACCTTCTTAACCCGAATGACCCGGATGGGGGAACTATCGCAAGAATCAAGCCTAGCATGTTTTGTTGGAGAACCTGGTCGACTCGAGGAAGATTCGCTCCTGATCGACATGATGGAAGGTGGACCTGAAGAGAATAAATCTCTGTTGAAAACCGGGAAGACAATGTAACTTCACCAGGCGTAAAGACTATAGAAACCCTAAAGGAAGAAAGAGAAATGCTAACTGAATAGGAGGAACATGCCGGAATCACATCCGGGAAACCGGCCTCAATATGAAATGCCTAATCAAACCACACCTCATCTTGCTACGTCCCCGGTCAAGCCCTCGCTCCATTACCGCAGCCCCACCACGCCTAGTCGCCCTTACACGTTTCACCATGTCACTGTCGCAGCCAGGACCACGCCACCTCTTGGCCCTTCGAGCCAATCCGTCCACTTGATTTACCTTCCACAACCGCCCCCCTTGCCTTGGAGGTGTACGACCGGACCAAGACGGTAAATTTCTCCTCAAAACTCCACGGTCTGCATTCCCAGTACAACTTATGCAGGGCCGCCAACACGGGAAGCCAAAACTCTCTTTACCACTCAAAAGGTTAGTCGGATTCTCCTGACCATCTTTATAATGATTTACACCTCGATTTCGTCCTTGTTTGTCACCATCATATGCTTACCTCGAAACAAGGCACTTGTTCCGAGCTAAGCAAGGGACTTAATGTTGATGGTGGTTTTTAGATTAGGGTTAAAATCGTAAAATACTAAACCCTAGCAGACAGTAATGTCACAACACTTAAAGCAACAAGCATTTACTAGCCACATTAACTGAAATCTTTAATGTATCTCTAAAATAATTACCCGGGTATATTTTTCAAATTAGGATTACAACGAGCCAAACCCTAATTCCCACGTGTGCTAATGGCAAATCATGCCAGCCACACTAACCGGGCCAAAGCATGCCAACCATGTTAGCCGCACCTCTGTGCCAATGGAAAATCATGCCAGCCACACTAATTGCGCCAAGGCATGTCAACCATGCTAGCCGCACCTCTGTGCCAATGGAAAATCATGCCAGCCACACTAACCGCACCAAGGCATGCCAACCATGCTAGCCGCACCTCTGTGCCAATGGAAAATCATGCCATGCACGCCGACCGCGCCATGCCAAACACGTCTCGCCATGGCCCCTCATGCCGCGCCACCTTGCTAGCCTTCCCCATGCGGCTACCAAAGTAAAGGCGTGCAACAATTAACGGTTGCCCTTCAATCCCAAAAAAAAATCCTGGTCGTTCAAGGTCCCATCACGACCTTTGGCCCAAAATCCTATCTTGGTCAAGCACCTAGCCAAAGATAGCCACGCCGGCCGCGCCATGCCAAACACGTCTCGCCATGACCCCTCATGCCGTGCCACCATACTGGCCTTCCCCATGCGGCTACCAAAGTGAAGGCGTGCGACAATCAACGGTTTCCCTTCAATCCCAGGAGCAAATCATGGCCATCCAAGGACCCCTCACGAACTTTGGCCCAAAACCCTAGCTTGATCACGCATCTGGCCAAAGCTAGCCACGCCGGTCGCGCCATGCACGTCTCTCCATGGCCCCTCATGCCTCGCCACCATGCTGGCCTTACCCATGCGGCTACCAAAGTGAAGGCGTGCAACAATATAGGGTTTCCCTTCAATCCCAATAGAAAATCCTGTCTGTCCAAGGTCCCCTCACGACCTTTGGCCCAGAACACTAGCTTGGTCACGCACCTATCCAAAGCTAGCCACTTCTGCTGCACCATGCCAAACACGTCTCGCCATGGCCGCTCATGCCGCGCCACCATGCTGGCCTTCCCCATGCGGCTACCAAAGTAAAGGTGTGCAATAATCTACGGTTTCCCTTCAATCCTAGAAGCAAATCCTGGCCGTCCAAGGTCCCCTCACGACCTTTGGCCCAAAATCCTAGCTTGGTCACGCACCTAGCCAAAGCTAGCCACGTCGGCCGAGCCATGCCAAACACGTCTCGCCATGGCCCCTCATGCCGCGCCACCATGCTGGCCTTCCCCATGCGGCTACCAAAGTGAAGGCGTGAAACAATATACGGTTTCCCTTCAATCCCAAGAGAAAATCCTGTCCGTCCAAGGTCCCCTCACGACCTTTGGCTCAAAACCCTAGCTTGGTCATGCGCCAAGCCCAAGCTAGTCATGCCATGCGCCCATGGATACCCCTTGGCCCCACATGCCAAGACAAACCAAACCTAGCCAAGCTAGTCGCACCATGCCAAACGCACTTTGCCTTGGCCCTAGCCAGGCTAGTCACATCATGCCAATCCAAGCTCCCTCGCCTTGGTCCTAGCCATTCCATATGCCCATGGATACACCTTGGACCACATGCCAAGCCAAACCAAACCTAGCTAGCCGCGCCATGCCAAACGCCCTTTTCCTTGGCCCTAGCCATGCTAGTCACGTCATGCCAAGCAAAGCGCCCTCGCATTGGCCCTATCCATGCCATACGCCTATGGCTACCCCTTGGCCCCATATGCCAAGCCAAACCGAACCTAACCAAGCTAGATGCGCCATGCCAAATGCATTGTGCCTTGGCCCTAGCCATGCTAGTCACCTCATGCCAAGCCAAGCGCCCTCGCCTTGGATCTAGCCATGCCATACGCCCATGGCAAACCCTTGGCCCCTCATGCCAAGTCTAAACACACCCTAGCCGCGCCACCCTGTTGGACCTCACTACGCGGCTACCAAACGAAGGCGTGCAACGATCAACGGTTTCCCTTCCTATCAAGATGTAACATCTCAACCATCGAAGGTCACTAGGCTAGCAAGTTCCCCGAGCTCAACTTGCCTAAGCCACAACAACGTGTTACATGTTCTCCAAAAGCATTCGAGACATCAACACAAACTAGGGGATCTTTTTTGGATATTGGTTTGGTGGTCTACAGCGTGCGGCGTACACTACGCCTTTCATAAGGAAGTGTCATAAGGGTGAGGCACCTAGTAAATATGGGAGTTATGTGGGAAACGTTAATGGGACATAAAGTCGTGAGTTAACAACCTTATGGAACATCAATTCCATAACGTTAACAGTTTCATGAAAACCAGTTTCATGTGTTAACCACTTTATGGAACATCAAGTCCATGCATACGGTTACCACCTCCTCCCATTTACTTCCCACTCCTTAATGATACTAGGGTACGTTTCTACCTCGACATGTATAAATAGGTCTTACCTATTTCCATTTGGACAACAAGTTCATTCGGACAAGACAACACTCAGAAATACTTACTTAACTCTCCTCGTGAGCTCTCCTATCTTTTCTGAAAATAAGTCGTAGAAACCGAACTACTCTTCCAGAATCAACTATTCTGCTCTCACCACTCTCCTTGCTTTCCTCCCTAAAACCAACCCATTCTCATCCTCTTTGCAATCGAAGAAAGTCTGGAATGTCCATTTCTTGGTTTAGGCCGGACTTGTACAGATTGATCTCTCGAATCTAAAGTACTCCTTTGCAGTACATTGTTTAGGGTTTAAACAGTTTCTCACCTTCACACCCGCAATTACTAAAATCAGCAGAAACTATTTTCACCTATTAACACAACCACACCCAATATTTCGTTCGGAAATCTGAATAGACAAACTCCAATATACTTTCAAGAGAATCAATTAGACAGTTAGACTCAATCTAGCGAAAAGTATATCAAGGAGTTTTGTATTTCTACCTCTCAATTCGATCTGCAAGCAGCAAATAGAAATTTGCGAGCCTGATTAAATATAAGAGAAATAACTTGAACGGTACCAAAGGCCAATGTTCAAGGATCAATCAATTTCAATCAACAACCAAAGGTTGGATTTACCAGTTAATCGATTCAACGCACAACCTGTGATATTTCTATTATATAACAAAATATAATGCGGAAAAGAAATAACATAGACACCAGAATTTTGTTAACGAGGAAAACCGTAAATGCAGAAAACCTCGAGACCTAGTCCAGCTTTGAACACCATACTGTATTAAGCCACTACAGATACTAGCCTACTACCAATGAACTTTACACTGGAATGTAAGTGATCCCTAATCAATATCACACTGATCAAGGTACAGTTACGCTCCTTACGTCTCTGAACCCCAGCAGGATTCTACGCACTTGATTCATTAGATGATCTCACCCACAACCAAGAGTTGTTATGACCCAAAGCCGAAGACTTGATAAACAAATCTATCTCACACAGAAAAGTCTATTGGAATAGATAAATCTGTCTCCCACAGAAATACCTACGAGTTTTGTTCCGTATTTTGATAAATAAAGGTACACGGGAACCAATTGATAAACCAGACTTATATTCCCAATGAATAGCCTACTATTATAAATCACCTCATAATAATCTTAATCGTATGGTAGAAAAAAAAGATATTATGGAATCACAAACGATGAGACGAAGATGTTTGTGACTATTTTTTATCTTGCCTATCGGAAAATCAATCTCGAGAAAATCTTAGAGAAGATAGTACTCAATACAGTAGAACATGTCAAGATCACAACTACAGAGAAAATAGTTGGGTCTGGCTTCATAATCCTAATTAAGACTTTAAGTCGTTAACCTATAGGGTTTCGTGAAAAACCTAAGGTTAAAGGAGAATCGACTCTAGTCGCAACTAGTATCACACATGAGGTATGGGGATTAGGTTTCCTATTTGCTAGAGTTCTCCCTTATATAGTTTTCAAATCAGGGTTTGCAATCTAAGTTACCTTGGTAACAAAGCATTCAATATTGACTGTTAGATGAAAACATGATATCTTTCAACCGTTAAATCGAACTTAGATTGTTATACACAAATTAAATGTACCCTCATTTAGGTTTGAGTAACTGTACCTAAACGTGTACACCATGTTGTCTCAACTGTAGACGATAAACGATTTGCAAAGAATGCTTGAAAAGACGAGGGTGCCCAAATATACCTCAATCTAAAACTTTTCCACCTATAAGTCCTTTCTCAAAAAGTGATTGTTTATGGACTGAGGCGAGACAATACAACTAATCGGTTCATACTTCGTGTGATCGTCTATGGATACGAGATTGAGACAATACAACAACGAAGTATGTTTACTTGATAAAAGGTTCAGACTTAACTAAACACAATAGGATTGCTATTAAGTAAATGTGAATTAACGTTTGCCTGATTTACTTTAAATTATAATAACAACAATTATAATTGCGGAAAATAAAAGTAAATGACACAGCAAGATTTTGTTAATGAGGAAACCGCAGATGAAGAAAATTAAACCACGGGACCTTGTCCAGAATTGAATACTCTCATGATTAAGCCGCTATACAAAATCTAAACCAACTTCGTATAGTTGATACTAAGCAACTAAACCTATAGTTCACCTAGTTCCGTCTGTATCCCTACGCATCCAACTTGCAATAAGTCACACACTTGGACCAATTCATGTTCGGTAACAACTCTTTTCAATCAACGTGATATGAGCTCGACAAAAGGCTTTTCCGTTTATCCCAATAAACTCCTTTTTCAGGTCCTTAGATATACCCAATAACAACTACAAAAGTAATTGTTAAGATATTGTAATCAATACTTTTAATCACAAAGAATTGTATCGATGCCGATCTACTCAACTAATCAATCCAATCTATCACAAAGATAAACCGATTATAGTTGGATCCTCTTTACCCGAAAAAAGTATTGTGAACACCAAAGACTATGAACCCAAATCAGAAATCTTCATCGTCTTCAAATCTTCTTATATATTCAATAAACACTCGCACACAATCAACTTGAATCTCTTGTGATCAATCACACACATAACGGAGTCTGTTAACAATGGATTATCATAAGACGTCTTTAGATCTATAAACAGTCTAAAGATCCTCGTCTAAACTTCGATCTAGTTTGAGTGAATCTTATATCAAAAGAGAAGATTCTCAAGCATAAACAAACTAGGTACAATCAAAGTTCAACAACCGTTATTCAATCAAATCAATCGAATACTAATAATAAACTGTAATTATCTTATTTTCCACCAACGGTACTAATAGAGCTTCTCAATACCAAAGAAGTCTTTAAACGAGTGGACGTAAGAGATTTCGCCTAATTAGGTTACTTTTCTCTCCGAATAGGCGGCTCCACCAGTAACAACAAAATTAGGTAGTTTTGCTGGATCTGAGGATTAGTTTCCTCTAAATGCAAACTTCAATATTTATGGACCAAGGAAGTTTGGACACCAAGGAATTTCCAAAACCGAAAATATTCTCAAGATATGCAATATATTTCCAAACTCGGTTTCCATAATTCCTGGAAATGCTTTGTCCAAATATTGACCGAAATCTTACTAGAAAATCTCCAATTAGTAAATGCACATTACTAATTTTTATTTTCCAAATATTAAATTAAAAACCTTAAAAAAGATTCTCAATTTATTTTCGATCCGGGATTCTCCTTTATCTATTAAGGTATATCTTTGAACAATAAAAGATAAGTGTTACTGCACATGTCCAAAGTTTGTAAGTCCTTTTTCATGTCCAAACAAGTTTAGAATTGGCTCATCTGACTTCCAAGAACTATGTGATTGATTATCCTATCAAATCACCAAACATGGGTTTCAAGGTTCTACCAAAATAAGTTTCGGTTCTACCTCCATGTGGGTACTAGAATTAGTCACGCTAGTTACCAAAACTTAGTTGACTAGGTACTAGCATCGGTTCCCACATATATATGGTATCTAACTTGTATTTGATGCACATGTCCATATGATCGCTTTCCAATATCTAAAAACAAGTTGCATATGTTCATATGATCGGTTCCCAGTAACTAGAAACTTGTTGCACCTCTTACAAGGATCGATTCCATTTTTGTAATCGGTTGCACCTCTTACTAGGATCGGTTCCCCAATTACTAGAGTTGGTCATACCAATTACAACAAATCGATCATACTATCTCAGGTGATTACTTAAGATCTGTTTCACTAATAAAAGTCATACCAATACAAAAGTCAGGCTTTGTGAATAGTTTTACCAAGAGCATAAGCAAGTCATGAGCGGTTATACTGAACATACATATTGGTAGTTCAAAAGATTTGCAATGAATAACAATACCAATAAGCCTAGCGATTTCCCTTTCGATTCATAAAATAAGTTTATGAATTGAACTTCCTTTAAACTAATGTAAAAACATTGTTTCCTAGGACGAAATATTCACCTCATACCCATACATAATCACAATAGAATTCAAATGATTATGTCGATGTCTTATACACGAAGTTCAAAAGATAAGCGTTATACTTCGTATTGTATTCCTTAATACTATGTCTAACTAGAGTATAATCATTCATAGCTTCGCAGTGATGTTTTCAATATGCATGAATTGAAAGATACGTTAGGGAATGAAACAGTTCAAGTCAAATATTACAAACCTCAAGTGGTAGGATGATGTCGTCGTTGTAGCTCCTCACTTCTTCACATTCTTCTAGTCTTCACGTAATACTTGTAATGTCTCGTATCCTAATACTTTCAAGATAACGTATACGAAGTTGACTCTAGCATATATAATCAAGTGACTCTTTAAATGAGTTTTGGTTTACTAAAATATGACAACCAAACTTGACATACCAACACTTGGTGGGTTCAACCGAGATATGCTTTAACATAGATGATATGAGTTTAGGTTCGCCAGTATGAAAATGGGTACGCATAACTAAGTACACTTCCAAAACCCAGCAGAAATTCATGGACCTATACTTTATGCAAGTATGCACACCAGTATGTGTAATTGGTACCCGGAATTCTACAACTATAAGTACGCATATGGGTATGCATACTCTAGTTTCAGTCATGGATCACATACATGCAAGAATGCATACTATGTTCATAATCCATTAGTTCTAAACTCTATTTCAATTATTGAAACTTTCTTAGAGGATGAAAATAGCCGCTTTCACACACTATTAGCATCAAAGCAATTTTCAAGATATTGAAATAATCATAACGAAACATTCCAAGTATACACCAAATGATTCTATCACACAAACCATGTAAGATGTTACTCGGAAATTTTCACATGATCATCTTTTGACTTTCGTCAAGAATATAAGATGAACTTGGTTGAAGCGAAATCTCACCAACACATATTTCGAGAAATATGTAGGCGAGTTAAACTCAGCTCGAAATCTCAAATGTGTATAATCGAATACTATATAGTAATAGGACTTTTGTCATAATATAGGAGATAGAGTAGAAATAGACTTTCCAAGAGATAGATGAGTTTTAGTCTCCACACACCTTTTGTTGATGAAGTTCCATAAGATCTCCTTAGTAGTTCTTCGTCTTCAATTGATGAACGCCGTGAAGTCTAATGCTCAAATACACAATCTATCCTAGTCCGAGACATTACTATAAGTAGAATGGAAATCAAGATTTATAGTTTTGATCACTAACATTGATAAACAATCTTGAGATAGCAACGCTTGCGAGTTTGACCGAGCAGTGCTCTAACAATCTCCCCCTTTGTCAATTTTATTGACAAAACTATCAATACATATGAATTACAAAATAAATAAACTTTGTAGCTTCTCATCCAAATGTTTGATCTCTTTGGTTCATCAACATTACTCAAAATCTTCGTCACTTCCAAGTACTCCAATGATTCTAAATGTGTTCAACTCAGCATCATAGTTGTTGAAGATCTGTAGCTATAACAATGAGAAAACAGTTGCTCACAATCATTGTTATATAATGTCATAGTATTATTACACAACATCAAAGTTCAATTGTATCACAACATTGGAAATAATACTATGGTGATATGTATCTCTCCCCTTTAGTCAATACTTCATCTCACAATGAAAACCACTCCCCCATACATAATGATCCGTAAACCATATGTATTTGTAGTGTTAACTACATATTAATTCTCCCCCCTTTTGTCAATATAAATTGGCAAAGGTACGAACTGGTGGGATCCTCATGAAATTTTCATATAGATACTTCATGACGAAAAGAGAACAACATACCAACTTGTTTCGATGATTTCACATAGTCGAAACTTAGTATGTTCACCAAGGAGTTTATAAAGATACAAGATAACTCCTACAAAATTCCACAGCGGCACTTCCCATAAATATTTGGCAATTAAGCACAAGTTAAATTAAGAACTCTCCCCTATAAAATGTCATTCCCGAAAGAACAACAAGAGCTACCTTACTTTTAAAAGAAAAGAAGGATTTCTTTGGACATTAACAAATCACATGAAACATAAATTTGTATCCAAAAAATCTCAAAGGAATTAACTACAAGGAAAATGATCAATTCAATTGGCCATGCTCAATGTTAGAGCATGGCTCGGTTGAACCCACCAAGCGTTGGTATGTCAAGTTTGGTTGTCGTATTTTAGTGAATCAAAACTCATGTTAAGAGTCGCTTGATTATGTACTAGAGTCAACTTCGTATAGGTTAGCTTGAAATTATTAGGATATGATACATTACAAGTATTGCGAAGTCTTGAAGATGTGAAGAAGCAAGGAAGTACAACGACAACAATCATCCTTCCACTTGAGGTTAGTGATATTTGACTTGAACAGTTTCATTCCCTAACATATCTTTCAAGTCGTGCATATTGAAGAAAAAAACTGCGAAGCATATTTGAACTATAGATAGATATAGTATTAAGGAATACAATACAAGATTTATTGCTTAACCATTAAACTTTGTAGATAAGACATCGCCATAATCATTTGAATGCTATTGTGATTATGTATAGGTATGAGGTGAGGATTTCATCTTGGGGAAAAATGTTTTACATGTGTTCTAAGGAAGTAAGTTCATAAACTTGTTTGTGAACCGAAAAGGAAATTTCCAGGTGTTATTGGTTTTGTTATTCATTGCATATATTATGAACAACCAATATGTGTGACTGAGTATAACCGCTCACAACTTGTTTGTGTTCTTGGTAGAACTATTTACAAAGGCCTGACTTATGTATTGGTATGACATTTATTAGTGAAACCGATCTTAAGTAATCACCTGAGATGGTATGATCGGGTTTGTGATTTTATGTCTGACCAAATATGGGAAAGGGGAACCGATCCTAGTAAGAGGTGTAGTACATCACAAAGGGGAACCGATCCTTGTATTGGGTGCAGCAAGGTTTATAGCAAAAATGGGAACCGATCTTATGGACATGTGCAACACGTTTTTAGGCAAAGGGGAACCGAACCTATGGACATGTGAAACACATATAAGTTAGATACCATATATATGTGGGGAACCGATCCTAGTACCTAGTCAACTGAATCTTGGAAAGCTAGTGTGACTGTGCACAACACTCACATGGAAGGTTCTACCAAAACTTGTTTTGGTAGAACCGTTAAACCCATGATTGTGATTGAATGTTTGTTTGATCAATCATATAGTTCTTGAAAGTCAAGATGAACCAATTCTAAACTTGTTGGAAGTGTGGAAAATTAGTTTTAAGGTTGTAAGTGTGAAAGAGAACTTACAAAGTAAGGATGTCGACATACTCTGAACACGTGTTGTGAATGTTTATTTCTTTAATTGTTCAAAGTTATTACTTAATATCTAAGGGAAGAGAATCCCAGGATCGAAACATAAGTAAGTTAAGAATCTTTTAATTAAGATAATTAACTTCATTTTGTAGGGAAATATAAGAATTAGTAATGTGCATTTACTAATTAGATTTTCCAAGAGATTTCGATCATTATTTTTGGACTGAGCATTTCCAGGAATTATGGAAACCGAATTTGTGCTTTAATGAATATCTTGAGAATATTTTCAATTTTGGAAATTCCTTGGTGTCAAAACTTCCTTGTCTATAAATACTTGAAGTTTGCCTTTCTAGCAAACTAATCCTTTATAACAACAGACTTCATATTTTGTTGTTGTTACTGGTGTAGCCGCCTATTCCGAGAGGAGAGTAACCTAATTAGGAGAAATCTCTTACGGACGCTTAGTTTAAAGTCTTCTTTGGGATTGAGAAGCTCTAGCGTGTACTGTTGGTGGGAAAGTAGATAATTATGGTTTATCTTTTGTTTTCATTTATTTGATTGACTAACAGTGGTTGAAATATGATTGCACCTAGTTTGTTTATGCTTTAGAATCTTCTCTTATGATATAAGATTCACTCAAACTAGTTCAGAGCTTAGACAAGGATATTTAGATTGTTGTTAGTTCTAAAGACGATCTTGTGATAATCCACTGTTAACAGACTCCGTTCTGTGTGTGATTGATCACAAGAGATTCAAGTGATTGTGTGCAGGTTTTTATTGAAGATTTAAGAAGATTTGAATACAAAGAAGATATTGAAGATCTGACTTGGGTATATAATCTTTGGTGTGCACAATACTTGTTTTGGTAAAATAGGATCCAATTAATAATCAGTTTATCCTTGTGGTAGATTGGATTGATTAATTGAGTAGATCAACATCAACACAATTCTTTGGATTAAGAGTGTTATTGGATTAATCTTAAACGATTACTTCAGTAATTGAACATAAGATAGATCTAAGGACCTGACGAAGGAGTTTATGTTAAGATAAACGGAAGAGCCTTTGTCCGACTCATATCACTTGGTTGAATAAAGTTGATACCAAACAGATTTGTTGTTCCTTTACTGTTTGGAATACGAACCAAAGGAATTGTTCCAATTATGTGACTTATTTATAAGTTGGAGGCATGGGAATACAGACGGAACTAGGTGAACTATAGGTATTGTTTCTTGGTCTCAACTATACAAAGTTAAGTGTAATTTTGTGTAGCGGCTTAATCCAGAGAGTATTCAATTCTGGACAAGGTCCCGGGGTTTTTTTGCATTTGCGATTTCCTTGTTAAAAAAATCTTGTTGTGTCATTTACTTTATATTTCCGCATTATAATTATTTTATTATAATTAAAGTAAATCAGACAAACGTTAATCCTATTTACTTGATAAGTGAATCCTATTGTGTTTGGTTAAGTTCGAACCTTTTTATCAAGTAACATACTTAGTTGTTGTATTGTCTCGATCTCGTACCATAGATGATCACACCAAGTGTGAACCGATTAGTTGTATTGTCTCGACTCAGTCCATAGACAATCATTTTCGGAGAAAGGACTTATATGTAGGAAGAGTTTTAGCTTGAGGTATATTTGGGAACCCTCCCCTTTTCACTCAACATAAGAAAACTTATGGAGCCACACAATACATACACAAACATGTGGATCAGGGAAAGACCAATACTGCGGAATAATCAAAGATTCATTCTATTTTACATCACTATTTGCACAATGACATATAATAGACTTAATCTTTGTAAACAAAAGTTCATCCTATCTTCCACCAATATTTGCATAATGACATAATAGGCTTAACTTTTGTAGTCAAAAGTTCATACTATCTTTTATCAGTACTTTCATACCGACATATAATAGTGTTAAGTTTTGAACAAGTATGTGACTATCAAAGTTAACGGACGTAAACAACATATCCCATAACAATTTGCAATATATAAAACCATAAAGATTGATACTACAAAAATCATCTTCCAAATAAACTTTAGAATTTAAATAAATAAATCTAAAAATATTTCAAGATGAAAACGCTGGCAATAGCTATGTGTACTCACAATAATGGCTATTCCAAACCCTAGTTATCCTTCTTAAAAACACAAGAATAAATTCTCATAAGATGTTTCCAAGACAAATATTACTGTTCTTTGATAACTTTCAATGAATCCATCTGTTTGTAGGTGAAAATGGTTTCTGCTGATTTCGGTAATTGCGGGTGTGTAGGTGGGAAACAATTTAAACCCTAAACAATTTACTGCAAGGGAGTACTTAAGATTCGAGAGATCAATCTGTACAAGTCCGGCCTAAACCAAGAAATTTCCGTTCCAGACTTGCTTCGGTCACAAAGTGGAGGAGAATGGGTTGATTTTGGGGAGGGAAGCAAGGAAAGTGGTGAGACCATAATAGTTGATTCTGGAAGAGTAGTTGGGTTACTATGACTTGTTATTATAAAAGTAAGAGATCTCACGAGGTGAGCTAGCAAGTAAGTATTTCTGAGTGTTGTATCTCCCGTATGAACTTGTTGTTCAATGGAAATAGGTAAGACCTATTTATACAAGTCGGAATAGAAACGTACCCTGGTTTCATTAAGGAGTGGGAAAGTAAATAGGAGGAGGTGGTAACCGTATGCATGGAATTGATGTCCATAAAGTTGTTAACGCATGAAACTGCTAACGTTATGGAATTGATGTCCCATATAAAGTTGTTAACGCATGTGCTTTATGTCCCATGAACGTTTAACACATAACTTCCCGTATTTACTAACCGCATCACCCTCATGACACTTCCTTATGACGGGCGTAGTGTACGCCGCACGCTGCAAACCGGCAGACCAATACCCAAAGAGGATCCCCCGGTTTGTGTTGATGTCTCGAATATTTTTTGGAAAACATGTAGCATGTTGTTGTGGCTTGGCAAGTCAATCTCGTGAAACTTGCTTGCCTGGTGACCTTCGACGGTCGAGATTTTGCATCTTGAGAGGAGGGGAAACCGTTGATCGTTACACGCTTTTGTTTTGGCAGCCGCATAGTGAGGGTCAACGTGGTGGCGCGGCTAAGTTGGCATGGCATGGTTTGGCGTGGCCAAACTTAGGTTTTCGGGCCAAAGGCTGCCATGAGTC
Source organism: Papaver bracteatum (assembly GCA_023529315.1). Classification (NCBI taxonomy): domain Eukaryota; kingdom Viridiplantae; phylum Streptophyta; class Magnoliopsida; order Ranunculales; family Papaveraceae; genus Papaver; species Papaver bracteatum. Next base: position 263,680 of record JAJJWX010004824.1, read on the forward strand.
GTCTGGTAACCTTGGATGGCTAGGATTTTCTCCTGGAATTGAAGGGCAACCGTTGATTGTTGCACGCCTTTGTTTTGGTGGCCGCGTAAGGAAGTCCAACAGGGTGGCGCAGCTAGGTTAGGCTTGGCATATGGGGCCAAGGGTTTTCCATGGGCGTATGGCACAGTCAGGTCAAAGGTAAGGGTGTTTGGCTTGGCATGGTGTGACTAGCATAGATAGGGCCAAGAAAGAGTGCGTTTGGCATGGCGCGACTAGCTTGGGCTTGGTTTGGTTTATCTTGGCATGTGGGGACAAGGGTTTTCCATAGGCTCATGGCGTGACTATCTTGGGATAGGTGCGGTTTTGGCTTGGCATGTGGGGCCAAGGGTTTACCATAGGCTCATGGCGTGACTAGCTTGGGCTAGGTGCGGTTTTGCCTTGGCATGTGGGGCCAATGGTTTTCCATAGGCACATGGCGTGACTAGCTTGGGCAAGGTGCATTTTTGGCTTGGCATGTGGGTCCAAGGGTCTTCCATAGGCGCATGGCGTGATTAGGGCCAAGGCAATGGCGTTTGGCTTGGCATGGTGTGACTAGCATAGCTAGGGCCAAGGCAGAGTGCGTTTGGCATGGCGCGGCTAGCTTGGGCTAGGTTTGGGTTGGCTTGGCATATGGGGCCAGGGTTTTCCATAGGCACATGGCGTGACTAGCTTGGGCTAGGCACGTGACCAATATAGGGTTTTGGGGGCAAAGGTCGTTTGGTAACCTTAGACGGCCAGGATTTGCTCCTGGGATTGTTGGGCAACCGTTGATTATTGCACGTCTTCGTTTTGATAGCCGCGTAGAGAAGGCCAGTATGGTGGCGCGGCATGGGACCATGGCGAGGTGCGTTTGGAATGGCGCGGTAGGTGTGGCTGGCATGATTAGCCATTGGCAAAGAGGTGCGGCTAGCATGGTTGGCATGCTTTGGCGCGGTTGGTGTGGCTGGCATGATTTTCCATTGGCGCAGAGGTATAGCTAGCATGGTTAGCATGCTTTGGCGCGGTCGGTGTGGCTGGAATGATTTTTCATTGGCACAGAGGTGCGGCTAGTATGGTTGGAATGTTTTGGCGCGGTTGGTGTGGCTGGCATGATTTTCCATTGGCACAGAGGTGCGGCTAGCATGGTTGGCATGCTTTGGCGCGGTCGGTGTGGCTGGCATGATTTGCCATTGGCACAGAGGTGCGGTTAGCATGGTTTGCGTGCTTTGGCGCGGTTGGTGTTGCTGGCATTATTTTCCATTGTCACAGAGGTGCGGCTAGCATGGTTGGCATGCTTTGGCGCGGTCGGTGTGGCTGGAATGATTTGCCATTGGCACATGTGGGAATTAGGGTTTGGCTTGTCGTAACCCTAATTTGAAAAAGATATCCCGGTAATTATTTAGAGACACATTAAAGTTTTCAGTAAATGTGCCTAGTAAATGCTTGTTACTTTAAATGTTGTGACATCACTGTCTGCTAGGGTTCAGTGTTTTACGATTTTAACCCTAAGCTAAAAACCACGATCAACATTAAGTCCCCTGCATATCTCGGAACAGGTGCCTTGTTGCGAGGTAAGCATATGATGGTGACAGACAAGGACGGAATCGAGGTGTAAATCATTGCAAAGATGGTCAGGAGAATCCGACTAACCTTTTTGAGTGTTAAAGAGAGTTTTGGATTCCCGTGTTGGCGGCCCTGTATAAGTTGTACTGGGAATGCAGACCGTGGAGTGGTGATATGAAAGTTACCGGCTTGGTCTGGTCGTACATCTCCAAGGCAATGGGGGCGCGGTCTTGGAAGGCGCAGCAAGTGGACGGCTTGGCTCGAGGGGCCAAGATGTGGCGTGGTCTCGGTAAGGCAAATGCGCGTGGATGATAGGGTCGCAACAGTGGAGCAGGCGGCTTGTCATAGTGTGTCCTTGGCAAGACGAGATGTACACGGACGTCTAGGTGTGGTGGGGCCGCGGAAATGGATCGAATGGCTTGGTCGGGGCTGTGGCAAGGTGAGGCGCAGTTTGATGAGGTGAGGCATGCATAGGCGGCTTGACACGGTTATGATTTGTTTGTGATGTCTGATTTCTTCTTGTTCGACGCCCATGGGGAATTCTTTCCCTTTTTTTTTAAACATTAAAGTATCGCACCTTCGTATCCCTCTTTAGATTTCATTGGGGTTTTGATGAGGCGTTTCGTTTTGAGGCTGATTTCCCGGCCATGATTCCATCATGTTCCACCCATTCAGCCTGCGTTTCTCATTCTTCCTTTAGGGCTTCCACATTATTTACGTCTGGTGAAGGTGTGTCTTGAGAGTGATCGTTTGAATGTCAGTCCCTAGTTCTAGAGTGGTAGCGGCGGTGAGGCCCAGCCAAAACTTGCATATCCTTGGCAGGGTGGCGTTGCTGTGTTGGCATGTCCTTGGCATGGTGTAGGCGTAACCTAAGCACAAACTGTTGATGGCGGATTTTTGCAAAAACTGAACGTGGAGCGCTGGCAAGGAAAGCGCGGATGTCTTGGGAGTAGCAAGGCTTGCTCTTGTGTGACCGATTGCCTTTTCTTCATGCGCATCTTTAACTTGGAATTCTTTCCTTATCCAAATATCTTTTTCAAGAGGTAAGTAGCATCCGAAATCCTTTCATGTAGTAGCTTTGCGCCAATCTTGGTATGATTGGGTGTCTTCAGGGCTAGGCTTTGGAACGCGAGGCGGAGCTGCTAGCATGGACTTTGGCATGAATAGGACCCATTAGCACTGACGGGAATGTGACAGGTATGGGCCATTCTGTAAAGCGCTTGGCAAGGCATGACGCTGGTAAGGGAAGCGCTTGCGGTTTAGGGTTTGACACGCTGAAACCCTAATTAGCACCCTTTACTAGAATCGTTGTCGAATCCGCGTACGAACTTGGATTTTGATGGTCCGCCCCTTAATCGGACACGAAACAGAATTATGTATCTCCTTTTGAGAGAATATTTAGGTTTGGAGATCGCTAAAGAGGTGAAAACGGACCGAAAATGAAAATCAGGAAGAAGTCAGCAGGGATGTTGCAGGCCCGGGGTAGCATAGTCGCGTGCCAGTCACATATTCTCGTTCATGGAGAAAGAAGGGATATTCATTCTGTTCAAGCTCTAAAAAATTTGTCCGCATGAAAAGAGGTATCGACCCTCTTCTGTTTTTCTGTTGTTCGTCCGGATCCGTGTTTTCGTCTGCAGTGGATTCCGAAAATTCACCAAAACTCCGTTGTATTCTTGGGAAGAATGGATGAAATATATGCTTGGAAACCATCACGTCAGGGATAATCTTGGAGATTGTGGTTGTGTCATCGGTCCATCCTCGATCTTAGGTTGTTTAGTATAATTTATAATCATGATGATGATGTGTTGTTAATGCTTGCATGGTCGAAAACTTCTGGCGGCCCTGGATGAAATAGGGAGACGTTCCATTGCCTATGCGCTTCTATCAAGTCTCCCGGGACTTTGTTCCAAATTACATCCTTCGAACCATCTTCTGAATCTTTGACTATCGTACGGAATGGGATGCGTTGAGGAGTCCCCAGTTATACTTTGGTTTAATATGATGGCATGGATGAATACGTGAATGTAACCTTCTGGCATGATTTTGGAGTCTTCGGTGTACATGTATGCCTTCATGTTGAGAAATTCTCGCGGCTCGTAAAACCTCGACAGTGATGATGTTGAAATCAGTAATAACCTGGTTGAGGGGAGTGAAAGTGTCTCATGCTGGTAGTCCCCACGCGTAACCTACTTTCATTACATCGCCTTGAATCCCTGTCCAAGGGATTTGATATAAGCCTACCGTACCCTTCTGGATGTGACATTGGGATGCTCAGAAATTACATGATGAAATATTCTGGATAGTGCAGGCTTGGGATCATTCGTGACCTTGTAAAGTGTTGAAGGCGTCTTCTAGAAAGGGAGGTGATGATATACTTACGTTGCACCCTTGAAGAGTAGATGACCTTGTTGTGGGTACGGATTTTGGTTGACTGTGTGTTCTGAGATTTGACAGTGAAGGGATATCGTGTATATTCTCAGTCCTCAAGTATGGTTTACATTTTTTTATCTTTGTAGTAATTGCTGCTGCGGTGAAGGTCTAGCTGGTATCAACAAATGACTGACAACAGTTCTTGGTAGGAAATACAATCAGGAGAGACTACATTGTCGTGGTAATAGATTAGGTTGGCTGGAATCATATGGGCATCCACATAAGTAAAATGATTGGTTGGATGCGTAAGCGAGCAAGCCGTCTATGACCACGAGTTTTGGTTGGATTGATCAAAGGGTTGCCATGAGTACTAAGATTGACTGGCTGCGATCATGATCCTTGACATGGGGGGGGGCATGGTGGTATGACCCTTTGTAGGAAGAGGAGGCGTTGAAGCAACTTCGGCTCTTGGAGAGGATGTTGAAACTTAAGAATTCAAACGCTGAAGTTTTGGCTTAGGATCATGGAGTAGCTCATGGAGAGAACGCTGAAGAGGAGCGACTGTCGAAGTGAACGTTGAAGCGGATCGGCTGCGTTAATCAGTGTACTGCTAAACTGGAGACCCTTCAAGCAAACAAACAGGAAGAGAGTTTTTGTAAACTCGGAGGGGTTGTTGATTTTCTTTTCATCGATTTTGGATAAGTCATTCCTGATCTTTACGTGTCATGATATTGGATTACTGATCCCCTTCTACTGGGAATCCAAGAGCAACGCGAGCCTCTTCATCTATAAACGCACGTCCTGCTGAAGGGTCTTTTATCTTTTCATAAAATCAGTAGTGGTAAAAGGAGGTTGGGTTCTTACGGCTCTTCCAGTATCTTTCCCTGATGGTGGAGTAGCGTTTCTAGTGATGGTTGGAGCGATCATGCTTGAAGAAACGTTGGGGCAGCTCTGGTTCTGGTAATCATAAGTGTATCATACAGAGATGACACTGTTTTGACCACGGAGTGCTGGATCCATGGCGCTTATTTGGTTGGTTGCGGAGCGGAGAGGATGGCGCTGGAAGGGCGCAAGATGTTAGCATTGAAAGGATACAAGCTGTTAGCGCAGGGTGTGGTATTGTGTCTGGCATGCGCGTGCATCATGTGTGTCTGGCATGCACGTCTGGTAAGCTCGTATGGTAAGCGCGCCTGGTAAGCGTGTCTGGTTAGCTCGTCTGGTAAGCGCGTCTGGCTTGAGCGTCTGGTAAGCGCGTCTGGCTTGAGCGTCTGGTAAGCGCGTCTGGCATTGGATTTGGTATGGTGCGGACTGTCTACCGGGCATGGCGCAGACTATCGGCTTGGCACAACACTAGCTTGGCACGGCGCTGGCTTGGCATGACTCAGACTTATTCTTACGGGACCAGTTTCCTCTTTCCAGACGTAGTTCAAACAAGAAATCCTTTCGTTATTCAAATTCCAAAAAGTGTTATGCTTATAAAAGGGGTTGGCTCCCCTTTTTACCTTGTATCTTTGTTATCACGTCCTGGTGTTAGCGGTAGTGTGGTAGTGATAAAGTGGGCAAGCATATTCCAGCTATGTACTCCATCGCTTCTCTTTCAAAAATTTTGTTTTGTTTTCTTGTGCTGGTGCAAACCATAGCCATAGGTATGCCTTCCATAAATCTGTAGAAATATTTTTCTTCTGAACTGGTGTCAATCCCAGCCATGGGTATGCTTTTCATAAACTTGTGGAAATACTTCATCATGAACAATTCTTCGAATGTCACTGTAGTAACGTCTGTTAATAGTGACAGGTAATCATTGTTGTGCAAAGTAGGCACATACAGGTAGGTGACTGTTTTTGTTTTTCTGGAAGGCAAACAAAGTGCCTGGTTTATGGTTTTTGATTTCCTGGATTTCTTGGGTTGATAGATAAATGTTACCTTGACGGTTTTGGATTATTCTTTTGAAATGAGATGTTTAGGATTATTTTTGATTGTGATTGAAAGTGACACAAACATCCTAGGAAAACTATGGAAACGTGTGTTGGTAAATGACATGGGATGAAACATGGCTATAGGTTTTATCAGAACTTGAAAAAGCAAACCACGTATTTTTGTCTAGATAAGACTTACTCGGTTTCTCAGGTCTTATGATGAGGATAAACTTTTCGGGTGTAGGACCAAGTTTTTTTTTTTTTTTTTGTTCGAGAAACATGGTCATAGGAAGTCCCCAGTTTTCCGAGTCATTGTTGAGTTGTCTGATAACTGCGTGGTTAATCCCTGGGCGGATCGTTTTGCTTCTAGCCTCTGAGAAGTCCCCAATCATCCCTTGTCGTGTCATGACTGATAATCGAGCCGTCGAGTAACTGAGTGGGAGTGGATCGCCTTCCTCTACCATGTTGACGTTTGGGTCGAAGAATGAGATCGCTGGTTGAAAATTGACATTGTAACTAAAAGATCGAACCTCCCGCTGTGGTCGCCAATTGTTTGTAGGTGAAAATGGTTTCTGCTGATTTCGGTAATTGCGGGTGTGCAGGTGGGAAACAATTTAAACCCTAAACAATGTACTATAAGGGAGTACTTTATATTCGAGAGATCAATCTGTACAAGTCCGGCCTTAACCAAGAAATGGCCGTTCCAGACTTGCTTCGGTCACAATGTGGAGGAGAATGGGTTAATTTTGGTGAGGGAATCAAGGAAAGTGGTGAGACCAGAATAGTTGATTCTGGAAGAGTAGTTGGGTTACTACGACTTGTCATCATAAAAGTAAGAGATCTCATGAGGTGAGCTAGAAACTAAGTATTTCTGAGTGTTGTATCTCCCGTATGAACTTGTTATTCAATGGAAATATGTAAGACCTATTGATACAAGTCAGAATAGAAACATACCTGGTCTCATTAAGGAGTGGGAAAGTAAATGGGAGGAGGTGGTAACCGTATGCATGATATTGATATCCATAAAGTTGTTAACGCATAAAACTAGTTTTCATGAAACTGCTAACGTTATGGAATTGATGTCCCATAAAGTTGTTAATGCATGTTCTTTATGTACCATGAACGTTTCACACATAACTTCCCGTATTTACTAACCCTCACCCTCATGACACTTCCTTATGACGGGCGTAGTATACACTGCACGTTGTGAACCGCCAAACCAATACCTAAAGAGGATCCCCCAATTTGCGTTGATGTCTCGAATGTTTTTTGGAAAACATGTAGCATGTTGTTGTGCCTTAGAAAGTCAATCTTGGGAAACTTGCTAGCCTGGTGACCTTCGACGGTCGAGATTTTGCATATTGAGAGGAGAGGCAACTGTTGATCATTACACGCCTTTGTTTTGGTAGCCACATAGTGAGGGTCAACGTGGTGGCGCGGCTAGGTTGGCATGTCGTTGGCATGGCATGGTTTGGCGTGGCCAAACTTAGGTTTTCGGGCCAAAGGTTACCATGTGTCGTCTGGTAACCTTGGATGCCTAGGATTTGCTCCTGGGATTTAAGAAAAATCGTTGATTGTTGCGCGCCTTCGTTTTGGTGGCCGCGTAGGGAAGGCCAACAGGGTGGCGCGGCTAGGTTAGGCTTGGCATGTGGGGCCAAGGGTTTTCCATGGGCGTATGGCGTGGTTAGGGCCAAGGAAAGGGCGTTTGGCTTGGCATGGTGTGACTAGCATAGCTAGGGCCAAGGCATAGTGCATTTGGCATGGCGCGGCTAGCTTTGGATAGGTTTAGTTTGGATTGGCATGTGGGGCCAAGGGTTTTCCATAGGCGCATGTCGTGACTAGATTGGGCTAGGTGTGGTTTTGGCTTGGCATGTGGGGACAAGGGTTTTCCATAGGCGTATGGCGTGACTAGCTTGGGCTAGATGCGGTTTTGGCTTGGCATGTGGGGCCAAGGGTTTGCCATAGGGTCATGGCGTGACTAGCTTGGGCTAGGTGCGGTTTTTTATTGGAATGTGGGGCCAAGGATTTTCCATAGGCGCATGGCGTGATTAGGGCCAAGGCAAGGGCATTTGGAATGGCGCTGCTAGCTTGGGCTAGGTTTGGTTTGGCTTGGCATGTGGGGCCAAGGGTTTTCCATAGGCAGATGGCGTGACTAGCTTTGGCTAGGCGCGTGACCAAGCTAGGGTTTTGGGGGCAAAGGTCGTTTGGTAACCTTAGACGGCCAGGATTTATTCTTGGGATTGAAGGGAAACCGTTGATTGTTGCACGCTTTCGTTTTGATAGCCACGTAGTGAGGGCCATTATGGTGGCGCCGCATGGGACCACGGCGAGGTGCGTTTGGCATGGCGCGGTAGGTGTGGCAAGCATGATTTCCCATTGGCGCGGAGGTGCGGCTAGCATGGTTGGCATGTTTTGGTGCGGTTAGTGTGGCTGGAATGATTTTCCATTGGCACAGAGGTGCGGCTATCATGGTTAGCATGTTTTGGCACGGTCGGTGTGGCTGGCATGATTTTCCATTGGCACAGAGGTGCATCTAGCATGGTTGGTATGATTTGGCGCGGTCGGTGTGTCTGGCATGATTTTCTATTGGCACAGAGGTACGGCTAGCATGGTTGGTGTGGCTGGCATGATTTTCCATTGGCACAGAGGTGCGGCTAGCATGGTTTGCATGCTTTGGCGCGGTCGGTGTGGCTGGAATGATTTGTCATTGGCACACGTGGGAATTAGGGTTTGGCTTGTCGTAACCCTAATTTGTAAAAGATACCCCAGTAATTATTTAGAGACACATTAAAGGTTTCAGTAAATGTGCCTAGTAAATGCTTGTTACTTTAAATGTTTTGACATTACTGTCTGCTAGGGTTCAGTGTTTTAATATTTTAACCCTAAGATAAAAACCACCATCAACACCATCATAGAAGGTGTCGCTGATTTCCTAGACTCTTTTGACCGTGGAAACTCCATGTTCATGAGTTAGAACACTAACTTTACGATCAACTGAAAAAGAGGGGGTCTAACAACCACACCCAATATTTCGTTTAGCAATATGTAAGTACAAACTCCAATATACTTTCTAGAGAATCAACTAGACAATCAGTCTCAATTTAGATAAGAGTATATCAAGGAGTTTTTATATCTTTATATCTCGATTTAAATCTTACTCAAGCAAACTGCGAGTCTCAATTTAAATACAAGAGAGATAAACTTGGATGATACGAAAGACCAATATCCAAGTATCATCAATTTAAATCAACAACTAAAAGGTCGGGTATTCTAATTGATTGAACAACACACAACCTGTATTATTTCAATTATATAACAAATATAATGCGGAAAAAAAATAACACAGACACCAGAATTTTGTTAACGAGGAAACCGCAAATGCAGAAAAACCTCGGGACCTAGTCCAGATTAAACATACACTGTATTAAGCCGCTTCAGACATTAGCCTACTCCAAGCTAACTTTGATCTGGATTGTAGTTGAACCCCAACCAATCTCACACTGACTCAAGGTACAATTATGCTCCTACGTCTCTGATCCCAACAGGATACTACATACTTGATTCCCTTAGCTGATCTCACCCACAACCAAGAGTTGATACGACCCAAAGTCGAAGACTTAAATAAAAAAATATGTATCACACAGAAAAGTATACAGTAATAGATAAATCTGTCTCCCACGAATATACCTACGAGTTTTTGTTCTCTCTTTTGATAAATCAAGGTGAATATGAACCAACTGATAAACCAGACTTATATTCCCAAAGAACACCTATTATCAATAACCTAACAATAATCTGAATCGACGCAGCGAAAAAAGATATTGTGGAATCACAAACGATGAGATGAAGATGTTTGTGACTACTTTTATATCTTTCCTATCGGAGATAAAATCTCATGCCAATTATTACAATTGTACTCGTATGATAGAATATGCAAGATCAGATCACACAACTACAAGAAAAGTACTATCGGTGTGGCTTCACAATCCCAATGGAGTCTTTATGTCGTTAACCTGGTTTAGAAGAAGAAACCAAAGGTTAAAGGAGAATCAACTCTAGCTTAGCACAACTAGTATATATCACACAGAATGTGTGGGGATTAGGTTTCCCATTTGCTAGAGTTCTCCCTTATATAGTCTTTCAAATCAGGGTTTGCAATCAATGTTAGCTTAGTAACAAAGCATTCAATATTCATCGTTAGATGAAAACCTGATTAGATTCAATCTTATATTTATCAACTGTTAGATCGAAAACATAGCTTGTTATACACACTTGAAACACACATTTGTAGGCTTGTGAAAACCATACCCAAACTTGTACATTAGTTGGTTCAACAATAGTTAACCAAATGGTTAGCCATACGATAACTTTCATATCAACAATATTCTTCTTCACCATAACTAGTTCAAATGACTCAAATGAAATAGTTAGAGAGTTGTTCAATTGAAATGAAATCTCATGTATTACACAAGACACAATTGAAGAAAAAACGATTTGATTCACTCGAATCGGTTCATGAACTATATAGCCACGATTTGAAATTGTATTCCTTAGTTTATAAAGATAAGTTCACAAACATTGTTTTTAGACATAGCCTACTCAAGTTCGCGGACTTAAGTTTCCGGATGGAGTTCAAAAACTCCAGCAGAAATTCTCGGGTCGAGAACTTCCGCCAGTTCGCGGACTTAGCTCACATACTTCTCTGGTTCTCTTAATCAACAAAGTTCGCAAACTTCGGTTCAAGGAATAAGTACTTATACATATATGTGTTTCCATAACAATGCTTATATCCTCCAATGGTTATATAGTCTAAACTCTCATTTTAATCATTGAAATATTCTTAGAGGACGTTATATAGTTGTTATTCACAAACCATTTTTCATCAGAGCAATTTTCAAAGTGACTGAAACTTAACATGAATTTCAAGTCACTAGGTAAATATGAACTTGGATAAAGCGAAAGATTTACCAACACATATTTCGAGAAATAGATAGGCAAGGTAAACTCGGCTCGAAATACCAAATGTGTATAATCTTAGTCTATATAGAAAAATGACTTTCGTCTCAAGATAGGAGATAAATAGACTTTTGAGTGATAGATAAGTTCAAGTCTCCACATACCTTTTAGAAGATGAAGATCCACTAGTTCCTTGAGTAGTCATTCTTCTTGTATGATGATTGCCATGGAGTTCTTGATCTCAACTACACTTTCTATCCTAGTCCGAGACCTTAGCTATAGTAGACTGGAAATCAATACTTATAGTTTTGATCACTAAAATTGACAAACATGCTTGAGATAGCAATGCATGCGAGTTCGACCAAGCAATGCTCTAACATCAACAACACGAAAAAAGTTGTCTAGCCTTAACGTAGTCCATGATGAGTTTCTTCTGATTTTGTATCAAGAACTGTTGATTAGTAAGGATTCTGGCCTGACCATCTAAAAGATGATTTATTTGCAGTTGAAGATTTGCAAACTTTACCTTTGAATCATCCTGAAAATGAGTTACATCCTTGACAGATTCATAAATCCAGGAGTTGTGCTCTTTCCTTTCAAGCATCTTCTTCAGAACAAGTTCTTGAATCGAATCACGTCCTTGAGCGTCCTGCTCCATGTCAAGACTCACAATCTCTTGAGATATTGAAGAGTTCCCCTTATAATTTTTGTTAGGGATGGAATAACACAATATATAATATATATATATACAAGAGAATGAATCACTTGTTATGGAAACCATATGAACTCAAATGAAGGGGACACAAACATTCGTGGACCGGTCATAGAAGAGGAAAGGATTTATAAAAAATCCAACAAGAGAAAACATAATACTTGTTAACAAGGCTCAATAATTTAGAAAGCTTATCTTCAAATTAGAGAAAGATATATTATCAACATGATCGAATGACTCAGATAATTAACAAAAAAATGCATAAAACATACAAATATTCTTGAGACTCCCACATCATCATCCTTGCAACTCTCAAGATAGATACAAGGATGATATTACCTGGAATCATGTAAATAAGTGAGAAGTATTCTCACTATGAATTATGAGAGATGAGTTTTACAAATTTGTTGTGCGTTTGTATTGAGTATTCCCTTTTTTCCATTAATTATAACTAATTCCATAAGAATTAGTCATAAATCCTTTTAAAAATCCATCGGAGGGATTTTTCTGAGGACTACGTCTAAGACCTCTAGAGATTTGTTCCAGAGGACAAGAGTTGAAGGACTTCCATCTTCTCGATTTATACTTGCCAGACTTATTCTTATAAATATATGGGAGGTGTTCATTCGTAGTACAAGATTTTATACCATTAAGAGGAACTTGGAACCTGTGACAATTTATTGAAGAGAGATCATTCTTATAAGAATTCTGGTTTTGTGTAGGAAAGAAATTCAGTGTAGATGTCGTCAAACGATTCACTCCATTGACAGTAGAAAGAAGTAAATAATGAAGATCTAAGATTTGTTTCTTTCTGGAAAAAACAATGAAGAGCATAGTGATTCTTTTTTCCACAGAAAGAACAACATCGTGGATTAGAAACATAATTTCCTTGACTTATAATCTCTTCCGGTACATGCAGATTTTGCAAATGATTCACAGTAGGTAATTCCTTGGAGGGAATTTTCTTCATGCTGGGTAAAGCCTTGTGAGTATCATAAGAAGGTACAGAGGATGACTTACTCATCAAAACAAAGTTTTCCTTTTTCGAGGTGTGACATTGTTCTTGGGCACATTACATGATGACTGTTTATTTCTGATGAATGAGGCTTGATTAAACGTTCTTCTCTAATTGAGTTCTCTCTAACGGTATTTTCAAGCATACTAATCTTTTCACGCTGTAGAGTAGTTTCTTGAACCAATTTTTCGATATTGTTAGAGAGAGATTCAGTAAAGCAATAGAGTTCACGGTCTCTTTCAAGACACTTCTCAAATTCATCGATGAGATGATCATTCTTTTCTTCAAGAGTCTTGATTTTAGAATCCTGAAAGTCAATGATATCAACAGATTTTTTTAACGATCTTGTGAGTTCCATTTCTGATTCTGACATGATATCAAATCTCTTGTTTTCCCCTCGGGATTCAGAAGAATCCGCTAAGGAGTTATCCTTTGGGGAACACCCAATATTTTTGGCCTGATCACAAACTTTGGAAGACATATCTATGTACGTAATTAGTGAGATACTTCGTAGGTCCACAGAAATCAGATTGCTACAAACACAGACTTATGAGGTCTTTAATGTGTTTGCATACTCTAATACCAATTGAAAAAGAGGGGGTCTAACAAACACACCCAATATTTCGTTTGTAAATCTGAATAGACAAACTACAATATACTTTCAAGAAAATCAGCTAGACAGTTAGACTCAATCTAGAGAAAAGTATATCAAAGATTTTTGTATCTCTATCTGTCAATTCAATTTGCAATCAACAAATAGAAATTTCCGATCCCGATTGAATATAAAAGAAATAATTTGAACGGTACCAAAGACCAATGTTCAAGGATTAGTCAATCTCAATCAACAACCAAAGGTTGGATTAACTAATTGATCGATTCAACACACAACCTGTGATATTTATATTATATAACAAATATAATGCGGAAAAGAAATAACACAGACACCAGAATTTTGTTAACGAGGAAAACCACAAATGCAGAAAAACCCCGGGACCGAGTAAAACTTTGAACACCACACTAAGACGCTACAGACACTAGCCTACTACAAATGAACTTCGAACTGGAATGTAGTTGAGCCCTAATCAATCTCACATTGATCAAGGTACAGTTGCGCTCCTTACGTCTCTGAACCCCAACAGGATTCTACACACTTGATTACCTTAGATGATCTCACCCACAACCAAGAGTTGTTACGACCCAAAGTCGAAGACTTAATAAAAAAATCTGTCTCAAACAGAAAATTATATTGGAATAGATAAATCTGTTTCCCACAGAAATACCTACGAGTTTTGTTCCGTCATTTGATAAATCAAGGTGCACAGGAACCAATTGATAAACCGAACTTATATTTTCGATGAACAACCTTGTATTATCAATTATCTCACAATAATCTTAATCGTATGGTAGCGAAACAAGATATTGTGGAATTAAAAATGATGAGACGAAGATGTTTGTGACTGCTTTTTATCTTTTCTATCGGAGAATCAATCTCGAGAAAATCTTAGAGAAGATAGTATTCAATACAATAGAATAAGGCAAAATCAGAACACACAACTACATAGAAAATAGTTGGGTCTGGTTTCACAATCTCATTGAAGTCTTTAAGTCGTTAACCTATAGGGTTTCGTGAAAAACCCAAGGTTAAAGGAGAATCTACTCTAGTCATAACTAGTATCATACATGAGGTGTGGGGATTAGGTTTCCCATTTGCTAGAGTTCTCCCTTATATAATTTTCAAATCAGGGTTTGCAATCTAAGTTACCTTGGTAACAAAGCATTCAATATTCACAATTAGATCGAACTTAGCTTGTTATACACAAATGAAATGTACCCTCATTTAGGTTTGGGTAACCGTACCAAAACGTGTAAACCATGTTGGATAAATAGTAGTTAACCGAGGTTAGCTATATGAACACTCTCATATCAACATTATTCATCTTAACCACAACAAGTTACAATGACTCAAATGAAACTAGTTAAAGAGTTTCTCAATTGCTATATTCTCATAGAAGTATACAAGAACATAATTGAAGCAATATCGGTTTGGTTCACTCGAATCAATTCATGAACATTATAGCCACGATTTGCAAAGAATGCATTCCTTAATATATATATATATATATATATATATATATATATATATATATATATATATATATATATTAGTTCATGAGCCAACCGATTTTATAACTTTAACCACTGAAGTATGCATATGGGTACGCATACATAAGTAGACTTCCAAAACCCATCAGATATTCCCAGACCTATACCGTACGCAAGTACACGCACCAGTATATATTCTTGGTACCCGGAATTCCACAACTATAAGTACGCATACTTTAGTTCCAGTCATGGATCACATACATGCAAGAATGCATAATATGTTCATAATCCATTAGTTTTAAACTATATTCAATTATTGAGACTTTATTAGAGGATGACAATAGCCGTTTTCACACAATATTAGCATCAAAACAACTTTTAAGATATTGAAATAATCATAACGAAACATTCCAAGTCTATACCAAATGATTGTATCACACAAACCATGTAAGATGTTACTCGGCGATTTTCACATGATCATCTTTTAACTTTCATCAAGAATATAAGATGAACTTGATTGAAGCGAAAGCTTACCAACACATATTTCGAGAAATATGTAAGCGAGTTAAACTCAGCTCGAAATCTCAAATGTGTATAATCGAATACTATATAGTAATACGAATTTTGTCTCAATATACGAGATAGAGTAGAAATAGACTTTCCAAGTGATATATGAGTTTATTCTCCACACGCCTTTTGTTGACGAAGTTCCACAAGCTCTCCTTTGTAGTTCTTCGTCTTCAATTGATAAACCCCGTGAAGTCTAAATCTCAACTACACAATCTATCCTAGTCCGAGACATCACTATAAGTAAACTAGAAATCAAGACTTATAGTTTTGATCAGTAACATTGAAAAACAAGCTTGAGATTGCAACGCTTGCGAGTTCGACCGAGCAATGCTCTAATAATTGCTCTATTCATTTCTTGAATATTTCTCTCTGGAACACCATTTTCTTGAGGAGTAATAGGTGAACAAAATTGATGAGAGATTCGCAATTTATTAAAGTACTCATAGAGTTTTGCAATATGTTCTTATTTTTTTAAGTTTGCGACCTTGTTTATTTTGGATTCTACTCACAACAATCTTGAATTCTTCAAGAGTGTTATTTTTGTGTTTGAGAAATGCAACCCAAGTAAACTAAGTATAGTCACCAATCATGACTAAGGCATATATTTTACCTCCAACAGTAGCAAGTTGAATAAGATCAAAAACATTCATGTATATAAGATCAAGAAGAGCTTTAGTAGCTATATATTATGAAAATTTATGTGAAACCTTTTCTTGCTTACTTTCTGAAAAGCACCATTTACTCCTTCTACCTTAACATTAGTTTGTGGAACACCCTGAACAAGTTCGCGATTAATGAGCTTTCCAAGCATTCTACAGTTGATATGACCAAATATTTCATGTCATAATTCGTGTATTCTACTTTGGTCAAGTTATAATGTAAACTTTACTGAATTTCCAGAAGATAACGGTTATTCATACTCCACGAAAGATGATCTTTCCTGACTTGTCTTCAATATATAATTAGATATTAAAGATAACTTTATGACCTTTATCACAAATTTGACTTATAGCGAGAAGATTGACTTTAATTCCTTTAACATAAAAAGCTAGCATCAGCCATTTCATGTATACATGGTATCTTTATTGTCTACCTTTTGCTAATGAGACAACTACTACTTCTGTCTCCTAAAGTTAAAAGTCCTCCTTTGTATTCTTTGGTTTTTATAAATCATGAGAGATCGTCTGTCATTTTTATGCAATATCTACCGTCCAGAAACCACTAGAATGAAGAGGTGGATTTGAATGCAAAAGCACCCAGATTATCGATATTTTTCTTTCCAATAGAATTAGACCCACATTGTACATCAGAGCTACCAACAACTAATTGATTATTCCGATCTTTTATGAAGTTTTTTAACTTTCTACGACGCAGTTGAGCTAGTTCAAACAAATTTTTTGCATCACAATTTTTTAGATTGTAAACTTTACAAGAGTGTTAAAAATGGCCATACCGATTACAAAACCTTTCTGGCTTATCTGAAAATCAGTTTCTTTCGAATTTGATTTTTAGGTTTTACATATCCAATTCCTCGTCCATCATATGATTTCCCACAATCTGTTATCAAGTTAGATATCAAAGGAAAATCTTTAATTAAGAAATCTTTAGGATTTGAGTATTCTTTTTTAACAAGTTTCAATTCTTTTTTAATAAGTTGCTTATGCTTACAAATACTTATTAGTTTATAATGTATATTGGCCAAATCTCTAGAACCGAATTGGGATATGTAAAACACATTAAACACGAACCGATATTTCCACATTTTTCCCGAGTGCCACATAATAAGTCGTATATTTGGTCGAGTTTGCATTTGTTCTAGCAGAATAATGCACGTACTTCTGCCGATCCATATTATTGCCGCTTACGGAATTGCCAACTCGAATTTGAAGGTTCTTATTTGTGTAAACAGTTAGAGAAAACCCTAATTAAAATTCTCTTTGAAAATACGTTTATCGGATATGTATTCAAATCTAAGAATGACTGGGAAATAACCACACACACTGTCTACAACTCACATTCTGGATGCTTTTCAGCAAACTTTCCAAGTGACTTCAAGCTGCATTGAAAAACATTTGGCGAATGAGTATCGAACTCGGATTATAACCGCGAAATCAATAATTCTACGTCAGAAACTAAGCAGGCTTCTTGGACCCTGGTAAAAAAGATAAGCTCATACTTCTTACACGATTATTGTAGTACTTGATTAAAACCTGATTTCTTGATTGTGTAAATTTATGGGCGCACAGTTTCTTATTTTTTCTTGAAGCATCAAATTTATTAACCTACTAAAGTGCAAGGACATGAAGGCATGCGCAATTTCTTAGTTAGTTGTCCGTCCCTAATTTGCAACTAAAAAAATGAAATAGGTGGTGGTCCAACAATTTGTGCTTCTGACACAGACTTATCAAAAAGATATGTTGTACCCGAAAATGCTAGATCCTCGGGTCGGCCTTTTAATTATCATGCACACATAAACATCAATGATCAATCCATATCACACAATTATCTCAAAAATGTTCCAGTCCATGCTAGCAAAAAAAAAACTTCCAATAATTCATTGGTCCATTTTCTTGTCTCTCAAACAAATTCTAGCAACAAAGATGATCAGATGTATGCAAAATATGGATACTAATCACTCTAAGCATCTCAGTTTTTACATAATAGGCCACTACGGTATGGCAAAGTTGCGGGAGTAGACCAGTAACACATCAGTGTGCTCTGATATCATGTCAAGCCGAAATGTGCCATCAACAATCTCCCTGCAGATACTCTTGCCGACAGTCATGACCTGGCGACAAATTTCACGGCCTGTAAAATTAGCCGTTACAGACAGAGCCGATCCTGTGTCTAGAAGAGCCCTGTGCGGAATTTTTCGTAGGGCCTTTCACAATGTTGAATATTTTGTAACAACAATAAACCAAAAAAAGATCAATAATTTTTGTTTAATTTGTAAGATTATCTACGATACCAAAGAAAAATTTACGACTAAATAATGATATTAATGCGTATTTTATACCGAAAAAATAAAAGTATTAAATAAGAACTTTTTTTTCTCGATGTCAACAAGAATACGCAAAGATAACATAAATGATAGTAAGTTTAATTTTGGGAGGTAATCAGTGGCGGAGCCGGATAATGAAGTAGAGGGGGCTAAAAGAAATAAAAATAAAAAGGTGGACTACTTTGGTGGACTAAAACTAAAATAATAGGGGGCTAAATACAAATTATAAGATAAATGTAAGGGTGTTTCAGGGGTTATTATGATTTTAGGGGGGCTAGAGCCAGGGTTAATCAACCCTTGGCTCCGCCCCCGGAGGTAATGGTATTAGGTTAAATACAGTCAAATTTAAATTTAAATCAACAACAAATCAATTGCTTAGTGGATGGATTATTTTAATATAGCCCTCCATAGGTTGTGTGTTCGAGTTCTGCCAGGGTAAAAAAAAATTATTTATTTTATGACTGAAAAAAAAAAGCCCTCAGCAGAGTTGGGCCATGTGCGGTCGCACACCTTGCACACCCTCAGGGCGACTTACAGATCCAACCAATCACTGCAAAATTCAGAAAAACGAATAACTCCTCGGAACAGGAACTCAACGCCAAGTGCCAATTTTTTTTTCCAGACACCAAAAAATCCCATTTTTACCCTCGTGGCATTTATGTAATTTCCTCAATTTTCGAGGATAAACAAAGTAAATAACCAACAAAAAGAAGTAACCATTGTAGAAGAAGAAGAGGTGGGAGTCCTTTTCGGAAAATTTAGGTCTCTCAGAATCTCTTCCTGGTCCAAGGTAAGTCCTCTTTCCCCTAAAACCCCCCAAATCAAAAACCCTAATTTCATCATTCTCACTCTCAATCACACTACCACATTGTAAATCTCACTTAAAAACTTATCAATTTCATCATCTTTACTTGTTTTTTTCCCTAATTTGAGAATTTTTCCCCTTCAAATTCCATGCATGATAGCTTCAATTTCACTCAAAGGAACAAAATTTTGGTCAAATAACTGTTGAATTTCATGATTCGAAGTGCGAGATTTGAACTTTTCTTATATGGGTCTTGGTTAATTAGTTGTTGAATTCATGATTTGAAAAGAAAATCTTCATTTGTTTTTTTTGTAGGGTTTTCTTGAATTTTACACTGTGGAAGAGATCTCTGTGGGGGAAATGGAGTCTTTATGGAAGTTAACGTTTTTATTTGCACCAGCACCAATGGTTCTTATCCTAACAGCAGTTGCAGTGACATTTGCAGCTGCACAAAGGGCCTTGTATTATAGGAAAGAAATGGAAAGGAATCGGGATTTCTCGGAAGCGTCGATTACTTTAGATAGATCGCAAGCTCTTATGATCCCGATTATGAGTTCATGTAGTTTGATTTTGTTGTTCTATTTGTTCTCGTCAGTCTCACAGTTTCTCACTGCTTTTACAGCTATAGCATCAATGTTCTCGCTCTACTTTTGCTTCTCACCTTATGTCAGTGTTATTAATACGAAGCTTGGGATAGCCGACCCGTACTTATCAAGGTGTTGTTCAAAGTCTTTTACTAGGACACAAGGTGTTCTTGTTGGGGTTTGTGTTGGGACTGTTATTTCTTGGCTTGTTACTGGTCATTGGGTATTGAACAACTTGTTGGGGATATCGATTTGCATTGCGTTTGTTAGTCATGTCCGGCTTCCGAATATTAAAATTTGTGCATTGCTTTTGGTTTGCTTGTTCGTCTACGATATATTCTGGGTTTTCTTCTCTGAGAGGTTCTTTGGTGCTAATGTTATGGTTTCTGTGGCTACACGACAAGCATCGAACCCTGTTCACACTGTGGCGAACAGTTTGAGTCTTCCTGGTCTTCAATTGATAACTAAGAAGTTGGAATTGCCAGTGAAGATTGTGTTTCCTAGGAATTTGATGAGCGGTACAGACTCTGGAAGCGATTCGGCGGATTTCATGATGCTTGGTCTTGGTGATATGGTAAGGTGTTCTCTCTACTTTTGATTTTGTTGGTGATCTTTACTGCAATGTTAGCAACTATGTAAATCGTAACATTGTTAAGTTCTTGTATTATAGTAATTCAATGCAAATGCATGCTGTATTTCTATACTTGTGTATGGAGTTTGTGCATGAGTGCTCAACTCTGAAACCGAACCATATGATTCATTGTAGAGTTTTAAGTTTTGTCTGGTGTAGGAGTTTAGGTGGGTAATACATATAGACATACCGTGGTGGTCATGATCAGCCAAGCAATAATGTTATCTCACGTACCTGAAGCTATTTGATTTGACTAAAATGTTTTTTATACTCTTTAATCTTATCTTAAAGACGTTGAATTTGCGAATGTATCTTTGTCTCCATAGCTCATGTTTAGTTTCAGCCATTCCGAGTATTTTGTTCATTGTCATGTAGGGATATACTTTCTCAGATTGTGCTGCCTGGTTATAAGTTAAGGGAGGCTAATTCTGAGCTCGGAGACAAGCTCCAAATCCTTTCTCGATTTAATCTGAGCACTAAACCCTTTCTCTGAAGGAGTTTGAAGACACTCTATTCAAAGTTGACTCCAGTTATATATAGCATATATGCCATATTATAGCTTTGGCCACATCCATTGCATTACAAAATTATGCCCTGCCATATTTTGGTACCATTGTAGATGGTCTAAGCTGCTCTTTTTTTTTTTTTCCTCCACTTTCCCTTTAATCAAGGTGTGCTCTCCAGAAAGGGGAAACATAGGTTTCTGCAAAAAATGATTTACACTTGAGTGTTAGTTACAGATTTATTATACTGAGGCTGTGAGCCTGTAAGTTTTCTCGATGTTGAAGATTGAAAAATTAATTATTGCAATGGACAATATGATAATATGTAGCCCACTTAAACAGAACGAGCAGCTTTAATATCTTGTAGTTGAATATGATTGAACTGATATAGGTACATTCATCTGATATTAAAGATTAGTGCAACCAGTACTAGGAATTAGTCATCCTGTTAGCTGGAGCAATAAATTTACTGGATAAAAATGCTGTACCTGCTTCACTCTTCTTCTTGTTTTTTTTTTTTTTTTTGTGGAATCGCCTACCTCTCTCTTTACTAACAATTTGAGTGAAAGTATTGCTAAACTAATACAGTACTTTCTACATTTTAGGTAGCTTTGTAAATATGATTAGGCTGTGAAACCAGATAGAGAAAATATATTTAAACTTATGATTACATACCAATCAATTTGGCATCGGAGGTAACAGTTGTCATGCTCTATTACACCGTAACTAATTGGAGGTGGGTGTAGGAAACGCATATACCAGAAATCAGAACCTACACCTTAATCTTTATCTTATTCGTCGCCTCTTTCTCACCTTCTCGAAAACGGAGATCAAGAGAAGAGGGTGAGAGAGAGGCGGGGAAAAAGACAGAAATGAAGGTTTAGGTTTTGATTTTCTCTCTTATCTTGGTTTATATAAAAGATCTTTGGTTGTTATCTCGAGGGACTAATCTACTATATCTGAGGCCACGATTTCTGATAGGTGTGTTTCCCACATCTACCTCAAATTAGTTACTGTGTAGTAGAACATCTAATACTTTGAAACTTGAGGAAAAGATGTCTTCTTTGTGTTTGATCCTTTCCACATTAAGTGTAGATTTCATTCTATTCTACACCGTATTAATCTAAGATTTTTCCTGCTATACTTGCAGTAATAGGATAACGTCCCATAAACGAAAATAAAATTATTTCTTAAAGTGATGGCTGAAATACTAGTAATACCATCCGAAAGAGGTGTCAAAATCTCTGCATATTATTTCGTTTCTTTTCCTAGATTAGTTTAAGATTTCTTAATTCCTACGTTTGTATTTGATTTAGGCTATTCCTGGCATGCTTCTGGCGTTGGTTCTCTGTTTTGATCATCGACGGACCAGGGATTCAGTGACCCCTATGGAGTTATCCTCAACCAAAGGCCAAAAGTACATATGGTATGCGGTTTGTGGATATGCTATTGGACTAGTAACTGCTTTAGCGGCTGGCATCTTGAGTCAGTCACCTCAACCTGCTCTTCTTTATCTGGTACGTTACTTTGTTGTTATTTACACACTTGGCACCTTAAAACTTGTATCTGGACACGCGGCCATTTCCTTGGGTTATTTCAGACAATTTTCAGTTTATCAATAACTTTAGGTTGAAATGCACACAGTTACGAATATAATAAATATATACCTTTTTTCCCCTTCCATATTTACTTTTTGGTATCCATTTGTTACCCACTGTTTTATCACTAAGTGAACTTGTCTTTCCACCTAAAACTCTTAGCTGCTCCACAACCATGAAAGCTTCTAGGTTTACTATGACAGTTAATCTTTTATATATATGTACGCACGTACAAACAGGTAAAATTATTTGGTAGCCTGGCATTTTAGCCGCTGATTGAGAACTTTATTTTTTTCATTTGAACTCTTGTATTTTGCCTAGTATAAGCAAGTTACATTTCCTTCTCTTTTCAAAGTAAATGTTTCATTGCGAGTCTTTTCCTGCCTAACTAATTGGTTCGAGACTCAGAGATGAACTTGACAAGCTTCTCAGGTTAAACAATATTGAAGTTGTTAGTTTCAGCCCAAGTACTTAACTGTTAGGAATTCATTAAGCTCTTTTACTAAAACAACTTCATACAGAGGAAAGTAAATCTTACCTTGTCTGTTCATTAAACCGCCCACAAACCAGTGAGAATGAGAAGTTATTTGGAGAGTTAGTTTAGATTCTTACTGCTGGTACATGCTCATATTTCTTAGTATACGTCCCCTGATAAAGAGATGGCCTCTGCCTTATTCATGCCCATATATCATAATTGCATCTACAATCTACTGTTATATATTCATGGTTATGCCATCAAACAGTAGGAAAAGATGGCACATCATAAATACCAGAATATCAAATGGGAACATCTTTTGTGCGGTTTGTGAGCTTCAGTGGACATAATTGCATTGTACTTTGAAAAAGTGGTGGGGATGATTTTGAAAGATGGTGTATCATAAACATCTTTTATATGGTTAATGAGCTTCTGTGGACATTAATGAAATATTCCAAGGCTGTGTTGATTTGCATAGAATCAACATCAGCTGTGTATGTTTGGTCCTACCTAAAATGAAGTTTTCAGAAGATGGGGCTTGACTGATCAATGAAACTGTGCCATGAATACATTTCTATGCAGTTTGCATGATAGTTTCAATTTCTATATATACCATAAATCCAGATAAATAAGCATGCTCATCATATTTGTCCACGGCCATAATTATTTAACTAGATCTTATACGGACCTCATGGTTGATATCAATTCTTGTCATATTTGTTTGATGGTAGACTGTCAATTTGTTTCTACATCTGCTATGTATCCTATTCTGCATCGGTAGAACCAGCTCAGTTAATGTCTCTTTAAATGAATGTATCAGTTCCCTATATGAATGTTATTTCTTATTTGGCAGCAGAACATTGATTATCAAAGATTCTACATTGGTTGACATGCAGGTTCCTTCAACATTGGGTCCGGTCATGGTCATTTCATGGTTCAGGAAAGAACTCATGGAACTTTGGGAAGGAAATGAAGAAACCTTGAACGATAAGTCACATGTTACAGAGGTCTAAACTGATCTCTCTTTCAAATTCCAATATAGTTATTCCAGTGGTTCCTGCCGAGCTCACACCTCTATATATCTGTAAATTCCCACAGGATAGAGCTGTTGTTTTCTATTTTCCCTTTTTCTTGTTGGTAATCGTAGTAGTAGATTTGTTCTTGTTAAAAAAACAAAAACAGGTAATAACAAATCATCAATGTTCAAGTTCCCTTTAAAAAAAAGTAACTTCTTATAGTTGCAACCACTTCTCCCTCTTTGTACAAAAACGTTGTTTGGTGTTTCCAATTTGTCTATTTCTCATGTTGAATATGTGCCTCAGTTTCCCTATTATTAAGTCACTGTGTTGTAGGTGTTGTTACTTTCATTTTTCTCAGTTCACATTATTGCAGTCAACATAACTTAAAAGAAAGAAAAAAAAGATCCTAAAATGAGATTTTCTAAGGTACAAATAACATTTTTAAAAGTGCAGTTTGTTGAACGTTTCTCTTGTTCAATAATTTATGTCCGCACTCAGT
Organism: Papaver bracteatum; assembly: GCA_023529315.1. Taxonomy (NCBI): domain Eukaryota; kingdom Viridiplantae; phylum Streptophyta; class Magnoliopsida; order Ranunculales; family Papaveraceae; genus Papaver; species Papaver bracteatum. The sequence goes on from JAJJWX010004824.1 coordinate 287,997, forward strand.
AATTGAATGAACATTATTAGTCAATAGTCCACTGTCCGGCAGCATAAATGAGCCCCCAAACTTGAAAACGAAACAGAAGCAGCAAGATGTTGAGCAAACTCCTCTTATGCATCTTACTTGTCTCTGTTCTAAGATTTTCATCAGTGAAATCTCAAGGTTTCACCTGTAAATCAACCACCAAATGCAAATCACTAGCTGGTTATGTATCACCCAACTCTACAACTCTTTCAGACATCGCAAATCTTTTCGGATTAACAGATTTCAATTCTTTCCTGGGAGCTAACAATTTCCCAATGGAAGATACATCACCAAACAAATCAGTGGCAGCAAAGGAGACTATCAAAATCCCCTTCACTTGTTCTTGTAAAAACGGTACCGGAATATCTGACAATACTCCGGTTTATAAAGTCAAAGCCGGGGAGGGTTTAGATCACATCGCCAGGAATATATATTCGTTGTTAGTTACATATCAGCAGATTGCTTCCGTTAATAACATAACAGATCCTAACAAGATTCAAGTTGGCCAGTCTTTGATGATCCCACTTCCTTGTAGCTGCGATGCCGTGGATGGAAATCAAGTTGTTCATTATGCACACACAGTGCCTCCTAAAGAAACTTTAGAGATGATTGGGGAGGAGTTTGGGGTTACGGAGAAGACGCTATTAACGCTTAATGGCCTTGTTGATGCTAAAGACCTCAAGGCTGAATCAGTTCTTGATGTTCCATTAAAAGGTTGGTTACTGTAATTAATGTGCATTTCATGCATAGACTCAATCTAATACCGGTAGTTGTAATTTTGTATTGCAGTTTGTACGACTAGTGTAAACAAGACTTCGCCAGACTATCCGATGCTTGTCCCCAACGGAACTTATATCGTTACGGCTAACAATTGCGTCAGATGCGCTTGTTACTCTACCTCCGATCTAAAGTGGATGTAATTTCTCTATCTATTCAAGACTCCCGTCCTGTGTGTCCTGAGACTTTTAAGTTCAATAATAATTCTGTTAACTAACTTTGTTTATGTGTTCTATATACAGGATAAATTGTGCTTCATCTCCTTTTGGTACCAAAGCTGAAAACTGGGAGGAGTGTCCTTCAAGTCGGTGCGAAGGCAGAGAACCTGAAGTCTTTAATTATCCACTCGGGGGGAATGATTATTATTTAAATAGGAATTGTGTTGAGAGAACCTGTGCATACACTGGATACAACAATCAGTCACAGACCATCTCTTCATCCATGATCAACGTAACCAAATGCGGGCCTGGTGAGTACAGTTTGTTTACCAAAAAATGATTTTTGAACAGCCAGCGTTTATAAAACACTGATTTTATTTTTTTTCAAACACAGACGTGTCACCACCGCCATCTGGTTCACCAAGTATGAATTTACAGGGTTGGAATATCTTGTGGCTCACCATGAGCTCGGGCTTACTTCTTTGCAGTTTCCTTTTATCTTAGAATAGCTTTGGTTTCCGCAGGATTTCCAGTAAGCTTGCTTTCTAAATGTGTTGAGTGAATTGTATCCGTGAGTAAAAAAATGATGCAGACGAGTAATAATGACGTACTGTTATATGCTTTTTATTGTATTTGACGATTGCCTACATGCGCCAATTTGACCGGATTCTCTTCTGCATCCCACTCTGTCTCATTACTTTCCTCCCGCGTCTTCGATTATAATCCAACATTTCATATCCAAATTTTTTTATAAGAAAAAGTAAGGCAGAGAAAACTTGCTTGCTGACCGAGAACATAGTTTCTCAACTGAAGTGCTCTGGCTGGCAGCAACATTCAGCTGGTTTAGGATTACATCATTTCCGGTTCATCAAATTACCATAAAGAGTACTTAGGTTCGGACCATTCCATTTAAACACATCTAGACAATGTAGTGGACTTATTACAAAAACTAGCAACTTCGGCAGCAGGCTTATTTTGTTGCCTTTGTATCAAATCAACTTCTCCAGGCTTATTTTGTTGCCTTTGTATCAAATCAACTTCTCCAAAAAAAAAATTGAAAAAAGTTGCGCCGTTGCCGGGGATCGAAACCGGGTCACCCGCGTGACAGGCGGGAATACTTACCACTATACTACAACGACTTCGTTGAGAGAAAACTCTGTAAGCTGGTTTTTATTCTTTCTTTCTCTCTCAAATATTCATTATGTAATAATTACAGATAGAAAGTGAAAGTTGTGGAAAGAGAATTTAGTCAAAGCTTTGATCTTAGTTTATTTGTTTTGAATTGGTCAGATGTCCCTCCAGTAGCATTAGCATTCACAGTTGGTGTTCAGTTTGCAAACAATGTTTATGGGGACATGCAGTTTGTGGAGTGGCTGTCAGTGAGAGAAAGCAAGTAATAGCATAATGTCCTAGGTCGGAATCCAATGCCCGGTCACAGATTTTAGCAGCATCACATACAAAAGAAGACAGAGAAGGTCGAGAGTTTTCAGAGGCCAACTTGTCTGAAACTTCTTCTGCTTGGTCTTTCCTATTTGATGGACCACGAAAGAGAGGACACCAACATTATTTCCATGTGGTTCGCGTAGATAGACTTCATGTGTCATGTATCGATCTTAAAATAAGAAGTGTCGGGAAGAATTGTAATTTGTAGAGTTACCAAAAGTAAATAAATATAGGCAATGAGATAAAAGTGAAAATAGCTGTCTCTCCGGTCATTTTATAACTAGAATGATCTTTTAGGTGACCTTCTTCGTCTTGCAGGGACATTTCTGTACAAGTTGTATTCTAAGTGGAAACATTTGTACATCAAACCCCGTGTATTAGCACATGTGCTTATGCTGGTGCACATAATTAATTCATGGCTCTGCAAGTTTTACAGCAGAATGAAAGTTTAAGCTGCCCGGACTATAACTTCAAATAAGAAGAGCAACCTCAAAATAAGAATAGTTTTGAAAGTACCACGCCATTTTACCAAATATATTTCACCATATGCTCCCTGTACACATATATATTTCGTCAAGGAATATTAGCATACCTTCAAGTAGGAATTACTGTTTAGTCCACTTTTTTATGACCCAGTTAATGGCTAGTCCACCCATGAAAAATATTTACTCCCTAGTCCAAAAACATGTTTTTGGACTAGATTATTTACTCTCTAGTCCAAAAACTTCGTGGAGATTATAAAGTGTGTTTTCTAAATGCCAAAAACACCATTCTAGGTCTAATTAGTATCAACACATGTAAATGTTACTAGTAGTATGTTACTACATACTAGTAATATCAATACGGTGATACTACAAACCTCTCTCTTCCGGTTTTGCACTGCAAATCGGCCTCTTAACTCAGCTTGTTTTCCCGTCTTTGTTCTTGCTTTAATGTTTACAGAAAAGCCACATTTGTACACCATTTATCTTCCTCTGCTCATCGTCAACTACATTCTCTATAGTTTATTGTGTTATCTAATCCAATCCATTACCAGAGAAGAACAACAAGTTATTTCAATTTACATCAAAACTAAGAACAATTTCCATCGGAGCATCACGAATAGCAAAAACAAAGTATCCAACAACGTTTATAAAGATCGTGTTCTAAGTACAAACATTCTCAGACACAATAACATCTTGTTCAACACCATTACAAACCAAGAACCCAAGACCCAACAAACAGTTCATCAACAACAACTCATTTACACAAACACCACTAAAACTGTAAAACAACAATCTTTCAACACATACCCCATTACCAATACCTATTCCAAGTATGTTTCAAATCTTTCACAAGACCTGAAACCTAAACACCATAACAAAATATCCAACTGCGACAAGAAAAAAAAAGAGAGTAAAAACTGTCCATCACCTGCAACTTTAGCTTCAAGAAGTTGGGTAGTCAAGGAAATCACCAGAGGAGTCTTTTCACAAAAAATTTGCTAATCATTTTCAAGATTTTCAATCACCTAAAAAAATTGGCTCCTCCTGGTAACTTTGTGGCATCCACCACACGTCTTGATACCCTCCCTCCGTTCACCGATCACTATCTTCGCTGCTTGATGGAACTAGAGATGTACCACTGGAATCTGACTCTTCATCTGACCCGGGCACTCACACTTAATGGAAACTTCTCCCCTTCATTTATGGTCCGAGAGTACTTTTAGGGACTGGCAATCTCTCTTTCAAATCGAGCCCTTAGATGCTCAGCTTCATACTCAAGTCGCTCTACAGCCATCTCCTCACTGCTATCCCCATAATCAGAATCTAAGTCGCTTGTCCCCATTTTTTCTCCACCCTCTCCATCAACATCAAATCCATCATATGATTCAGTATCTCCATCAGTTTCGCTCCCATATCGTGGTCCCTTGGCCTTCTTTTCAGCCTCCTCCTCCTTCTTTGCTTCCCATTCAATATCCTTTCTCTCTCGTCTTTTCAAGTATTGAGGTACTCATTCAGCATACATCCTTTACTTCCGTCGCGCATGTCTTTGTTTGCGATATTCCTCCTCCCTATGGCGTTGTTGAACCTCTTCACGACGATCCAATTCGATTTGAACATCAATCTTTAACTGTTTCAACTCCTCAGTTCTTAAATTGTTTAACAGTGTTGTTACCTGATTATAAAGATCTGATGGGGAGGGGATTACGGGAACAGAACTGCCAGAGTTTGCCATCTCTCAATCTCTACCCAAACCTTTCCCTTTCTAGTAAAAAACCTAATGAGTTTCTTAATCACCTTCAAAAACCATCTTTTAAATGCGTAACTCTTATCATTCACTGTCATTTATGGCGGTTGGTTAATCGTCAAATCTCTTCGTTCTCTTCGCCCATGCAATTTCATGCGTGCACCCTTCCCCCTAAGAACCATAATTATCATATTGACCCCCACTGTCAACACCTAGCCATTTTCACTATCCCTCTACCAAACCGAACCACGATTAAGTGTTTCCTTGGTAGGTCCTCTTACTTTGTGTTTATCATTTGGGGTCTAATTAAAACTACTTTATTTTTAATGCAGACTAGTTTGATGCAGCATCAGATGAAAGGCATCATTGCGGCTGGGCGAACCCTTGGCAGAAGTAGTGCTAATACTACCAAAGACAACCATACTCATCCCCACCCCCCACAATTCAAAAATTCCCTCCAAATTTCTATCATTATAACCACTCTCTTTTTCCCCACCCAAATACATCCAAAACTGATAAATGTCCTGGATATTCCATTTATATTTTGCAAACTCACATTTATTTATATCAGAAAGAACATCGATCCATTATTGGATTTGTACACAAGTGGTCTTGTATCTACATCTCTCTCATAAACCACTTTGCTCCGAACCAACATGTCCTTCCCAGATATGAGAACGACATACCTTGTCACAACAGTCTTCCCCAAAACACCATTTGTAATTGTGCTACAACTACATTACACCAATCCTCTCCTGAATTTCCCCTAAATCAGAGTCAACATGAATCACATTCCCTTTTTAAGGTTGGTAACTGTAACCAAACAAAAAAGTATTATGTCATCTCTCAACACTCTATATGGGGTCAATATCAATTCAGAAAGTACCATGGTATCATCTCCCTGAAACTATATTTTATCCTGACTATCCAAATGAACAATTTCCATCAACATATAATCTTTCATATCCATCTCTCCTTTATGATGAATTCTTCTCAAACCCCTAAGCAAGATCAAGCTTTGAACCAAGATATCCAAAATGTTTCCTTACAAATGTCTGGGAAACTTACCTTACCATCTTCTCTTGATAATCTTGTATTCATAGACAAAAAAGTCATTCTTGTTGAAGCTGATTCTAACTGGAAATGGTGTATTGTGAGTTATATCTGCTGTGAAACACTGATTCCTACTGCTTCTATCAGATTCTACATCTGTAATAACTGGACTCTTGCTCAACACCCTACAGTATCTGCTTAGAATGGCCAAAGGAACAAAGTTCTTATTCGTTTTCTATCTGAAGAATATTTCAACAGGATAAGATCTCAAAAACCTTGGTTTGTTTGCGGTTATATGGGTGTGTTAAAATTGGTTCCTACTGAAGGTTGTCCAATCCATAATCAACTTTCCTTTTATGAAGAAATTATGTGGTTCATCTTATGCAACATTCCAAACAAATGCACTGAGTTTAATAACCTCAAAATACTCACTATGGAGATGGGAGAATTAGTGGAAGCCCAAAATCCCTTTGGAAAACACCCTCTCATGAAGAATGTTAAGGTCTGTATCAAGATTTCTGTTCAGAAAGCCCTTCCAACTGGCATCCATCTATTCACAAGTGGAAGAAGAGAACCATTATTGATTGAATGTAGACACATCAGAGTTCCAAGGTATTTATGTACCTCTTGTTGTGTTCTTGATCATAAGGATCAAAACTTCCCAGCTTGGAAGAAGAAACAAAAGAAAATTACAGAACTCAAGGATTCATGCAGTAATTATACTCTACCAACTATCACCAAGCTAATGTTATCTCCAATTAATGCTCAAATGGAAGCCACCTCTGCTGCTGAAGCTGATACTTGCTCTATTTCTTCGGTTACCATCCCAGATACTCAGGTGTTACCCTTTGACTCCAAAGTTAATGATAAGGGTAAGGTTGAGGAAGTGGATCAACAATTGGGTAATTTCATCCAAAATTTTTTCTCTAATGTGTTCCAAATGGGTCTGTTCATTAATATATCATCAGATCTGAAAATCTTTGATGTTGGTCCAGTTCAACAACATACCACCTCGATAGCTAATGGTTTACCATTTATCTTCAAACAAACTACTACTCAAAATATCTCTGTAGCTGCTTCTATTACTGGTGTTGAGTTAAACCAAAACGGCCTGATTCGAACTACCAACTCGTCAAGGAGTTTTAAAACGGAAACTTTCCCAAATCCCGGCTCTATTGTCACTAAAGGAGCTGAAAATAATTCTAATCAAGAAGCTTTAGATAACCTTAAAAGGAAGATCAACCCCAGAGCTGAGTTATGCAAACATACTCGATCTAATTCCAACTCCATTAACCATGTAGCAACAGCTGAAGAAAATCCTCAACTTGATCCCAATTATGCTCAACTCTGCCCCCCAATCACCAATTTGGGAGATCTACCAGACATAGATCTCTCCACCTATTCTTTCAATACCCAACCTCTCTTCAACTCTTTTGGTAATTACAATGTTCCTGCGTCTGTTTCTCCAAGCAACACTGATGTCTGCAATAATTCTCACCTCCATGCTGCTACTTCTAGTCTGGATTCTTCCCAAATGGCTTCTCAAAGTGGTGGTATTACTAATGCTTTACTTAATGGTGGAGCTGATCAACCATCTCAGGTAAACCTTCCTCAAATTTCTCCCATATATGTGTGTGAACCAACCACCATAAACCCTTTCCCTGTTAATAATGTGAATTGTATTGCCTGGAACCTTAGGGGGTTTGGAAAAAAAATCTTCTAACAAGGAGCTTAGTCTACTGTGCAAAAATATCAACCCTGATATTATTTTCTTATCTGAAACAAAAATGAATAAAGATATGGCAGCTAGAAAACTTAGGAACATGGGGTATCCTTGCACTTTCAATGTGCCCAATATTGGTAGAAGTGGATGTATTGCTCTTGCTTGGAAAAAAGAAATTCACCTAAATATCACATCTTCTAGTCAAAGGGGCATCTATGTTACTTCTACTGACATCATTCATTCTAAAACTTGTCACATTCACTTTATGTATGGTGAACCTAATAGTAGTCTGAGGCATGCTTTTTGGGAAGAACAATGCAACCTAGTTATTTCCCCAATGGATGAACCTGTGTTTGTCATTGGAGATTTTAATGTCCTTTTAAGCAATGAAGATAAAAATGGTGGTTTAGAAGCTGATGACCCTGATTTTGAGAATCTTAGACACTTTTGTTCTGTTTTTAACTTGCATGACCCTGGATTTTATGGTCCAAGGTTTACTTGGTCTAACATGAAGCAAGGGCCTGAATTAATCCTTGAAAGGCTAGATAGATGTCTTATTAACCAAACTACTGAAGATCTCCATCCTAAACTATGTGTCAATAACCATCCTAGGGATTCTTCTGATCATTGTCCCATGCATATAGGTTTGAACTATGAGGATGTCTATATTCCTAGACCTTTTGATTTTATGGCCATGTGGATAGAGGATCCTACCCGTAGAGATATTATATCCAACTCTTGGTCTGTTAATGTTGTAGGATCTCCTGCCTATAAGCTTAAAGATAAACTTTTAAACACTAAGAAAGGCCTAAGAGAGTGGAATGAGTCCTCATTTGGAAATATTCAAACTAATATCTCTAATGTCAGGAAGGACATCTAGTTGATCTTCAGATCAATCAACCTACTGATACTACTAATACTTTCAGACTCAAAGCTAGATTGGAATTTCTACACAATCTGGAGGAGTTATACTCTTGGAAGGTGACAGAAATTCACCATATTTTCACAGAGTAACTCTCTTTAGAAGAAAAAGAAATGCCATTAGTTGGATAAAGAACTCTCAAAATGATATTATTATTGATAGAGACAGTATTGGAAACTCTTTCATAGATTATTTCAAAACTTTTTACTCTTCTCAACCAAAATCTTTCCAAGATGATATCCTTGCTGATTACCCTATTTAGTTTTCTGAAGATGATAATGCCTCATTAAATCTTCCTCTCACCCCAGAGGAGATTAAGTTTGTTGTTTTCCAAATGGGGAAAAAAAAGGCCCCTGGACCAGATGTGTTTACTGGTCTGTTCTACCAAAAGCATTGGGACATAGTGGGAGATGATGTTGTTGATATGACTCGCTTTGGGACTAGCTTTAACTGAGATTCTTTTAATTGTTTAACATTGCTAAAGTGTTTAATCATACTAACATTGCTCTCACACCTAAGGTCCCTTTAGCTGAGTTGGTTACCCAGTATAGACCAATTGGCCTTTGCAATTTTATCTATAAAATCTTGTCTAACACTTTGGCTAACAGACTTAAGCCTTTCACGGATAAAGTCATTTCTCAAAACCAAAGTGCTTTTGTTCCAAAAAGAAGCATCTCTGATAACATCTTACTAGCTAATGAGGCCATTTATCTTGTTAACCATTGTGACAAGGTTGAAGGCATTGCTGCCATCAAACTGGACATGTCTAAAGCATATGATAAGCTAGAGTGGGATTTTCTGGAGAAAGTCTTAACTAAGATGGGTATGTCAGAACATCGGGTTAAACTAATAAATCAATGTGTGTCAACTGTCTCTTATTCTGTCCTGCTCAATGGTAGTCCTACTGGTTATTTTAAACCTAAAAGAGGCCTGAGACATGGAGACCCTCTTTCTCCATACCTCTACATCCTTTGCTCTGAAGCTCTATCTTCTTATATAGATACCCTTCAGAGTAAAGGTGTGTTAGAAGGTATTAAAGTTTGCAAAAATGCTCCAGAGATGACACACCTGTTATTTGCTGATGATTCTTTGTTATTTTCTAAAGCTATTGGAAAAACAATTAATGTCATGAAGGACTATCTTCCAAAATATTGTTTAGCTTCAGGACAAGAAATAAATTTTGAGAAATCTGGTATTTTGTTTAGTAGGAAAATCCCTGAGCACAAGAAAGCTACTCTGGCTAATATCCTAGATATTCAGAGAAGAAATCTGGGAGAAAATACCTTGGTACTCCCATTGTTTTCCAAGCTTCTAAAATCCAAACCCACATGGGAATTCTCCAAGATGTGGATGCCATGATATCTATCTGGATCCACAAGCTCTTATCTCAGGCTTTCAGGACTACCCTGATTAAGCATATTGGTCAAGCTATTCCCATATTCTAGATGGGAGCTTTCCTTATCCCTAAACATCTGTGTAGGAAGATGGACTATCATCTCTACAAATTCTTGTGGGGAGAGACTCTAGACCCTAAAGACAGGAAACTTCATCTTCTAGGTTGGGATATCTTATGTTCCCCTCAGAGTTGAATAACCTTTCTATGCTAGCTAGGAATGCTTGTAGAATTCTGGAGCATCCCAATTGTCTTTTGGCTACTATTTTGAAAGCTAAGTATTTCCCCAATACTGATTTTCTAAATGCTAAATGTTCTGCTAATTGATCTTGGACCTGGAAATGCCTCCATGCCATAAAAGAGCTCATTAAACCTTTTATTTCTTGGATTTTTGGGGATGGTCAATTTATTGACCCATGGTATGACAAGTGTATTCCCAGCATGGGATCGGCCACACCCAACCCACTTGTTCCTCCTGATCCAAGTATCAAAGTTGCTTATTTTATTAACCCCATTTCTAGGTCTTGGGATGTACCAAGACTTACCACCCATTTTGATGATGCTTCTGTCCAGAAGATTATCACCATTCCCTTAAGCTAGCTTTGCACTCCTGATAGGAGGGCTTGGGAACTTTCTAAGACTGACAAATTTTCTTCAAAGTCTGCCTACTTGGGGCTTAGAGGCCTTAGGACTTCCCCTTGTAAAAATCTATGGAAGTGTATTTGGAAAGTGAAAGTACCCTACAGAATTCAAGACTTTCTCTGGAGAGCTGCTATAAATGCTTTACCTAGTAGGGTGGTCCTCCAAACTAGAATGCCAATGAACTGTGTGGATTGCTCTAGATCCTCTTGAAACTATTATGCATGCTCTGGTTAATTTCTCCTTTGCTAGCAGGGTTTGGTTTTTATCTGATTTCAATATTAACACCCAGTTTTTTAAGAACAAATCTTTCACAGAATAGCTGATTTTCTGGCTTGTTGATCCTATTTCTAAGCTTTATGATGAAAACCAATGTCTCTTTGCGGCTATCCTTTGGTCCCTATGGACTAGTAGAAATAACCTTGTTTTTCAGAATACAAACAAAAAAAATTCTACTGTTTTCTTTAGAGCTAAATCCATGCTTCTTACTAGGAGGTCTACTTATTCTAGTGTGCTTGCTTTTTCTAGTCCTTCTGTCAGTTTGTGTAACCACTGGATGCCCCCCCCCCCCTTTGGCTGGATTAAATGTAACACTGATGGTGCTTTTGATATATTAACTGGAGATAATGGTGCAGGATATGTGATACGTGACTTCTCTAAGAAAGCTACTTTTTATGCCTCATTGGTGTTTGATGTTGCCTCTGCTGAAGAAGCAGAAGCTAGAGCCATTTGGGAAGTTCTAAAGAAAGTTGTGGAACAAAAGCTTACCCATATCATTGTTGAAATTGATGCTAAATCTCTCATTGACAAGTTTTCATCTGGAAACTTTGAAGTATATCCTAGGACGGATGATATATTTAAAGACATTTTCTTCTTTTCTTATAAACTTAGTGCTTGTATTTTCATCTTCCAACCTAGGTCTTGTAATTCTGTCGCTCATGAGCTTGCTAGTTGGGCTAAGCTAAACAACCTCTCCATGTACTGGTCTACACCCCATGTTTGGATCTTTCCAACAGTTGTGGAGGACCATTAGCTCTTTTGAGAGCCTTTGATTATTAAAAAAAAAAAAAAAAAAAAAACGGTGATACTACATATTAATATGTACTATACTAGTTGTAACAAAAATATCTTATTGTTACTAGTAAATTAGGTAACTACTTTACTATACTAGTAGTAACTTATACTAGTATACTAGTAGTAACATATGTAGTATACTAGTAGTAACATATGTAGTATCAATACATAACAATTTTTTTATATGTAGTATCAATACACATAACATATTACATATCAATATGTAGTATCAATATATAAAGTACTATCAAACATACTACATATCAATATATAACATACTACATATTAATATGTAGTATCAATATATAACGTACTACATATCAATATGTAGTATCAATATATAACATACTACACATCAAACATATACTACATATCAATATGTAGTATCAATATATAACGTACTACATATCAATATGTGGTAGTATTAATACATAACATATTACTACTAGTACTAGTTACTACTAGTATACTACATACGTTATTACTACATACTGCATACTAGTTACTACTAGTATACTACATAATACATATGTTATTACCACATACTACATACTAGTTACTACTAGTATACTACATATGTAGTAACTTATGTAATCTTATATGTTAGGGTTGGTAGAGTAATTTTACTCTTTTCAAACTTTTTTGGACTAACTAATAAATGTGTTTTCCCGCTGGACTAGCCAGTAAACCGGGTCGGGTTTACTGGACTAAATAGCAAATTTCCCTACCTTCAAAATCCAAACTGATCAAACTTAATCTTCTTATCAAACACTAAAACGGAACATAACATAAAAAAAACTACCAGCAGCCAATCCAATATTTAGAGCAACTCACTCATTATTATTCACTTGAAGAAGAATAAAATGAAATTGCTGCATTACGACTTGGTGGCATTTGATTAAACTTGTTTCTTATATCACAGAATTATAGCATCGTTGACCATGTACTACTTATCCATCCCCTTCCTCTGTTGCCCAGCCTCTTAAAGAAACGAGGGTCTCAACTCTCAACATGATTAGTAACATGATAATAGGAATCACATCTACCACTAATTCCTCTTACTTCGACAAGTTCTTTTGACTGCAAATCGTAAAACTGTATAATACGATTTCTTTTTCCTTTGCGAACCAGTAACTTCTTCTGATAAAAATGTATTCGGCGCCCGGCAGGCAAATTCAATAATTCGAAAACTAGTTTTGCCATCTTCAATAAGAGAAAAGGTAGTAGTTTTGTAGCTGCCATAAGTAGATGCATGAGGATGAACTTGTACAGTTTCCGAAAGATCAAATGTAATGGTTTCTTTGACCCAAACTAGTTTTATTATGTCTTTCCATATATCTAACTCAACCGCACCCTTGTAAGTATCATATTTCTTAATTTTGGCGAAACACAGACATCTTATGTACTCCAATTGATAACATAAACCAAGTGCAGTGGACAAATAATAATTATTTGGTAGTTTAATTATTTGAAACTTCTCTTCATGAAGGTCGAACGACAATAAAACTTTTCTATTGTTATCTCTGTCATACATCCACCAATATAGAGCTCCATTAATACAATGGATATTTTGTGGGCTATATCCTTGTGGTATTGTCGGATTTTTTAATCTCTCTCCATAATTTAGTATCGTTACCTAGTCCGAGTGTCAGGATGAATAATTTGTAAGATGACTTAGCATTGTGATTGAGCATACATATCAACTTATATCTATATGATAAGTAATCATATCCAAATCCAGAATTTGTAAGCCAAACTTTTCTTGGGATTTGTATGCGAGAGACAATATGTAGTTTATCGAGTTTACGGACGTTAAAGATATCAATGACAAAATAATAATACCCGTGGCCGACACTATATAATGGATGACCATGACCAGACTGAAAACATACTAAACCATTAGATAGACGCTATGGTTATTCAAAATTGTTGGCTTTTGAAGATATGGTGAAACCCTTTTCTTGCTAATGCCAAACTAATCACTTTGCAAATAAAACAAGTGTTCCGTATCACGTGAGAATTCAAACATGAGAATGGGATTATTTTGGGATTCAAGAAAGTGAGCTTCTTGAAATCATTGGTCATTCACGATTGACTGAAACCATAACTTAAAAACACAAGTGAATTTCATCAAAGTATTAATAGGAGGTTTTTGTAGTATTTGCAAAAGTACCTCATGAGGAATGTGTGCATGCGGATCACCAAAGCTTTTCACCTTCGTCACCTCTAATGTTGTTCGTTTACGTTTCACCATAATTCTTTCTTAAGGAACCAGAACTCATAACACAATACGTACGTGACTTAATGTTTCACTTCTTATATATTTTATCTTGGAATAGTTTTGGTTCCCTAGTGAGCTTCAGCTTCCTTTATATATTTGTCCTTTTTTTTGTATTTGTTGAGTGCAGAGTATCTGTCAGAAAATGATTCAAGTGAGTAACGTCGACATAATGAAGAAACCTTTTGAATGATAAGTGACAAGATCTCTCTCTCCTTGTTTCTTTATAAAAATGGTGATAGTGTGTGTTTGAGCAAAAAAAAAAAAAAACGCAACAAAAATTTGCGTCGTTGGCGGGGATCGAACCCGGGTCACCCGCGTGACAGGAAGGAATACTTACCACTATTGCGGCGTCGAAATTTTAGAAGACCATTTGTTGTGCATTTCAGCTGTGATGAAATTTGGAGGATTAGAAATCCGGACAATATCATTCATATTACATTGTGTTGCTTTCTTAACCAAAAAATCAGCCACACCGTTGCCTTATGTATACATATGTGTACTATACAAACATTGCCACAAAAAATTACCAAAAATTGGAAATCCTCATCCAAATGTTGGAGGTACCATGGGCTGGGAACTAACTTACGAATAAGTTGAATAGCATAAGCGGAGTCACTTTCAACCTCCACAAAAGATTATCCCAGTTGAATAGCCAAAAGAAGACCTTCCCTAATTTCCCAAATTCCTGCAGCGGTATTACCATTATGATATATACGGCTCGAAAAAAAAAACATGATCTTCGTTACAGTTTTGAAATAAAAAATACGATCTTTGTTTCATCGTCTTTTTCGCTTGGACCTTGCAAATTAAAATAAAAACTATTGTCGATTATCATGTCGAAGACTTTTCAACAACCAATATGGTATGGTCTATCAGTTTTAAAATTTAAAAGAGTTGTCTCGTCAAAATTTAAAATGATGACGACTCAGTTTTTTTACCCAGAATTTAAATGGGTCGTCATAGTCGTGATGGATCATACCATGACGACTGAAAAAACATATATTACGATTAAAAGAAATTATTAAAAGACTTATTTAAAAAAATAACAGAAAAAAATTGATTTAAAAAAATTAATAGTTGAATAAAAAAAGATGTATAAATAGGATGACACATGTCACAGTAATGAAGTCTGTTGACTAGATTTAGTTACCCCTTATCTTCCTCTTATGGGTGGATTAGGATTCAATAGCCCCTAATTAAAACCAACTTATTAACAGAGGAAACCAAAGCCACTTCCGAGTCTCATCCTTCATCCTTTGTCGTATAATTCAAGATAACATCAAATCAAAAGATTAGACGACAATAAGACAGGTTTCAACGATAATGAGACATGTTTCAACAATAAAAAATAGATGAGATGATAGTAAGACAGTTTAAAAAAGAAGAAGAAGGTTTTGACGTTTTGTGGACTAGAAGATGAAGATTACTTGTGAACTTTGAGCCCGCGATTAAGATTCGGCTTTTATTCATCAATCAACCCTGCAAAAACAAAAGAAAAGATTACGGATCATGAAACAATTTTCATAGAATAAACTCCTTACAATTTTCAACTTGAATAAAGAATTAGAAGCAAGAAAATTAGATTTACCCTACCAGATTTCAAATGAGAGAAGCAAAGTCCATTGAATAGGCACACACTTCCATTATATCTTGCATAACATATGACAACAACATATCATACTAATAAAAACATCCATAAACGGAATGGAACAAAATAAAAAAATAAAAAAAAATAGAGCCATAAACGGAATGGAACAAAAAAAAATTAAATTTTTTTTTAGAGAAGCCTCACCAAAAGAATGAGGCTTGGCTTTTCCTCCAAGCGTTATTTATACACGAAGAAAATATTACTTTTGGAATTTATGTCTTTATATTTATATTACTAAGAAACAATAAACACAAAATTGGTTAAAAAGATCAAAATCAACAATTTCTGGGTGAAAAGGATATTTAGATTTTGATACTTCTTAAATGGACAAAAATGTAAAAAAAACAAGGATGTAAATAGTTTCATCCTACCCATTTTCAAATACTTTTTCTTATTTTTAATTTACATCAGGATGCATCCAGTTTCATCCTTGCTATTTTTTAAGTTTAAGTCAGGATGAATCCATTTTCATCCTTGCTATTTTTTTGGTGTCCATTTCACCCATAATAATTTTTACTCGTCCATTTGAACCATGTTTTAAAAATATTTGGACAAATGACCCATTTTCCGAAAAATATAAAGATTTTTCCTTCCTTAATCTATGTTCGGTATTAAAACATTTGGAAGTAATTTTATATTTACAAAAAAAAAACTCTAAAAACATTTGAATTTTTTTGAATACTTTGAAGAGCGGGCTAATATAGTCGACAAGAACGGTGACTTGACTCGGAGATGCAACTCATTCCAATGAATTCGCAAGATACCTTTAACATCAACACCTACCAATCGTAAAATAAAAATCTTAGGGACATGCTCTGCAAACGCTACAATCACAACACAAATAAAGGAAAAATCTATAAGGACCCTCAAGCTCGTCAACACTATTAGACCAGTCAAGTGCTGAATCAGCCGATAATAATTCGATTAGTTTAACACGAACGTTAATTAATATAAATTAACCTATCAACGATCTAGATATGAAACTAGTATTTTTGGATAGAGCTCGAAAAGTTACGTGGAATGGACTACTCGAACGTGTCGATCAGATACCGGACGAAGAAGATATTATCGAATTAGTTTTAAGGGAAAATAGTTATTTTGCAGTTAACCGACTTGGCTCCCCTTGACGTTTGGGTGGGTACCTTTATCAAGGGTTGTTGGCCTTATCCCCAATACGTTTCGAGATAAGACTTTCACTTTCTCTTTTCTTCTTCTTTCCTCTTCTTCTATGCTTCTCCCCTTTCTCTTTTCTTTTCTTCTTATGTTCTTCGCCTCTGGCGATTATTTCCCATCGTTAATGTACATGATTGTTGATGAGATCAAGACTTGGCTTAAATGAGTAATTGAGATGTAGTTGAAGTTCAGGAGATTGAATTAAGTTTCTGTTGTTGTTGATTGAATTACATATTAATGATAGCTAGTGGTGATGGTAGTGTTGAATATGAGGTGTTGTTGTTGAGTTTGTGTGATTATGAATGAAACTGAGATTGGAATGAGTTTAGAATGAAGTTGTGGGTGGAATTTAGATTATATTTGAGTTATAAGAATGATGATTATTGAGTTTATCAATGAGTCAGTGATGATTCTGAGATTTCAGTTCATGTGAATGATGTTACTGAGATTTCAGGTTGTGCAGGAAGAGACTAAAAAGGGGTATTGGATTGAGCTATAGTTGTAGGTGTTGGATTTGATTTAGTGGTGAAACGAATATGGAGTTAAGGTAGAACGAAATTGGGGTGTTTTCTGTATTTGATGAGTGCCAAATATTGCATATTTCTACACCTTTTTATTGGCATTTAACTCATCTTTTGCGCTTTAAAAATCAGATATTATCCCAGATTCTGTGTTTTCTTTGTTTTCAAGAATAAATACTTGTACTAATTAATTTTGTGTTTTTAGGTACTAAATAAAGATTAGATGAATTTCGGAGCCAAAAGAGCAGAAAATTGGAGACTAGCGACTGCGGAAGAGAAGTTGCAGCCCGCGTTCACATCGGTTGCAACCTGGTTACAACTACATGGGCTTGAGATACCCATATCCGAGCCCATACCCGAATCCAAACCCGTCTCCGTCCTGAACCGTTGGATCTAATCAAGGAGCTGCATCCAACACCATCTTCACTTATTGAATTAACATTAGAAGCGTCCGCCTCACACCACAGTTTGTCTACCCCCTTCACCTAGATGAGCATCAACCAAATAGCCCCTAACCATTTTTATAATCGTTTTTCCTCCACACCCGACATCACAACCATCATCTTTGCAGAACTCCACACCACCACCATCATCACCCTGACAACCCCCATCACTTCCCATACCTCCACCACCCCACCCACTCATTCTCTTCTTCCTCATTTCCCATACCCTTGTTTTCTTTATTTGAAATTCAATTAAACTAAACCTTAGGTGTCAGCTTTGAAAACAGTTCTCAAGTTCTCGAGCTCTCAACGAATTCGACAGCATCTAGTGGAGAAGAGAAAGCAAAGGCGTGGGAGAAGAACGAACAGAGGCGTGGGTGAAGAATTATTAGCAGCAGTGGTGAGTTCTCAAAAGCAACACAAATCCCTAATTTTCTACTCCCTCCGTTCCATTTTAGATGACGTTTTTGTAGTTTTCACGTGGATTAAGAAATAAAGAGAGATGTGAAGATCTTCCATTTATACCCTTGAGAAAAGTCTTCAAACATTAAATTCTATTAGTGTATTTAAAAATAAACTTATAGTTCCAAGACAAAATATAAGGGTGTTATTGGTAGTTTTGTGGAAAAATATCAAAAATTTCAAGTATTTTGGAACAAAAAAATAACCCTAAAACATAATCTAAAATGGAACGGAGGGAGTATTGTAATTGACTGAAATTAGGGTTGAAAAAAGGGGGGAGCAATTGTAATTGAAAGCTAAGCCCGGAGTAGCCGGTGCACTTCACTGCTAGTTTTAAGTTTTAATTTCTGTAATTTTATCACTTCAATTTAATTCATGTTTTAAATCTCTCTGCTAGGGTAGAGATGAAACCCTTAATCATATGTTAAGTTAATCAAGTTCTTGTTATCTTTCTTTGCTATGCTTATAATGATATAGGGATGATTGTTAGTTAATAAACCAAAACAACCTGTGATAGGTTGTACTGTCAGAAGACAATCTATGCTAGGGGTGAGTTAGGTAGATTGGTTGATAAATCACCCATTAGAGACTTGTGCTTCAATTGATTTAGAATTGATGATGAGTTAATGAACCAAATGAGCCTGTGATAGGTTATACCTTAATTAGATAGCTTATACTAGGGGTGAATTAGGGAGATTAATTGATAAACCATTCATCATAGTTTTCTCTGGAAAGAAATAAGAAAATAACTTGAATTTGCATTTCCTTAGTACATGATTAGGAGGTGGATTCAACTGCCCTAGTACTCTTTAATTACTTGTTACAACCTGTTATTGCATATCTACTTGTTCAACAACTATATCTTGTCGTTTCGATACCAAAACCAAACCTCTTGTGTTATATTATAATAGAAATCAGTTAGTGTTCCTTTAGCTCCAACTATCACTACCCAAGTCTCTGTGGTTCGACCTGTGCTTGCCTTGTGTTGCTTGTCGACACTATGCACTTGCAGTTTATAGTTTGTAGGTTGTTTTTCTAGGCCTACCAAGTTTTTGGAGACGTTGCCGGGGACTTGGTGCTAGTATAGTTGCTTTACTGTTTACACTTCCTAATTTTCAATCTTGTATATATTAGTTTGTAGCTTGTTTTGCAGTCACTATTAGTATAACTTAGCTTCTTCTTGAACTGTAACTTTAGTTGTAACTTTAGTACTGCATCTTACTCTTGCATTTTTAGCTGTAACTTTGTAGCATTTCTTAATTTTGTAGCATTTCAGTTAGGTTAGCTGCGTATTGCCATCTATAGTTTTGACTGTTTTATTGTTATCATTGTTATAACTTTAGTAACTTCATTATCACTAGTATAACTGCATCTAGCTAGAACTGTATTTGTAATATGTGTATACTTGTTTAGATTTTTCAGTTTTCATGCCATCTTTAGTGTAACTTCATTATGTACTATCACTTAGTCTTGCATAACTAGCATCATCCCATTCCTGCATCTCATCCTGTAACTGTTAGTTTGTTATCATTGTCCTGAAGCTGTAACTGTAACTTGCATCATTTCCATATCTGCATCTTTACATTCATGTAGTTTCAGTCAGTTTCATTTGCATATTAGATTTGTAATCTTAGCTGTAACTTAGCAGCATCTTAGCTCAGTAGTAATAGTTTTTCTAAGTATGTTATTGCATTGATAGCTTAGTTCTGTAGCACTTTAGCTTTAGGTTTTCATTTACATCTTAGCTGTAGTTTTTATTTCTCAGTTTATCTGTAGTATATTGCCATTAGTCCTGTATTTTGTACTCTCATCTGTAGCCTGCTAGTATAGTTATAGTCTGGTTCTGTAACATCTTAGTCTGCATTGCAGTTATAATTTGCATCATGTAATTTAGTTAGTAAAATTCATCCATCTTTGCACCATCTTTTCAGATTATATCTATTATGTTTTTCTGCATTTTCAGCATTGGTGCCCTGAGTTGTGATCTGTTCACTGTTCAGCATTTACTGTAGCAAAGTCAAGCTTAGGATCTGAGTCATTTTTTTCTTAACTGTAGTTTTTGATTAGTTGCATTATCAGTCCAGTTGTATATATGTGTTGCATTCTAGAGCTTAGTGTAATCCATTTGCATTCTCATTCGCAGAACTGCATCTATAGGCTATGTATATACTTGTTTAGAATTTATTGTTTCTATTGTAGCGTAACTTAGTTGTAGTTTAATTATGTCATCCCATTTCATTTACATAGCTGCATTATTAGTTTACATCTCATAACATATTACATCTGTAGATTGTCATCTCATTGTATTGGTTCCCCATTTTCATTTTCTTAAAAATAATAAAAAAAAAATCAGCTGTCCTGTAGCCTAATAAAACTCTACTTTGAGTTTGCAGGTACCTGCAAAGATGTAGTGGAAGACAAGGCAAGGGAAAGCATATAAAGGAGCAAAATAGCACAGCCATCATGGCTGACAACTGTACCTGAGACACGGCTGTGCAAACAGATTTCGTGGTTGAACCCGGTTTTGCACCGGAAGTTTCATTTCCAACTTTTCTTGCACTCCTAATATTTTTTTGATTTCTATGAAACTGTGTGAATCTGTGGTCTTTAAGCTATACCTTGGTTAGCAAAAGTTGGTCGTTTTCAGTGTTGAATGTTGTGTCTAAAATAATTGTTAATATGTGTTTGAATCTATGGTTTAAATCAGTATTGAAATTTATTACTGCTTATCACAATCACACAACACACTTTGCACCTTAAATAACTATTGACCAATATAAACAACTAGCTGAGTCCTTCCAAGAAGAACTTTGTTGTACAAGTTTGGGAATGAAAGCCTTCTGTCAAGTTTGTAAGTACCGGAAATTCTGATAAGCAAATCTAAGGAGAAGATATGTGAGCATCACAATTCGTGGAAAAGCCTAAACCTGGTTTGAAACCAGTGGTATCATTTTCTCAACTCGATACCTTGTCTTGAATTTACTTCCCCTGAAATACTGCCTGAACACTCAACACTGTCAAACACTTGCAACATAGAGTATCATCGTGCGTATAAGCATGATTCTGTGACACTTAAAATTCCTGCTAGATGAAATATGTTTCACTGCATTAAGATTGGTGTTTATTTGAATCTATGAATCTAGCTGAGTGCTTCCCTGCTGAAATAGTTAAGCTGTTCACCTGCCAAACTAGTTGATTAGCATAAGTCACACAGCACTAGCAATTTTTTCTTTGAAATTTTTGGTATGCAATTCCTAAAATCAAAAGAGATTAGTTTTGTATGCATAGAGGACTAGTTGCGAGCCTGTGAGAGTTTGAATCTGTTTGTTTTCGGCACTGAAAACTGAGTGTTGTTTATCCCTGCAATTGTTTGAGCTTGTGATATTTGTGCTGTAACTTCTTAGTTGTGTACTGCCAAGCATATTTTTGCATAAAGATGCACACTGACTAAGCATCACTCTGTGGCATGAATTCTTAATCTGTTTGCCAGTCATATAAGCATTGTGTCCCTGAGTTTTGCATTGCTGCTTTTATGAGTTTTATATCAGAGTGAGTCTGTGATCATAATTCCAAAAAGCTGGCAAGTTGAATCTGCTGAGCCTTGACCACCTAACCAGTTGAATTTGTGCACCTGTGATAGCCATAACATATCAGAATATTGGTATGCAACTAAAAACTCATCACACTGGCACAGTAGACAATTTGCACATGAGCATGTTCCACATTTTGAATTCCCACTAAATCATGATGTTGATAATTTTAGGGATTATTATGAACCTTCTCAGGTTCTTGAGCATGAATATTCATACCCTAGTTATTATTCAAGCATGTATCACTCACATCCAGGGGATGCGGAGCAATTCTATACTCCCCTGAGCCCTTATATGCAATATATGATGGAAAATCTCAAATTTATGGAAAAAAATAATGATAGATCTGAATTGCAAGCATTGCATGATCATCCATATAGCAATATCCATGAATTTTCCTTCAATAGTGAATCTCATGCATCACCATGTGCTGAATATTCATATGAAAATGAGATACCTACTTTTGATGACTCTCCTTTCATTGAACAACATAATGAAATTTTAGAATTTAATCAAAACTTTGTGCAATATCAAAAGTTAACTGACCAAAGGTTTGCGAGTTTAGAACTCAAAATGAGTCAAATCCTTGATGCACTAAATGAGGAGAGGGAGGAATTTCAGGGTGAAATGAATGTTAGTCCCAATGAATTGCATGTTGAAAATTGTGTGTCAAGTCCTACTCATGTAACTAATATTCAATATGAGCCTCACCTAGAAAAAAATGAGTTGACTGAAAACACCAAAGCTTTTAATAGGGATGAGTATGCGTACTACACAGATGATGATATGATGTTAGAAGAAATAATTCATCTTGAAGAAGAAATTTCAGAGTCAAGTGACTCTGAAATGCCAGACCATGATATAGAGACATACACTGATAATGTTTCTTCTAATATTCATACTCAATGCAGTTCAGATAACTTTGTTAATGATTTTGGATTTGTTCAATTGTTCTGTGAAAGTGAGCATGCTACACAACTTGATAGTGACTTAGAAAATGTTGAATCTTCTGTAGACACCAATGATACTATGCATGAAAATAACTTTGATGTGTCTGATTCTCTGCCTAAGTCACAGTGTGAAGTTTCTTGTGATATTCATATGCATGAAACTGAAGTTGTAGGTGATGATTGTGAACTGGGGCTTATTGATTTTTTTTATGAGCATGAGCATGATGTTGTACTTATTTATGACTTAGGGAGAGTTTAATCATATAGTAACATAGATAAAAATAACTTGGAGAGTTATGATTCGATGCTTAAGTCACAACATGACTGTCTTAATGTCATCCGAGAGGTTGTCAAACCCATTTTGTGGACAACTCCAAGCTTTGGATTAGAACTGTGTGCTTCCCAAGTCCTCTTAGACTATTTTGATACTAAATATAATAACTTTGATGAGCCACAATTAGAATACATTTCTATGCTTGTTCCTAAGAGTGTCCATTTTGAGATTGATCTTGTACATGACATGCCTCTAAAATTGCAAGATTTTGTGTTAAAAACTGCTTTGGTTTCCAACTTCAGGTTTGGGGGTAACTCTTTCACACATGCAGCCTTACTTGCATTATTGTACTATTATAATTGTGTAAGGCTGTTGATGTTTCTGCATATCTTGTTTTGGGTTGATCCTCAACTCTTTAGATTGTTAGTGTATGGTGAATTCTCCCTGTATATAATCCAGTAGGTAATGTTACATATTTTATCTTGAATCGGTTGAGTAATCTTTTGTATATATTGTGCTAATTTAATGTGACATCAACTGAGTTAATGTTGGATTCTAGCATTGAATAATGAGGCTCTAATCTTGCTTTTGCCGACATACCGGTAATCTCTTCCATTTTCTCTACTCAACATAGTTCTCAATGTATGTTTCTGTTTAAATTCTTTTCATATGTTGAAACATTGAGGAAAATGTTAGATTTAGGTTTGGGGGTGTGTTTTGCATATAGAGTTTTTAGTCTTTTATTATTAAAAAAAAAATAAAAAAAATATTTGTGAATATTTGCATAAAACCTAACTTTTAGAGATCTTAGAGTCACTAGCATGCTTCTAGCTATGTTTACATAGAGAGTCTGACCGAAATAACTGAACTTGGAAGTACTGGAGAACACAATCGGGTTTCTTAGTTGATTAGAGCGTTAAAGTTGGATTTAACCATGTCGGAGGGCAAATTAGGTGATGCAAAGATATTCAGTAGTAGAATTGTGATCACCCATAGTGGAGACTACCCATTTTTACATCAAGCGAGGCACCGACCTTCAATTTTTGTGACTTTATAAAAAATCTTTTAGAGTGTGTATCACCGTACGTCAATTCTGGGTAGGAATGGTGATCTACCCAACTTCGCACCACTTTCAACACTATTTTTGATCTCTTGAGTGCTAATTTTGTCAATCATGAGGGTGACGTCTAAAGATGAGAACTCCTTCTTGTAGTTCGATGAGCAATTAGTATCACTCTCTCTCTCTCAACAACATCAACAGATCCATAGAAACACATCATCATCAATGAGCAGAGTAACATCAGAATTAGTCCAAGGTTTACATGCAACAATACAGTACAAAGAGCAGAATTCTATACACATTTGAAGAGGTATTTTACAAGAGAAAAGAAAATAAGATGAGAATTAGTGAAGTTTATGAAATCAAGACAATACAAGTTGTGAAGAATTGAGTGATAAAGTCCTTCATCCATGGAGTTAGTAGTTTCATTGTTTTTGTTGTTATTTTCATATTATTGTTAAAAATTTTAAAAAAAAAAATCAGAAAAATAATTGTAGTTTATTTTCTTAGTTTAGTTTTGATACCACCATGGTAAAGAAGAAGAATTCGAGAAGAAAATTACAAGAAACAAGGAAATTGAAGAGAAAGGTTACAAATTGTCAAGTTTTTGAAGTTCAGAAGTTCATCATCAACAGTTGAAGACCGAAGACCGAAGATTGAAGACATTTCTATGGATGCTGTGAGAGTGGTGTTGATTGCCGATCGGATGTGAAGGTAAGTGAGTACTCCCATCCTTGCTAATGGTTGATTTCCTTTCTTAGAGATCATCAAAAAAAAAAAGATTCTTTTTGTCCACAATTCTGTGGAGTCTCCAGAAATTATTTCGGAAGGTTCTCCTTCCCACCATCAACGTGTGCAGGATTTCTCTCTTTATTCATATCTGCACACATGAGAGACTAAAAAAGCGGTCTTTTTGAGTGCAATTATCATAAAACCATGTTAGTGAGGCAGAAGTCGATGCTTGTGATTATTCTCGAACCCGAATTCTTTCATATGGTATGGTTATTTCTCGCTCAACTCTTAAGGATGAGAATGCGTTCTATGGTAGTTCTAACTTCGTTTTACTAGCATGCAGAAACTCTATGTCCTCATAGCTCCTTGGATGCTTGGGACTCTTTTACGCTCTGAAGTTGGAGAAGGTTTTGTGGGTACATCTCTGATAGGCCCCTCATGAGACTACAACTCGTCCACTAGGGACACCTAGGGGTTTAAAGGCTTAGTGCATACCTAAATGCATTCGAGAGACCAGAGACAATGGTATAGTTAGGATTTCTTAATTTCTGTTTCACTTGAGGACAAGTAAAATTCAGGTTTGGGGGTATTTGATGAGTGCCAAATATTGCATATTTCTACACCTTTTTATTGGCATTTAACTCATTTTTTGCGCTTTAAAAATCAGATATTATCCCAGATTCTGTGTTTTCTTTGTTTTCAAGAATAAATACTTGTACTAATTAATTTTGTGTTTTTAGGTACTAAATAAAGCTTAGATGAATTGCAGAGCCAAAAGATCAGAAAATTGGAGACTAGCGATTGCGGAAGAGAAGTTGCAGCCCGCGTGCGCATCGGTTGCAACCTGGTTACAACTACATGGGCTTGAGATACCCATATCCGAGCCCATACCCGAATCCAAACCCGCCTCCGTCCTGAACCGTTGGATCTAATCAAGCAGCTGCATCCAACAACATCTTCACTTGTTGCATTAACATTAGAAGCGTCCGCCTCACACCACAGTTTGTCTACCCCCTTCACCTAGATGAGCATCAACCAAACAGCCCCTAACCATTTTTATAATCGTTTTTCCTCCACACCCGACAGCACAACCATCATCTTTGCATAACTCCACACCACCACCATCATCACCCCGACAACCCCCATCACTTCCCATACCTCCACCACCTCACCCACTCATTCTCTTCTTCCTCATCGCCCATACCCTTGTTTTCTTTATTTGAAATTCAATTAAACTAAACCCTAGGTGTCAGATTTGAAAACAGTTCTCAAGTTCTCGAGCTCAACGAATTCGACAGCATCTAGTGGAGAATAGAAAGCAAAGGCGTGGGAGAAGAACGAACAGAGGCGTGGGTGAAGAATTATTAGCAGCAGTGGTGAGTTCTCAAAAGCAACACAAATCCCTAATTTTCTACTCCCTCCGTTCCATTTTAGATGACGTTTTTGTAGTTTTCACGCGGATTAAGAAATAAAGAGAGATGTGAAGATCTTCCATTTATACCCTTGAGAAAAGTCTTCAAACATTAAATGCTATTAGTGTATTTAAAAATAAACTTATAGTTCCAAGACAAAATATAAGGGTGTTATTGGTAGTTTTATGGAAAAATATCAAAACTTTCAAGTATTTTGGAACAAAAAAATAACCCTAAAACATCATCTAAAATGGAACGGAGGGAGTATTGTAATTGACTGAAATTAGGGTTGAAAAAAGGGGAGAATTTTGTATAAAAGGGGGGAGCAATTGTAATTGAAAGCTAAGCCCGGAGTAGCCGGTGCACTTCACTGCTAGTTTTAAGTTTTAATTTCTGTAATTTTATCACTTCAATTTAATTCATGTTTTAAATCTCTCTGCTAGGGCAGAGATGAAACCCTTAATCATATGTTAAGTTAATCAAGTTCTTGTTATCTTTCTTTGTTATGCTTATAATGATATAGGGATGATTGTTAGTTAATAAACCAAAACAACCTGTGATAGGTTGTACTGTCAGAAGACAATCTATACTAGGGGTGAGTTAGGTAGATTGGTTGATAAATCACCCATTAGAGACTTGTGCTTCAATTGATTTAGAATTGATGATGAGTTAATGAACCAAATGAGCTTGTGATAGGTTATACCTTAATTAGATAGCTTATACTAGGGGTGAATTAGGGAGATTAATTGATAAACCATTAATCATAGTTTTCTCTGGAAAGAAATAAGAAAATAACTTGAATTTTCATTGCCTTAGTACATGATTAGGAGGTGGATTCAACTGCCCTAGTACTCTTTAATTACTTGTTACAACCTGTTATTGCATATCTACTTGTTCAACAGCTATATCTTTTCGTTTCGACACCAAAACCAAACCTCTTGTGTTACATTATAATAGAAATCAGTTAGTGTTCCTTTAGCTCCAGCTATCACTACCCAAGTCTCTGTGGTTCAACCTGTGCTTGCCCTGTGTATCTTGTCGACAATGTGCACTTGCAGTTTATATTTTGTAGGTTGTTTTCCTAGTCCTACCAGTATTCATGCTAGTTGCAAGGGTTATGATTTGGTTTAAATGAATGATGTTGGGTGTCAAGGATTGATTGCACTGGTAGTGATGATGTTGTTGAATTTAGTGGCGGTTGTGTATCGGATTATGGGTTTAAGTTAGAACCGTTGGTAGTGATGATATGAGCTGAGTTTGAGTGAGGCCATAAAAG
Organism: Papaver bracteatum; assembly: GCA_023529315.1. Lineage (NCBI taxonomy): Eukaryota > Viridiplantae > Streptophyta > Magnoliopsida > Ranunculales > Papaveraceae > Papaver > Papaver bracteatum. The sequence goes on from JAJJWX010004824.1 coordinate 315,248, forward strand.
TTTGTAGTTGAGTTATTTAACTGAAGTTGCGGGTGATTGATCTGTTGGATGGATTGTGGTGGATATGGTTTTATGAGTTGTTGCTGGTAGTGATAAAATTAATGGTATTGGTAGAAAGGGTGATACTGAATTTAAAGAATAGAGAGCTGATGATGTTGTTGAACTGGGAAGTTATAACTGAAAAGGAAGAGGAATAGTTGAACTGAGTTAGGCCAGATTGTTTTGCAGTTGAGCTATATTGCAGAAACATAGATTCTGGTAATGTTAATTGGTCTATATCTATTGCAAGGAAGAGTTAAGTTTTGGTGAATTTATAAAATTTATGACTAAAGAAGTTAAATGAGATGTTATGTGACTGTGATATAGGGATGAAGGTTATATGAAGGTGTTGAGTTGAACCTCTCTACAGAAAGCTTGTAACTGCATTTTGCAGGTAATCTAAGTTTGAAAACTGCCACAATTTCCCGTAAGAAAGGTTCTTTGAATTATGAAGAAGAAGAGGTTTCCCTAAATCCGAGGAGCGGGTGTATGTAACAGATGGGGTGCCCTAGACTGCCCCTTATCCAAATTGAGGGTGCCTTTAGTACTTTTCTAGGGGGGGATTCCACCATTACAAAACTTTGCTCAAATAAATTTTTGTAAAAATTATGGAGAAGATAGGGCTAGGATTCCACCATTGGTCGACATTAGTGATTTAATAAAACAATAATTATGCAACTCAACATTCAAATTGATTCTAATAGTATTGCCTAGACATGTAGATTTTTAAAAGAATTGATGTTAATCCAAGCATAGATTATCAAAACCCTAAAGCAAGCATATTCTATCAAGAGAAAATACACCTAACTAATCAAAATCATATAATCAATTTTTAGTTCAATGCAAAAATTATAATAGAGTTGTTATAATTAATTAAAAATAGAAATGTATCACTTTTACCGAAACAACGGATTCCTCCATAGCCCCAAAGATTGGGTTTAGCCAATCTTGATGGAAACAAGCTCAAAAGTTGATTTCATTGCTCAAATGGTGTTCACAAATGATTAAATGGGAGAAAATAATGATTAAACCGGGTTTGTAACACTTGTGTTTGTTACAAACTCAGCTGTTACAAAGAACGATAAATATAAATTGTTGTTGCCACTGTAGCGATAAGACCCACTTCCTTTTGTCGTTGTCACTGTAGTATGAACGACAATTATCTATGGTCTTATGTTCTTCGTGTTCTTCCCAGCAGCAACAAAAAAGTATTCTCCACAACTCTCAATTTTCACTATGTTGTTGCTCTAAACTATCCCAAACTCTCCATCCCCACTCTATTACTCCTCAAATCCTTATATAGCCTCTCATGCACAAGAAATATCCTCCATAACTCCATATAATTATACATTAATGACCTTTATTCTCCACAGAAGTTCACCGGGAATAGTTACCATTCTTAACTCCTTCACACGTTTGTTGTATGCAGATTCACTCCTACACGCTGCCAACATAACTTAGATTTATTTTATCTATTTGTAGCACACAGAACCTTCCCAAAAGCACAACCAAGATCCCATAATATCCTCGAGTAAAAATGGTTCCCATGTTCCGTGTGATTACGCGAAATCTTCCTTAATGATCGCATTCAATGCAGTTACCAATCCTGTTGTGATACGACAAAATATTTCCAACCAATCCTAGACAAAATCTTCGACTATAACTCTCCAAATTAGCTTCATGCCGTTACGCAGAAAACTGCCACAATTTCCCGCCAGAAAGGTTCTTTGAATTGTGAAGAAGAAGAGGTTTCCCTGAATCCGAGGAGCGGGTGTCTGTAACAGATGGGGTGCCCTGGGATGCCCCTTATCCAAATTGAGGGTTCATTTAGTACTTTTCTCGGGAGGGGGGAGGGTCCAAATATCAATTTTTGAGCAATTTTTTCCACACAAGTGTATTTCTCAAAAAACACCTACACAAATATAAAAACACCATAATAAGTACAAAATCAAACACTAACTATGGAGGCACTGGGGAAAATTCAGACACAAAAATATGTCTATCATACGGGTACTTACTATTGTTTTGATAATCTCCGAGAAATTGATCTTCTCTGAATCCTTACAACAGTTGAATGGATGATGTAGTTTTGACAAAGCCCGGTGAAAATCTGTGGAGAACTTCAATAAGGAAAATGGAGAAACATTAGGTTTGGGTATCTGTTTCAGAAGCGAAAACTAATTTTTACAAATATGGGTGTGAGAGAAATTTTCTTTCAAAAAATGGGTACGAGCGTGACTTTTTCTAGGCATGGGTTTGTCAGAGGAAAAATCTACAGAATTGAGTTTGTCTGTGGTTTTCATTCTTGGATATCCTTTGGTTCTCCATCACAATTTATAAAGGCTGATACCCACTTACTAAGGGCTGATACCATCTCAAAATCTTAAACGATCCTGGCCGTTGGATCGGCTAAATGGTATCAGTCCCCAGTAATAGTGGTATTAGCCTTTATAAATCATGCTCTCCATGAGTCCCAAATTGGTCGAGAGAGCATGAAATTGGAATATTTACAGTTGTGTTTTCGGCTCGGCTCGGCTAGAGCGGTATAGCTTTAATCACCGTTGGATGAACTAAAATGGACGGTTGTCTGACAGCTGCCGTGATTCATAAAAAAACAGTTTCTTTTCCCTTTTGTAAAAACTCGGTCTTTTTCTGGATTTTTCATTGGCTTTCTCTCTCCGATGGAGATTTTGAAACCCCAGATCCAATCTTAATCAAAACCCAATTTTTCTTCGCATCCCAATTTCTCCTTCTCCATCATCAGTTTATTTAGTTTCCATTAAGAACTCATATAGATTAAAAATCCCCCTTTTGTTTCAAAATCAGGGCCTGAAAATCTCATCAAACTTGGGAAGAAGAAGGAATTCGTTGGAGAAATCATTCCGAACCTCAAAAGGTGAGACCTTTACGTGATTCAATTCATGGGTTTTACAATTTGTTAGGTTTAACGCCTTTGATTAGGTCTAATTTCGAACTCTATGAGATGCAAAACTGCTGTTGGCTTCTTTCATTTGGTAAATTAGAATAGAAGGTAAAATTATCGTTTTTCAATTTGGTTAGGATTTATTAAGAGATTGAATGTGGACATGATGTTATTTTGAGGGTAACATTGTTGTTCAGAGTTAAGGGATTCGTGGTACCGCAGGATCTGCCTGGGTGGTAATTTCGTTCCGGTAATGGAGTGGGAAGAAGGTGTTTGGATTCGGGAATGGTGTGGTGGTCAGGAGATGCCATGGAGGAAGATGAAGAGTATAGAGAGGAGGAGCAGATGGATATGGTTGCATGTGTTTCTTAATCGGTTATGGAGATTGAGAGGCCTCAGTTGGATAAGCAAGACAGCTCGTGAACAGTATTTTGAAAGCAAAGAGTGAGAAACCAGCCTTACTTGAATCAGCTGGTAGTGTTGCTGCGAAATCTAGAGGGTTTGATAATAAATCCTTCAGAAGATTTGAGCTGGTTTCAGAGAGAAATTCATGGTTGCGATAGAGAAACTGCAACAAGAATTAAACTTAGCCAATTGGGGTTGTCTGATGATGGAGAACTATTGGATGATCTTTGTGAAATTGTGTTTCAAGCCCGAGAAAACGAATTGAACCATTTTACATGATGGATGCCAATGATAAGCGCGCGCATTCTTCGAGGGTCTCGAGAAGAAAGTTGAGAAAGTGAACGTGGACATCCATTCAAGAGTTGAAAATCTGGATTACGGAGCAGGTAACTGTTTGTTTAGTCGTAAACTATTTATTGCAGTTGAAAACACAACACTTTATACATTGTATCTTGTTTATGGTTAGTATCTTGATTGACTTGTTTTTTCAGCTCCATTTCTAAATTGTGTGCATGCTTCAAGGAAATTTTGCTAATGTAGTTACATCCTTTTTGTTTCGATGGAATCAGCGTGCATGATCCACCGGCTGGAAAGGTCCACCAGTTGACAAAAATACCGAGTTCCGCAATAACTATCTATGTTCAAGAGAATACGGAGGTTTTGGCTGAAAGCATGGGGAAGTCATCAGCCATGAATAAAGGCATCCAAGACACTATTGAGAAATCAATCAAGTCGCCAGCCAAGAATGGTATATCCTCAGCAGGGACCTCCTTTAATCCGGAGAGTGTAATCGAAATATTGGCAGCAGAGGAAACGGCTTTTTAGACTCTTTTGATGCCGAGACTGATCCTGAGGTTAAAGCTTTTACAAAGGGCATGTGTGAGGATTTGGATTGTTGGATTACCGAGAAAGAAATTAAGGAAACGGCTGAGTTAATGGCAAAAATACCCGAAAAGAGAAGAAGAGCTACAGAAAAGAAGCTTGACTAATACCATAAAAAAGAGATGGAGTATTTTGGACCACAAGCTGTAGTCTGTGAGTATCGTGAATACGGAGTGGAAAAAGAAGAAGATTATCTGTGGTGGTATGCATCTCATACCTTAAGACATTATTTGTTACCTAGCAGTTCTTTCTTTACGAGTTTTGTCTTTCCTATCCAATTTTAATTAGTTGGAGCCGTGTTTTTTAATTTTTCGTTTATTAATCGCTGTATCTCATCTTTATATCTGCAGTGCATTGGAGCAGAGGATGGGGTCCAGAAAGCAGGATTTTTTTACATTGGAAATGGCTGAAGATCTTAAGTTGGAAGCAACACCATGTGACTCTTTTGAAGACCCTAAGATTCAAAGAGTTTTTGCTACATCATATAGGCTCATATGGAAATGGTACTGCTTTTGTTGTCGCAAGGTAAATAAATGTGTATTTGAAACATCTCATTAGTTGTTATAATTTCCCTAAAGGAAAAAACAAATGAAGTAGGAGTAAAATCCTATTAACAGGATTTCTTTAAAAGAGGATTCTTGAACTTTTACAGCAAGATAACAATGCAGTTCTTTTTTTAACAATATCATCAAATGTCTGCAGGATACATTTTGGCACGCCAAAGCAAATGGTTTCGGTGTGAGTGTCATAAGGAAAGGGGAGCTCTCTCTTAATGTGACCAACCCTTAGAAGAGGTTGAAGAACAAATCAGTGAGATTGGTAGCAAGATATATCATGATAAGATCATGCGTGAACGTTCTGTGAATATACACTCAGTTGATGAAAGGTGTCTTCGGTTCCAGCAAACCCTCCCAGAGGTAGCTCTCTAAACTGATAATATATAGGCACTTAGGTGGGTTTGAGATTTAATTTGATAATGATTCCGAGCTTATTTATATGCAGAAGAAGGTGTTAAAGCGGACTCTGGAAAAGCCAAATAAGAGCTGAGTGGAACAACGAGACAGGTACGAGTATCGGTGTCAGACACGCAACCTAAAAACACTATATACTTGGAAACATGATTTTAGTTGGAATAATGTTATGTACATTCATTCTTTTTAGGAAAATAAACTGGCCAGTTGGTGTCTGGTGCAGATGATGGAGAACTTGATTGGATGAAATTGTGTTTCAAGTCCGAGAAAACAAATTGATGGGACGCGACCCTTTTTACATGATGGGTGCCGATGATAAGCGTGCATTCTTCGAGGGTCTTGAGAAGAAAGATGATGGAGAACTTGATTGGATGAAATTGTGTTTCAAGTCCGAGAAAACAAATTGATGGGACGCGACCCTTTTTACATGATGGGTGCCGATGATAAGCGTGCATTCTTCGAGGGTCTTGAGAAGAAAGTTGAGAAACAGAATGCGGAACTGTCAAATATCCACGAGTACATTCATTCAAGGGTTGAAAATCTGGACTATGGAGCAGGTAACTGTTTATTTAGTCGTAACTATTATTTCAATTGAAAACAGAACACTTATAAAGTATATCTTGTTTATGGTCTAAATCAGTACATTATTTTCAATAAATATACTGATTGACTTGATTTTTGCAGCTTGTTGTGAATCTGGAATTGTTGGTGATATGCAGAAGATGGGTTTGTTCCAGATTTTCTGGGAATTAGTGGTGCTGCAATGCAAGCAATGAGCACCAGTTGGTTGTTGCTGTTAATGGGATTGAAATCATGAGGGAAGATGGCTTGAGGTGGCTGTGTTTGAATGGGGTAGGGACCTGATTTCATCGACTTGAGTTTGCATTGGTTGGTTGCTGTGTAAATTGAACTTGGTGGTGAACAAGAAAGGTTAAGAGGTCATATTCTTGATGATAATCCTTCAGAATATTTAAGGTGGTTTCAGGGAGAAATTCATGGTTGCGATGGAGAAAGTGCAACAAGAATTAAACTTAGCTCTCGAGTTAAGCCAGTTGGGGTCGACTGCTGATGGAGAACTGGATTGGATGAAAAACTACAGTGTTGGTGAAATTTTGTTTCAAGTCCGAGAAAACAAATTGACCCATTTTACATGATGGATGCTGATGATAAGCGCGCTTCGAGGGTCTCGAGAAGAAAGTTGAGAAGGTGAACGGGAAAATATTCACGTGGGCATCCATCCATTGATGAGTTGAGCTCATGACAGATTCTTTTGGTAATTACCTGGTCCAGAAACTGCTCGAAGTATATAGTGAGACTCAAAGGATGCAGATACTTCGTGCAATAACTAAAAAACCTGGTGACCTTGTTAAAATTTGGTTTGTAATTCTTTTCTGCTTAATTTTAGAACTTCTGCTCTTTGATGCTTGTGATTTTACTCCCAAGAATTTCCATTCACTTTAAGTCCTCTTCCCATCTTGTTTCTTTCCAAGCTCAGGACTCGAGCTGTACAAAAGGTGATAGAGACCCTCAAGAGTCGGGAGCAATTTTCAACGGTAGTTTCGTCGTTGAAGCCTGGGATTGTGAGCTTAATTAAAGATCCACATGGTAATCATGTTGCGCAACGCTGCTTGCAACACTTGATGCCTCAGTACAGTGGGGTAAGGATTTTCTTTCTTTTTTCAAAACAAACTTGTAAAGTTTCTGCTAGCGCTGAGCATATGCTGTGCATGATATTGGCTTGCCTGTATTTAACTAGGCATCTATGAGGTTTTGGTGGTCTACGTTATGACAGCACAACCCGTCAGGAGAAAACATGCCAATGGAAGGGCTTATTCACCCATCATATTGGGCTAAAATATGTAGTCGTGGACTCATAGTTTAAAACTGATCTCTTAAAATTCATGAGAATGTTTTGGTGTTCCAACTGACTAGGACAGTCGGTTTGATTTGATTAACTTGAGTGTGCATTCTTTCTTGTGGAATAATTCCAAGTCCTTGCTGCGTGTCAGTTGTACGTGATGATATGATGTGTTTCTTTTCCGTTGCCGTTTAACTGTTTCTGGGATCAGTGGAATAGAGAGGCTGCTTTAGTTGCTTCTATCCTTCCTTGATGTTCACAGCTTTAGGTCCCTCAATTAAGAGACGAATGCACCGTTATCAGTTCTGTATACATTTCTACAGGAGGTATCCATAGGAAAATCTGGACTACGGAGCAGGTAACTGTTTATTTATTCGTAAACTATATATTGCATTTGAAAACAGAACACTATATATTGCATTTGAAAATGCAAATGAAAGTGTCAGAAATCGAAAACGTAAGTCATTTGAAATGCATTTCTCGATTGTGACAAGTATCCGATGCTTATTGATTGCATGTTTATTCTTTTCAAGGCAGAAGTCTGGAGGTCAAAAGGAGTTGCAGGTCTAAGTATCGGATGCTAGGGTCCTGTAGAAGTATGGCTGAGGATGTATACCAAGGGTCTCCGTCAGGTTGTATTCCATGGGTGGTGGTGCTGTTTCTGGATGAGTTTGTGGCAGAGATGGATGGTCCTGGAGGTCCATTATTTGCCATCTGAATCTGAAATTCAATATACCAGAGTTTTTTTGTTTTGATTTTATTTTATTTATCTTAATTAGAATAAGCTAGAAAGGAAAAGAAAGAAGTAATTACCGTAGTAGTTCGGTTAATTCAAAGATTCAATTCTTCAGATCCGGCTACCGTTCCGATCTTCAAAGAGAGAGAGTCTGAAACCAAGTTTTTTCCCTCCAAAATTAGAATTTTAGAATTTTGGTTTTGATTTTGATTTTTGAAATTTTGAAATGCAATTTCAAAACCGGATAAGAGCATTCGTGCCATTGCTGTTGGGACAATTTGCCGTCGACTGGTGTCCAAAGCGGCGATGAAAGGGGTTGGTAAGGACATGGCAGCGTATCTACAGGATTTCCAGATTGGTGTAGGTGTTTCAGGTGGTGCCGAGGCAATCCTACATCTTTGTGAATAGGTTTGTCAATTAAACATCATGTAGACGCTAGCCTCTCTATGCTAATGGTTGACTTTACCAATGCTTTTAACCTAGTTGACCGAACGGCTATGCTTTCTCGAGGTACGTAAGCTTTGTCCATCTATATCGCCTTGGGTAGAATACTTGTATGGTCAACTCCGCACGACTCTATGTGGGGACTCCTTTATCTACTCATCCACAGAGTACAACAAGGTGACCCTTTAGGGCCTTTGTTATTTGCTCGGGTACTTCATCGCTTATAGCTAAGATAAATGAGCACCGCATATTATCCCTACATGCCTGGTATCTTGATGATGGCACCGTTATTGGAGACATCAAGAAGTGGCAAAAGCACTCACTATTATCAAAACAGAAGGGCCTCATACTGGGGCTTATCATCGAATATTAAGAAAATCAAATATTTTGGCCCTCTTGTGATGGACGAAGGATAAGTGATGGGATGTTTCCTGTCGAAATCTCAAGACCAGATAAGGGAGTCAAAACTATTAGGTGGTGCAGTTAGCCTCGACGATGGTTTTGTGAAGGGCCTTGCCATTAAGAGGGCTGAAAAAGCAGTGGATTTGATGCAGATTTTATCCAAGCTCCATGATCCTCAAAGTGAATTGCTGCTTTTACGAACGTGTATGGGTATCTCCAAGCTTCTTTTTGGCCTTCGTATTTGTCACCCAGACTATATTATGGAGGCGGTAGATATATTTGATAGAGGCTTGCGAGAAGTGGTGGAAGGCATCGTGGAAAGTGGGGACCGTTCTTTGGAGAGCTTCAATGGAGACTATCTACTCTACCTATCGATATGGAGGTCTTGGACTTTATCTTGCTAGGGAGGCATCTCGAGTATGTTTTTGTGGCTTCACGTGTGCAATCTTGGGGATTACAGGATCACATATTGAGGAGTAGTGGTGTGGACGGTATGGATGATAATTTTAATAAGGCTTTGGAAACGTTACAAGTGACTCTTCCCGATTTTGATCTTAACAACTTCACCAATAAAGACAACGCCCCCTAAAGCACAAAGCATCCTGGCGAGTGCTCTTTTTGTTAAAGTGGTTAAGGACATTGATAGAGTTTACATGCTAACGAGAGAGACGAGAAACGGTTTTTGGTTGTTTGCAAGCAAAGACATGCCCAAGATTTTCTTCTCGCTATTCCGATTGAGGGGCTAGGGCGTAAGATGTCTCCTTTGGAGTTAGGTCTATCCTCAAATAAAAGTTAATGATCCCGCTTTATCCTCTCGACTCTCGCCGCTCGTTTGCATCACAAAGTTGCTTGGATTCATATGGTGAACATGCGGTTCATTGTAAAGTAGACCCTGGTTATAAATATAGACATGATCATGTGAGGGATATTTTGTATGATGTATTGTGGAGGTCCGGCATTTCGGCAAAGAAAGAAGCACTGTGCATTCCTGATAGACCCACTTGAAGGGAGATCGACACTAAGACCAGCTGATGTTCTTATTTTTGGATGGGCTAATGGGAAACACACATGTGTTGACCTCACCGGGGTATCTCCTTTGGTAGGAATTGGACATGGCACCTTTACAAATGGGCGAGCAACGCTAAAAGGCCTCGGGTAAGATATCGAAGCATGAGAAAGCATGTGTTGACAATGGGCATGCTTTCGTCCCCTTTGCTTTTGATACTTTTGGCTATTTGGCTCCGTAAGCAGTTGGACTACTCAAGAGGGTCCAAAGTCGTGCGTGAAGCAATGTAATGACCCTGGCTCACGAGATTTTATTTTTAATAGGATAGGTTTTGCTATTCAAAAAGGGCTAGCGGCACAGCTTGTCGCTCGCTTGCCTAGTATGTAATTTTTATCTTTTAAAGAAATCAACAATTTTGATTATACTTTCAATTATATTTTTTTTCTATTACCATATATAATTTGAATTTGAATTTCAGTATCATCAAAAACATGAACGCCCCAGATCTCTATGGTTTTCTTTCTCCTTGAAGTCAGAAGGGGATCGGAAGATTATCTCCGTTTTTCTCCTCTCTCCTTGAAGATCAGAAAGGGAACACGATTTGAAGATTTGATTCTCTCTAACTACGGTATGTAATTTTCTTCTTTTCCTTTCTAGCTTATTCCGATTAAGAAAAATAAAATCAAAGATTAAGAAATTGGAATAAAAATTTTGGTTTTGATTTTTCTTAATCTTTGATTTTATTTTTCTTAATCGGAATAATCTAGAAAAGAAAAGAAAGAAGTACATACCGTAGTCAGAGACAATCAAATCTTCAGATCGTGTTCCCTTTCTGATCTTCAAGGAGAGAGGAGAAAAACGGAAATAATCTTCAGATCCCCTTCTGACTTTAAGGAGAGAGAAAACTAGAGAGATTTGGCGCGTTCATGTTTTTGATGATACTGAAATTCAAATTGCATTTCGAACCCCAGTTATAAAAATCATTGTTACCACCTCTTCTCCGCTGAACTGCCTGTTTCTTGGTGTCAACGATACTTTGTAGATTACTAACTCGTATATACACACATGTCTTTTATACTAGTCATAAAAACCCAAGGTGACCAAACATGTGGTACGAAAACCCCGTTCAAATGTTGGGATCCATCAAAACTTCATCTTAAACAAAATTGATACAAAAACCCTAAATTTCAAAATTGGTTTCATCAAATTCTTTGGGGTTTTTGTATTACTTTTGTTTTGATGGATTTTTTGTGGATGGATAGCGACTCCTCTAGAGTTATAATTCGAAGACTGTTTATATTATTACATGCCGGATTTTGTGTCCCAATTTCATATCTCTGATCTGAATTACGCACATACGTATGCCTTTCCGACTTTGTTCCGAATCACAAACTATTGACCAGATTTGGTTTTTACGAAACCGAATAATACACGTATGTTTGCCATTCCGTACAAATGCTGAATCCCGAATTGCTAACTAGGCTCTACTGATTTGTTGCGAAATTTGGAGAGAGAAATGATGCGTTCAAGTTTTGCATTTAAGTTTCAAATCTTTAAATGAAAAAATTACGAAATTGCCCATCCTCTCACATGTTGGAACTAAATTTGGCGATTCCAAAAATAAATTTTGTGTTGTTCCGTGACAAACACGTTGAAAAGAATCTCGTATACTTGAATCTTTTACGTGATATACTTAGATATATCACGTAAAACCTAATATAATTGCAAGTGGATCTGAATTGGACATCATTGAACGATATGTATTGTACCGCCCTAAAAGCTAGCAGCTTACTAATCCAAGAGATCAACTTTAAAATGATTACTAAGGATCTAAATCATCTAATTATGAATTAATTTAGAAGTTCTATACAAATATTTACCCAAATCTAAACCCCGTCTGAAAAATAAAAACAAGAACTCCTCTCAGATGATACATATTCAATAGTGAGTTGATTTACAAGTAGAATATAATATATATATACTAGGTATCACCCCGGCCTACGGCCGGGGCTCAACCTTTTTTCGATTTTTGTTGGTTGTTTGGTCGGCCGGTCAGTATCATCCCATAAAATTTAATGAGCCTGTAATAGTCAGGACCGTATTTAGTTGGTCGTGTCCCAGAATATTGTGTAAGTTAGTCGAGTCATAGTAGCGTGTTTAATTAGTCGGGTCATCTAGGAGTTGAGCCTGTAGATTAATTGGAGTCTGCGACTTGCTGTTTTGTTGGTCGGGTCAAATCAGTCGTGGCCTACGGCCCCGGCCGTAGATTAGAAAATCTAGAGCCAAATATAGTCCCCGCGATAAAATTAGCCTTGATTGGATTGAAATCTTGAGGGTTGAACCTATAAGATTGACCCTGATGTTTTGTTGGCCCAATCAAATTAGACGCGGTTGTACCCTTAAATTCTCTTTAAGCCTATAGGCGAGAAGCTCAACCTTTTTCGAGTTTTGTTTACTGTTTGGTCAGCCAGACAGTACTCTCACACGAAATTGTAGTCGAACCGTAATAATTGGGGTCGTGTTTAGTTAGTCTAGTCATAATAGCCGGGGCCGCATATATTAAAAAATCCAGAGTCAAATGTAATCTCGTATTATAATTAATCGTGATTCAAATGTGATCCCGTATTAAAATTAACCGTGATTAGGTTGAAACCTAAGAAGAGATCCCGATATTTTGTGGGCTTGATCAAATTAGCCGGGGCTGCAGTGGTCCCTTAAATTTTCTTTGAGCAACGAAGAAGAATAACAATTACCTTTCTTTTTCTCAACCTCTCTAATTGTTTTTTGTTACTTCGATTGTTTTTAACCATTTTTTAATATTAAAGGATGTTTAGAAAATATTTTTTATTTGCTTAAAACGATTGCTAATACCAAAAGTTGAATCAGTTCACTTGGATAAAATTTTGGGCTATAGATTAGTCGAAGCATGCGGCCCCAATGTTTTGTTGGTGGGGTAAAATTAATCGAAGCCTGTAGTCCTGCCGCGTGATTAAAGATTAGATGCAATTAGGTTGAAATCATGGGGGTCGAGCCTATGAGTTAGCCAAGACCTGCAATCCTAGTATTTTGTTGGTCGGATAACATTAGACGGGGCTTATACCCCCGGCCGTGGCCACCTAAGAAATTTCCAGTTTTTTATTAGTCGGGTCACATCAATCGGGGCCTACAGCCCTGGCCATGGCCACCTGAACAATTCCCAATATTTTATTAGTCGAGTCACATCAGTCGGGGCCACTTAAGCAGCTCACAGTATTTTGTTAGTCGAATCAAATTAACCGGAGTTGTGTCGTGTCAAATTGCGGCCCTTTATATTCAAATTGTGGCCCCTTATATTCTTTTGAAATGTTGGGTCAATGGTAGGATCAGAAAGATACCTACTATTGTGTATACTGCAAGTGCATAGTGTCGACAAGCAACACATGGCAAGCACAGGTCGAACCACAGAGACTTGGAGAGTGTAGAAGTTTGTTCTAAATCCTTACTAAGAACTGATTCAGAGAGTAACCAAAGGGGGTTTGTTTTTGTCGATACGACGAGATATTGGCAAAGACTTAAACAGAAAGTAATTTGAATTAAAATATGCAATTAAATCAAGGTGTAAATATTGAGAATATGGATACTAGGGTATTCAAATCCACCACTAACCTATGATATGCATTCAACTTGTAATATTATTCTTGTCCTTACAAAGAGATTCAAGTCTACCGTATTTCTAAGGTGTTTCTCCAATGGATAATTTAATCACAACTAAAGTATTTCTCCAAAGCATTAACTGTCTAATTAAAGCACAACTAATCTGAGAGGATCAATATTTGGTTAAGCATGAGTTGTAGCATAATCAACATAGAGATATTCTAACTACAATGGATACATGGCATACATTGTGAGAGCAAGATGTTGACAAACTTGGATTAAATTATATCTTTAAACAATTCTAAACTTTCAAGAACAAGATACAAGATATGAATACATACCAATGAGATTAGGGCTTCATCTAAACCCTAGTAAATGAAATTAGAACATGAAGAACATTACAACAAAATTGAAATTTGATAAACTAACATGAACAAGCTATTCTTGGATGAGTTTTCAACACAACAACCCTCTCTATTTATACACAAAAATTCTCTCACACTTGGGATCCGAATTTCACTGTAGAAACCACTCAACAATTAAATAAAACATGTTTTCTTAATTGATGGATAGAATGGAATACAATGGGGGTGAGGTGGATGTTTTGGAAAGAATCCAATGGGGGTGAGGTGGATGTTTTGGAAAGAATCCAATGGGGGTGAGGTGGAAATGGATTTGGGTCTTGGGTTTTGGATCATGGGTTTTGGATCATGGGTTGTTTAATCCCATGAATTTGTAAACAGTTGCCACTGATGCTGTGAGCTGGTTGCAACGCCCAACTTTCTTCTCTTTTGTCTTCTCAATTTTTCCAAGCTTTATTTAGTACTTAAAAACACAAAATTAATTAATACAAATATTTATTCTTGAAGATGGTAAGAATGCAGAATTTGGGATAATATATGACTTTGAAGCGCGAAAGATGAGTTAAGTGCCAATGAAAAGGTGTATGAATATGCAATATTTGGCACTCATCCCTCACAATAAAATCAACTGTGAAATTCTAGGGAAAAAAAATAGTGTAGGTATATAGTGGCTGAATGCACTCACAGCCATTCTGTGCGTACTTATATTCGTTGGAGTTAGAAACATATCATACTTCCTGTTCTTCTTACAGTATCATACTTCTTTTTTTCAAAGAGTTTTACTAACCTGACGTACCCTCACCATCGGCATGCATCTGCTTTCCTTTGGTTTTGGAAATTGGTCAGTGCAAAGTCTTTAATACATCTTCATAGTATTAGAATTAGTATATTTACGGAAATCGAGTTAGATGAAGAAACGACGTAGAGTCGGCATTAGGAAATCATATTATTAATTAATTAAAGGGGCCCTAACAAAATCAGGAAATCCAGGGTATCCAATGACGGACGTCTATATACAACATATAACGAATCGATCCATGCCGTGAGATGACGAAATCGATGGTCGGATTTATCAGTCTACACAAACACCACTTCTTTTTATAATATATACTAGGTATCACGCCGGCCTACGGCCGGCGCTCAACTTCTTGGCGATTTTTGAAAAGTTGTCATAACATGAACATATTTGGTTAGTTAGTCGGGTCATAGCAGAACGGTTCCAATATTTAGTTGGTCGTGTCGTATTATAGTGTGTTGGTTAGTCGGGACACTGTAGCGTGTTTAATTAGTTGGATCATAGTAGACGGAGGGGGCCGGGTCCTACGGCCCCGACGGTCGAGAAAATTTAAAGGAAAATGTAGTGCCCACTTTTAAATTAGTGCGTTAGTTGGTCCTGTCTATAATAGCCAGAGCATATTTCGTTAGTCGGGTCATAGCAGAACGGTCCCAATATTAAATTGGTCGTGTCATATTATAGTATATTAGTTAGTCAGGTCACTTTAGCGTGTTTATTTACTTGGATCATAATATCCGGAGGGGTCATCCGGTCCCGGGCGGTCTATAAAATTTAAAGGCAGATGTAGTGCCCACTTTTAAATTAGTGCATTAGTTGGTCCTGTCTGTAATAGCCAGGAGCATATTTAGTTAGTCGGGTCATGGAAGAACGGTCCCAATATTTAGTTAGTCGTGTCATATTATAGTGTGTTGGACATTGTAGTGTATTTAATTAGTAGGATTATAATAACAGGAGGGGGCCGGGTCCTACGACTAGAGCTGGAAAACGGGCGGGCCTGGGCTGGCTTGTGACAAACCCGCGGGTTACGGGTTAATGCGAGCCAAAGCTTGCGGGTTGAAATTCTACACGGGTGGTCATTTCTCCAACCCGTGCCCGTCCCGTAAAGCTTGCGGGTTCACGGGGTTAGCCCGCTTGTTTAATTAAAAATCAAATTAAAATTTAATTAAGTTAATTTATGAAAAATTACAAGGATCAGACACAAGTATTAGGATCAAACACAAATCCTTCACTGTAACACACCTAACATACATCTAATCACTCCATTTTCAACTCAACCCATTATTGCTTCAACCGCAGCAAGAACTCTATGTTCAACCATTATTGCTTCAGCTCAACCCATTATCGCTCTGAATTAAAAATATGAAACATAAGAGATGCAATAATTTAATACACAAAAACACTACCAATTATCATATAATACAATAGCAACGAAAATACCAGGAAATTAGTTACAGTCATCTCACTGATTTAAGACAAGTATAGAAAAATTACCAGGACATGGGAATTATCATTAAGATCGTAATCAATTCCATCAACAAACGCTCTAGAATAATGACACTTCACATCCATTATATATTCCAATTCCTCCCTTCTATTGACAAAAAAAAAAAATTCTAAGAAAAATCACCTGGACACAAATAGACAGTGATTTAAATTGAGGGAAACAAAAATTAAAACCTTGAGTAACTTACGAGACAAGTGTGAATATGTCCACCACCACCGATAGGGTTCTGTTGAGGTTTGTAAGGGAATTAATGGTCTTGAGAAAGTCATCTTAAGAGAAGTTAGTAGTTAATTTGAGGTAATATACTAATCTTCTTTCGTCTTTCTTGATTTCCAAATTATAAATGTAGTGAATCTTAATTTAATCTCTTTGGATCTGATTCTTGTTGTATTGTAATCTTTGATTAAGTATTGAAATTTTGAGTAATTGTTGGGTTTTGGTTGAGAATTCGAAACTGGATTTGGATTCATCTGATGATGATGAATCAGATGAATTTTTGTGAATTGGATTTTGATCGAACGCATAGTTTTAGTGAAATTGATTCGGATCTGATTTTCTGCTTGAAGAAATTGATGTTTTATCTTCTTAATCAATTGCAACAACACATCAAAATAAAATGAATCATATCAAATCCCCGAAAACTAATTAAATCCCTGAACAATAATCAAAACAAATCCGCTTATTTGTAAATATGTAGGACCGATTTGTGTTTTTGTGAGAAGAGAAGAAGAAAGAAAATAAGAAAGAAGAAAGATGGAGGTGGTGACTGGTGAGGAGAAGTTAAAATTACAGAGGGGAAGAGAAGACAGTGGAGTGAGGATAAGAAAGAAAAGAAGGAGGAAAAGAAATGTGATCTTCTAACTGCTAGGGTTTTTGGTCGTTTTATATCTTGGACGTACGAATAGGATTAATCATAAATGATCTGACGGTGGAAATTAATGAAAACTTATAACTCAACGATATTTGACGGGTTAACGGGTTTACGGGCCGGGACGGACTAACCCGTTTTCTCACAAGCCGCTATTTTTCCAACCCGCGCCCGTACCGTTTAGGAACCAGCCGGGACGGGCACGGGTTTTCAAGGGATGGTCCGGGTCAACTTGCGGGTTTTTGGCTGGTTTGCCAGCTCTACCTACGACCCCGACGGTCGAGAAAATTTAAAGACAAATGTAGTGCCCTTGATTAAATTAGTGTGTTAGTTTTTCCAGTCTATAATAGTCAGGAGCATATTTAGTTAGTTAGTCCTGTGTATAATAGTCAGGAACATATTTAGTTAGTCAGGTCATAACAGAACAATCTCAATATTTAGTTGGTCGTGTCATAATATAGTGTGTTGGTTAGTCTGTATACTGTAGTGTGTTTAATTAGTTGGATCATAATAGACGGAGGGGGCCGGGTCCTACGGCCCCGACGGTCGAGAAAATTTAAAGGAAGATGTAATGCCCACATTTAAATCAGTGCGTTAGTTGATCATGTATATAGTAGTCGGGAGCATATTTAGTTAGTTGAGTCAGAGTAGAACGGTCCCAACATTAAATTGGTCGTGTCATATTATAGTGTATTGGTTAGTCTGGCCACTGTAGCGTGTTTAATTAGTTGGATCATAGTAGCCGGAGGGGGCCGGGTCCTACGGCCCCGGCGGTCGAGAAAATTTAAAGGCAAATGTAGTGCCCACTTTTAAATTAGTGCAATAGTTGATCTTGTCTATATTAGCCAGGATCATATTTAGTTAGTCGGGTCATAGCAGAACGGTCCCAATATTTAGTTGGTCGTGTCATATTATAGTACTCTGGATCATAATATCCGGAGGGGCCGGGGTCCTACGGCCCCGGGTGGTCTAGAAAATTTAAATGCAGATGTAGTGCCTACATCTAAATTAGTGCATTAGTTGGTCCTGTCTATAATAGCCAGGAGCATATTTAGTTAGTCGGGTCATAGCAGAACGGTCCCAATATTTAGTTGGTCGGGTCATATTAGTTGATCAAGAAATCTAATTATATTTGAATACACCACGCATAAGGTTAGGATTGATCATATCATGCTATTATTTGATTTTTATTGGTTTGTTTTCAACGGAATTGCAGACCATATTTGTTTGATGAGCAATTTGCGAGAATTATCAAAACTTATCACTTACATGGAGTTATATAAGCCGACTCTTATTTAAGTTGGTAAGTTGGGAATTCGTGAAATGACATAAAATCCAATTCCTTACCGTATCCAACCTTACGAAGCCCATTAACGTAATTAGTTCAATTTCCATCGCCGCCACCAACTCCATGGCCATCGATCCTGGCAATCATGTATTAAGTTTTCCACCCAATTAACCGAATTCGTACAGGAAAAGAATTTATCTCGCAGCCTAAGGCTTTCATCTTAGATTTCCCAGGTATGTTATCCATGTACTTGTACGTACACTACTTCATCTAAGCCTGATTTAGAATTTAAAGTGTAATCAAGGATGATTCAAGAATGTGCAACCAAGTTCCTGGAAGATAGATATCCGATCCAATGGGTTTGCTGGGAACTGTAGATGCACATCCAAAACAGCAAGAAGGGTCCTCGATCCTGTCCTTCATGGAAAAAGTACTTTCTCCCTAAGAAGAATATGTAGAATGACGCAAGCACAGCATCTGCATAAAATGGAGTGCCAGAAATTCCGTGAAGCTTAACTTCAGGTTGATTATAAGTTGCAAAACCATAATCAATCCATATGGTAAAGTATGAACACAGTTATCCAAGGGAAAGAGCTCATACCTATACAAATCCAGTATAAAAAATTCTCCATACATGGGCCATCGGGTTAACATTTAGGGTTAATTAGTATTTGGGTCGTAAGTTTTGGTATGTCTTTGAGTTTGGGTCGTAAGTTTGTCCGTTTTTGAGTTTGGGTCGTTGACCCCGTTAGTCAACGACGTCACTAGTCAAACTGTTAGTCAAAGTTAACTTCAGTTAGCCAATGTATTTACCCAGTTTGTCGAAGCTCTCTAGACTTCGTTAGAAGTCGGAATTAAGAGTTTGACCCCATCTTAGAAAGCCGAAATAACCACCTTGTTGTCTGCCACAGTTTCCGAGAGTTTGTGGCAGAAAATCCAGATTCCGAGAGTTTTCTGCCACAGTTTTCTGCCCCTTGTTGTCTGCGAAACTGGCACCAACAGGTAGGGATTTAAGCGACACTTTCTTAACGAAAAACGTTCCTCTATGTCTTGTCTTTAATGAGTTAAAATGTCTTAGCAATCAGATTTATCGTTTAGGAGATCTGTTCCCCGGAAACTAGCTGGCCTGAGCTGAAATCTGTAGCTACGCAGTTTTGTGACCTAGTTTGCGCATACTTTTGATTGACCATTTGAACTCTGAATCTAGATTTTTAAAGTACGTTTGGAAGGTGGTTATTTCGTCTTTCTAAGATGGGGTCAAACTCTTAATTCCGACTTCTAACGAGGTCTGGAGAGCATAGACAAACTGGGTAAATACATTGGCTAACTGAAGTTAACTTTGACTAACAGTTTGACTAGTGAAGTCGTTGACTAACGGGGTCAACGACCCAAACTCAAAAACGGACAAACTTACGACCCAAACTCAAAGACATACCAAAAATTACGACCCAAATACTAATTAACCCTAACTTTTAAAAGATAAAATTAGCAGAAAAAATATGTATTAGCTCAACAGATTATGTCATCTCTACTGAAATTGGCTAATGTCAGCAGCATAGATTCCTATGACGAATCAAATGAGGGAAGGAGCAGATAACATATTTACGGATTCATCGGGATCAGCCATTAGCACGACTTTCTTTGCCTTCCTTCCATCTAATATTAGTTCACTTGTCAACCACCCATTAGTATTCTTTTCAATCACTGGATTATCACAACAACCCAAGTTGCAATACCATATAATCCAGACCCTAGTGAAGGAAAGTTCGTAAACTATTCGAGTCCTGGTGTATCAATAGGAAAAGGCATGTTTAGCTATTGAACAAACACTGATCAGTCAATACCTAAAAATCATTGGCAAAAACCAAACAGTAGAACAATTTTAACTAATACGGCAGTCATTGTGATAGATTCTATCTTGTGATACATATCAGCTACTCTCTCTACGCCTTATTAAACCACTTACCTAACTGATAATATCAGCTATCACTCTAATCTCCGTAGATTTTCTGGTCAGTTGAGTACTCTCTCTCTCTCTCACTCAAACAAACTGTGTCTTATATAACTGCAGTCTTGATAATCAACATTGATCTTACTGCATATAGATAGTATACAAACCTAAACATGAAGGTAACCAGACACCCAAACCTGACGCACAAACATTCCATTAGGAAGCCCAGAGACTCATCATTATGTTGGCATGAGAAACCATCAAGCGATGTAATACTGGAAACTCTAATGCATTAGCAATCACACCCTCCATTGGAGTTTCCAAAATTACATAGTTTCATGCCCCCCCCCCCCCTCCATTCTCCCTCCGAATCAACTCCGACAAAACTCCCCATAGCAGTGAGTATGAACAATCAAAGCTGGACGATATTTTCCAAGTTCTATTGATCATCCAAAACAAATTCAGTTAACATCAGTCTACAGTTGAATAAAGATAATGATGCACATGACTCACAAAGCCAGGATATATTTGTTTCATATAATCATGTGAACATGGTATAATCATAAGTAAACCTTAGGTTGTTGAGTTCAACAACACACTAAAGCTATGGATTAGCCAATCGACATATACCTTGTCAAATACTATGTACATCCAGACATAGTGTTCAATTAGGGAAAAAGAATTTTTTTAATTCACTTGTTTATATAGAACCCCATTAGACAACAATCCGACAATTTAGACAACTTGCATTAATATTTAGTTCACCATGCCAAGAGGAGCTTGATCACCGAACCCAATAGAAATATCACAGTAGCCTAACCCCAATTTTGCATAAATGAGATTAGGTGGAGGTTTAAAAATCAGCTCACATGGTTTATGTAAAAGAACAACTACATCCCAAATTGTAACAACACCAAAAACTCTTACAAACTCCATCCATATTTCTGTAAAAATTCAAATCCAACAACTTCCTGACAAATTAATTACAAACTCTAGAAGTTATACCTACTTTCCAGGTTTAAAAATTTCACCCAATTATCCAACAACTCCAACAGATTTGTACAAGTTACTTGTCCATCATTCTCCATTCTGAAATCTACCTTTACCGTTCGTACTTAGCTACTGTAACCACAGTTTTTCTAATGGTAAAATAGAAAAATAGATGCGGACAAATACCTGATCTGAGTACTCTCATTATCAAATAGTCTAGCACGATCACCACACAATCAAATTGTCTAGCACGATCACAAGAAACATGAAAATATTGATCCCGGGCATCATATAAAAGAATGTGTTTCATCCTGCAATAGCACAAAACACATACATGAACATGGTAAGCTTTATGACAACGATACTGGTCAGAGTTGATGAAAAATTGACACGTCACTTACTAAACAGAGGGAACAAAATCCATATAAATGCAAATTTACGCCAATGCAAAAATCTATAACAAATACATTACATAATCTGCACTTACAACTAAAAATGTCAACTTCTTTAAAATTGTTACTCGGTGGTGTGTACATTTAAAAATCATGTAGGAAGTTTAGGAGTATACAAAGGAGCAGAAGTCAAAATTTTTCTTACCATCCAATCCATGATAATTAAGTCAAAGTTTAACATTCTCCCGAAATGTTATTGTTCGCATTTCATGGTCTTACAACCCATGCCCTCGCCTGCATTGGGCATATCCCACCTGGAATCTAAAATTATACAAATGGAAATTAAGAGAATATTGTTGATTTATTATAACACTCATGTATCTCTCATCTACCACCATAGTATACTCCTCTACCTCCTATTCCGGTTACGCCACAACATACTCCTGTTTTCCCATACCATAGCCAAGCCATTGCCGTTGCTAATCCGCATTCGTATACTCATGTACCTCCCACACCCATTAGCTTAAGCCACAGTCATACACTCTTGTGCTCCCATTCCTGTCACTAAGCAGAGAAGTTCAAATAAAAGTCTTATGATTTGTCTGACCAATAGCATTGGGATCAATTTTAAATTTCTTTTGGAAGCACATTGTCCGCTTTTTTCACTGGATTCAGTTTTAAATTTCTTATCGAAGTACATTGTCCACTTTCTTCACTGCAATGGTCCATAAATGTTGGAACAATTTAAAGTAATTTGCTTTCTCCGTAAGCATTTTGTTGTAAAAAAAATTGAAGTAATTTGCTTACCGCGCCAACAATTCCAGCGAGCAACAGATAAGGTCAACATGTTTAGCAAGAATTAGTTTACCAGTGCCCTTTTGGAAACCTCTTCCTCGGGGCAGCAGCATTGGTTGACGCCGGTGTTGAACATGAAAAAAATGATTGCATAAGCCAGAATATTATCCCCATGCAAATCATGATTAAACTGATCCTACTACTGTACATAAAGCACGACCTTTTAAAAAAAAACATGAAGAAAAACGACCTAAATCCACGTATTTCAGGTAAGGTGCATCAGCAAAGCACAAAGTCATACTGATAAGAATTAAAAGAGCTCACCATTATGAGATGGTAGATGCTGAGGTCTGTAATGACAATAACAAAGACAACCACCCGTACGCTGCTCTCAACTATACATCCAACACCTAAAAAACATAAGATTCAAATCATATTAATTAGGTTGGATTTCACTGTATTGGTCATCTGTAATAACTCATTAGTTTCCAGTTAAATATCTCAAAGATGGATTAAACCTTCTACCAACACATTGAGAGCATCCTTAACTCATTAGTTTCCAGTTATCCTCGCCGTCTTCCGCCACAGTTAATTTTACTGATGGACCAAAAGCATTAATCCCTCAAGCTATGATTAATTAGAGAAGAGGTAGTCCCATAGCTTCTGTTTTTTTTTTTCGATTGTTAGCTACGTGGAAACACAACAATATATTGAGATTCTCATAAAAAAAGTATGCTTAAGCTATCTTCAGTTTTTCCTCTGCTCTATCACTTTGCCGTAATCAACCAAATGTAATAATTGAAGTTTCACAATAAATACAATGATCCTCAAAATAAAAGCCCACCAAATAAATTTTATCAAACAAAAATCCAAGAATTAGAATATGGTAGTTAACAGAAGATTTGGATTACCTTGAAACAGGTACCAATGGAAGAGAATTTGGATCGTTTTGATTTACCATCATGTCTACCGATAATAATTAGGAAATCCGTTGGGAATTTTCAGTTTTTAAGTGAATGAAGTTGTTCTTAGTTACCGAACTGGGAAAGGCAGGGAGGGTTTGAGCATTATACCTTATAGGGGACCCAACGAAACGCAAGGAATTGACGGGGGGAAAATAATTATTACTTCGAGCCACATGACCGACGACTCCGAATTAGTATCGTCCCGAATTATTACTTTGAACCACCTGTAAAAAATTAATCAACATGATTATCTATGAATCGAATCTTATTAACTTTAAACGCATCCATACCTTCTTTCAGAACATTGTTCTTTAGAAACACAAATATATCAGGTGAGGAAGAAGTGGACATCCTTATTAAGAAACATGGTTATCACAGGAAACCCAAGATACGGACGGACGGATATAATATCACTTAAGCAGCAAAAAAACCCATTAAGCAGAGCTTTCTCCTCGGATTAATGAATAATCAATGCTAGAGTTTTACCATTAGTAACAGAAAACAAAACCAAAATTCAAATTCATAATAGATATTCAAAATTCATGATAATACTTCTAGTTTTAAATCCCTGACAATTTGGAAAGAATCTGAAAGCAGTAACAGTAAGAATGGATTGAGTTTAGAAATAATTAGTAAAAATTGAGAATCATATATTACCAATTCAAATCCATTGCTTTTCAGTTTAAATAACTGATGACTTGAGCTTTGAATTCCTTATATAAACAATTTAAGTGTGAAACAAAGCTGCCAATGATATGCAGATCTGCGAATTAAAGAGTACATCACCATTGTCCGGCTAGTTCCAAGCAATTGCACACGAAGGACCAATAATTTGCTGGCGTATGGTATTTACTCGACTGCATTGCTTTTTTCTCTGATTTAGTTCCAAGCTAGAAAAACCCATAACCTAATCAAACCAACAACCCCAGTAATGTGGTATAAGCATGAACTGAACAACGAACAACCAAAAGAAGAAAAAACATTAGATTAAATCGTAAACACAAAAGGAAGGTATCTTTCCTTATATCATTAACATTAGCTTCAAGAAAAAAACTAACCTGATCAGTACTGTCAAGATAACCCGTATATACACGTTCAAACCCTCTTTCACCAAAAGCACACTATTCCTTAAATTTATTCGCGGGAACAACTAGCTCCTCAACAACTTCAAAAACTACTTATATGAGTACCTCAATGTTAGCTTGGATTTTCCATCTACAACATGCTGAAGAAGCTAGTATTGGAAGTCCTGCACAAAAACCCTTCTTGTTTATAGAAAAAGGTAAAAGCAAAAAACCAATTCGAAGCACAAACACAAAAGAAATTTTACATATAGTAACACTTACCTCAAAGGACAGTCTAGAAAGGAAGAATCATGATGTCGAAGGGAATTTTAATTAAGTATGCATGAGGTTCCAGAAGAATGCATTCGAAAAAAGGGGCTTTTTCCTTGTTTCGTGAACATGGTCTACTTTCTTCACATCAATCCCCCATCTGATTAACTCAAATTCTTAGTATAACAGTAACCAGAACTCCACTGGTTGGTACCACCAGTTGTGTGTGCTTCTTAACTACCAAACGCGACCATTGAACCATGGAAAATCACCAGTTCCTTTGCCTGACTGATTACATAAAAACTTGACCAAACTCTAGTCTTCTGTCTTGTCTTTCAAACTGCATTTGGTCTCCTTTTTAAACAACACTTTGCATTTGTAAACAACACTTTGCTTCTATCGACACGAACAGTTGCAGCAACACTTTTTACAGCTGCAAATCAGCTCAAGAATATGCTTGTCTCCTTGCCTTCTCAACTGAACCTGATCACAACCTCTGGCAAACAGACTCAACTGGAGCTTGAAGTGGTGAAGACACTCATTCAGGCCTTTACTCGAATATGCTATAGCCTTTAGACTTCTACAGCTTCCAAACTCACTCAATTTACTGCAAATTCAATTCACAGTAAAGCATCATTTCAACGACACAAAACCCCTTTCATTTATGTCTTGAAACTCAACCTAATTCAGCCATCACCATGAGTTCCAATTGTCACACCAATTCGAACCAAATACTATCAGGACAATATCATTCAGCCGCTGAATATATGGAATCCACCCAAATATCTTGATGGTCCTGGTTATCTCTTTATGGCTCGATTAGTTGCTCCAAATCGATTTCCCTGGAAAGAATTCCAATACGAAGCAAACCCATATCTCTTTACCAACCCTAACCAAACAGAGAAGAAAAGAAGAAATTAATAATTAGCTGTTGTGAATAGGAGTTGAGATTAAATTTGTTATTATTGCTGGGAATTAGAAATTACAACAAATCAATTGGAAATCAATACGAAAAGCATGAAGAGACAAAATTAAATATTGGGCATCAGAAAATCAGAATTTAAAATAAATAAATTACGCATCAGTAACTCAGAATTTAAAATAAAATAAAATAACCCATATATCCAATTTTCATCGGATTCAAATCAAGTAAAATAACGAATCGTCAATGAAGATAAACAAATACATGAGTCAATTATTATTCTGAAAAGAATTAAACCCACAATTAGGGTTCGAAAAGGAAATCTGCTTCAGAATTACAGTGATTGTGATCGATTAGTTCTTGAGTTAATTAGGAGCCAGAGAAAAGTTCATCGACTGAACAATCTCTTCAGTTGCGTACCCAACCTAAAGAAAAGAAAGATCTCGACTTATATCCACGTTATAAACAATAAAAATTTGACATGTAAGAAACCTAATTTCTGTGTAAATCAAAATTTCAATTCAAAGAAGAATTTAAGAATATTACCCAGCTAGAAGAAATCTCATTATTCCGCTTAGGTTTTCTGAAACACATGGGATGATTAAGCCGGGTTTAAATGATTTCTCTAATGATCTATAGAGTTTTTGCGCGAGAGAAAAAGGCGAATCACTGGGGAGGAAAAAAAAGAAGAAGAAATCAACGAAAAACCCATTCTGGTGCGCTACCATTCTGAGCAGGAAAAAAATTGAAACCTGCGATGAATCGATGACAGGTTTTGGGTGGTACAAATTGTATCAGTGAGAACGACGAATATGCAGAGAAGGAGCAGAAAAAAGAAATTCCTGTTTATATCCGCGTTATATAAAGATTAAGAATTTGAAGAGACAATCGGACGATCCCGAATTACTCCCAAGGATGAACGGGCGAATGGATATATCTTTGGCTGTCGATATATCCTGGCCCCAGGATCGCCCGATACGAAGGTGGGTATGTCTCCCGAATTACTTTTTTCCCCCTCCCCCAACAGCCTTTCCAGTCCATAGGATCACCGAATCCAACGAACACGAATGTCCCAATCATAACCACCACATTTCCTTAAGGGGGAGATACTAGGTATCACGCCATCCTGCGGCCGACGCTCAACCTCTTGTCGATTTTTGAAAAGTTGTTCTAAGTTTATATTTATATTAATTAAAGATACCAAACAATAATAGAATTGAACGTTAATTGAAAATACTAAGACAAATCCCTCAACCTTTTTAGAGTTTTGTTTATCGTTCATTTGTTTGGTCGGTCGATCAGTATCTTTTGGTGCAATTTTAGTCTGTGCTCACAGAAGCACGGTCCCAATATTTAGTTGGTCGTATCGTATTATCAGTGTGTTACTTAGTCGAGTCACAATAGCGTGTTTAATTAATTGGATCATAGTAGACGGAAGGGGCCGGGGCCTACGGCCCCGGCGGTGGAGAAATTGAGAAATTTTAAAGGAAGAAGTAGTGCCCACATTTAAATTAATGTGTTTGTTAGTCATGTCTATAATAGTCGGGAGAATATTTAATTAGTCAGCCACAATATTTAGTTGGTCATGTCATATTATAGGGTGTTAGTAGGGGTCACAGTAGCGTGTTTAATTAGGTGGATCATAGTAGCCGCAAGGGGCCTACGACCCGGCGGTGGAGAAATTTTAAAGGCAGATGTAGTGCCCACATTTAAATTAGTGTTTTGATTAGTCATGTTTATAATAGTCGGGAGCATGTTTAGTTAGTCGGGGGCATATTTATTTAGTCGGTCCCAATATTCAGTTGGTCGTGTCATATTACAATGTGTTAGTTTATCAGGTCACAGTAGCATGTTTAATTGGTTTATATAAATTTATGATTTAATACCTAAACAATAATAGAATTGAATGTTAAATGAAAATACTAAGACAAATCCCTCAACCTTTTTAGAGTTTTGTTTATTTTTCATTTATTTGGTCGGTCGATCAGTATCCTCCCATGCAATTTTAGTCTGCAATATTTAGTTGTAATTCAAAAGCCAGTGTAATTGTCAGAAAAGGAAAGAATTTTGATTACCTGATGGTGCAACGATCACCAGAACCTTAATGTGAATTTCAGGTACATAAAGTTTTCTACATGGCAAACTAAATCAAAGAAAAAACGAAAAGAACAAAATAACTTCATTAGATGAAACCCTAGGTTTCAATTATGAAATCATTACAAAATGTACCTCTGATAAAAAGGAAAAATATCAAATATAGATTATGTGGAAGTTTACCCACTATCAAAGTTCCAACTGCATATCATAGTAGCGTATTTAATTAGTTGGATCATAGTAACCACAAGGGGCCGGGGCTGTGCGTTGGAGAAATTTTAAAAGGCAAATGTAGTGCCCACATTTAAATTAGTGTGTTGATTAGTCCTGTCTATAATATTCGGGAGCATGTATAGTTAGTTGGGAGCATATTTAATTAGTCGGTCCCAATATTTAGTTGGTCGTGTCATATTATAGTGTTTTAGTTATTCGGGTCACAATAGCGTGTTTAATTAGTTAGATCATAGTAACCCGATAGGGCCGGGACATACGGTCTCGACGGTGTAGATTTAAAGGCGGATGTAGTGGCCACATTAAAATTAATGCGTTAGTTGGACCCGTCTATAATAGTCGGGAGCATATTTTGTTAGTCAGATCATAGCATAACGATCCCAATATTTAGTTGGTCGTGTCATATTATAGTGTTCTAGTTAGTCGGGTCACAATTGCATGTTTAATTAGTTGGACCATAGTAGCCGGATAGCTGGGGCCTACGGCCCCGGCGGTGGAGAAAATTTAGAGATGTGCCCAGGTTAAAATTAGTGTGTTAGTTGGTCCTGTCTATAATAGTCGGGAGCTTATTTATTTAGTCGGGTCATAGCAGAACGGTCCCAATATTTAGTTGGTCATGTCATATTATAGTGTGCTAGTTAGTCGGATCACAATTGCGTGTTTAATTACTCGGACCATAGTAGCCGGATAGCCGGGGCCTACGGCCCCGGCGGTGGAGAAAGATTTAGTGCCCACATTAAAATTAGTGTGTTTAATTAATCGAGTCATAGCAGAAGGGTCCCAATATTTAGTTGGTCGTGTCATATTATAAAGTGTTAGTTAGTCGGGTCACAATAGCGTGTTTAATTAGTTGGATGCAGTAGTAAGAACTAACTACAAACATTCATGGTATTACAAACTGATGGAAACAACTATATTAACATCACGTCTCACCGAAATGCCAGATGTTGTAAAATGATGGAGGCAATTTTGCTCTAGCAGCTGCTAGAGCCCTTGGATGGGTGAATCTAAGGGTGGTGGTGGTTTATGATGGAAATTTCATTTTTGCCCTTGGAGTAAAAAACTGAACTGGGAACCACCACCGTTGGATTCACCATCCAAGGGATCTAGCAGCTGCTAGAGAAAAAATGCTCTAGCGCCGCTAGAGCAAACTTTTTTTCTAAAATGATTGCATAAAACAAAAAAAAATGATTTTCGCAAAATTTATGAATATTTTTCCATTGAAACCAAGCTAATAGTAGTGACCCCTTAGCCATTGAAGACATTAAAACCATTTCTAAAACCTGAAGCGTGTTCTAACAGCTGCGCACAACCAATTACCAAAAAAAAAAAAAAAGACAAACTAACAAAAATGATGTTGTAGATAGTTTTATGTCATCGGCAAACATTTTGGGTTGCAAACATTCAGAACTCAAAGTTTTGAATCAATCTCTATTTCGCTGCTCACACTTGTATTCTTCTTATCTCTCTCTGAAAAACCAATGATATAGCGATCTATCAAATTTTACCCCCTAGGAGAATCCCATAGAAATTAAGCAACCATTTGATTGATGCAGTTTGATTTACGGACCTACACCAAAACACTTCAGATTAGTGACATCAGGATATTACACGTAACCATGTAACTACATGCTTACAAATGCAATCACATTTAGTTTATTTGAATAGAGGTAGGTAATATATATGAAGGACCAATGAAATATCAATAAGAAAAGGTATAGAGATTACCAAAAACTATAAGAGTGATTTAAATAGACTTGTAGTAGCAACGACGAAGGACGAAATGCTAATTAGTTTACTTAGACCATAAATCTGCAAAAATGAACCAAGGCCGGTGTAAGTGGTCATTGAGCAAAGAACAATTTACCTCTTGCATTCTCGTATTTTCCCCTTAAGCTCTTCAAATGTTGACCCTGCCTACTTGAGTTGAGTTCTTAATTTTCTTCAACATTTGGTAAAGAGAGAGCATAAACAGAGATTAAACCACATATTAATAAGTAGGCATTCCTTGGAACAAAAACTCAATGAACCATACCAGTCATCTACAGAGGAAATACATCCGTAATTAGGCAAGATGTGCAGAAGTTGGTGAAATTTCTAATACCAAAATGAGGGGACTAAATCCAATCAGTAGAACACAATGATGTTGCACTTTCTGACCCGATTAAGGACTGCGTAGTCAGAGTTGATAAAAAAACTCTAAATTATAGTTCTGAATTCAGCAAAGCCTGCAAAGCCATCTCATCAAAACTCTAATTTTTCCTTTAGTAGTGGTTGAATGTAAAAAGATGGCTATTTTTCAAAATCGTTAATTCAAACTGAACCTACAAAGTCAACAATAAAGTAAATGGGTCATGCAAATGAACCCATCAAAAAATTCCAAGTTAAGTATAGTACTTAAATCACTGATGGAGAGCTTACTCGTAGTTCGCCACCTTGATTTGGTTCTCATCTAACCTAAAGAGTTTTGTTCAACATTGGAGTCATCATCTCATCTCTGTCAAGAAATTGGCATTCCATGACTCTACCACCAATAATTAAAGCTACCTGCACCACCCATTGGTCTAAACCCACCAACACTATCAATGCATCAACACTAACCTGTAGTTACTGAAAGTTATAGAAAAGATATGACCATTGAAGAGGATGCTCAATTAGTAAAAGAGGCAATAGTTAACTCATCCAGGTTGGATGAAATGACTCGAATTTTATTGCTTTCTTTTCAACTCCTTATCCAGGGAATAGTTAACTCTTTGCTTCTTTCTTTTTTTTCAGTTGTTTGTTTTGGCGATTACTATGGAACACATAATTGATCGCTTTCGAAAAGATGAACATGCTGGCTCTTGCCACTTAACTACTGGTTAGTTTATACTAACTCTTTCAGTAACTTATATTAGTTTTTCATCAAATTTTTGCCTTTGATAGAAAAAAAATATTCAAACCTTGCAGGTTAGAAGAGTCACCTGCTCTCAATATCTTCATACTAATAGGTCAGTTGAATTCGGCAACATTTGCTAGCTTCCTCTACACATGATTTTTACGAATAAGAAAGAAAAATAAATAGAAAGTGGACAAAATAAGAGAATGGTACCGCCCAATGTTCGTATTCGTACATATAAATTCATTGGAACAAATAAAGCATGGCTAAAAGGGGAAACTGATTCCATGTTCATTTTACCTTTCGTTCGAGAGTGTGTACACCATACTTATATCCAAGGTCAGCAACATGGACTTTTTTCCTCTCAACCGCTTTCCCATCTGGTGTTATAACAGCAATTGTTGAAAGCATTCATTAAAAGAGTTAAGACTCTGGCTATATAAAGTTTGAGTGAAAAACAATACAAATTAACTAAAAATTGAATTTGTACCTACACGGGACCACCATATTTATTGTAATGTACAGATGTCGCGAAGTCTAGTTCAAGACGCGAAGTCTAGTTCAAGAGAAAGTACCATTTTGGGTTAATTAGTATTTGGGTCGTAAGTTTTGGTATGTCTTTGAGTTTGGGTCGTAAGTTTGTCCGTTTTTGAGTTTGGGTCGTTGACCCCGTTAGTCAACTAAGTCAACCGGTCAAACTGTTAGTGTAAGTCAACTTCAGTTAGTAACGTATTTACGCATTTTGTCGAGGCTCTAGAGACTTCGTTAGAAGTCGGAATTAAGAGTTTGACCCCATATTAGAAAGAAGAAATAACCACCTTCCAAAAACACTTTAAAAATCCAGATTATGAGTTCAAATTGTCAATAAAAAGTATGCGCAAACAAGGTCACAAAACTGCGTAGCTACAGATTTCAGCTCAGGCGAGCTACTTTCCGGGGAACATATCTCCTAAACGATAAATCTGAGTGCTATGAAATTTTAACTCATTAAATACAAGAAATAGAGGAACGGTTTTCGTTAATAAAGTGTCGCCTAATTCCCTACCTATTGGTACCAGTTTCGCAGACAACTAGGGGCAGAAAAGCGTATAAAAATACGGTTTTTCAACTTTCATATCACAATCTGGTTGTCTGCGAAAGTTGAAAAACCGGCACCATTAGGTAGGGAACTAGGCGACACCTTCTTAACGAAAAACGTTCCTCTATGTCTTGTCTTTAATTAGTTAAAAGGGATTAGCAATCGGATTTTTCGTTTAGGAGATATGTTCCCCGGAAAATAGCTGTCCTGAGCTGAAATCTGTAGAGACACACAGTTTTGTGACCTTGTTTGCGCATACTTTTGATTGACCATTTGAACTCGGAATCTTGATTTTTAAGTGAGTTTGGAAGGTGGTTATTTCTTCTTTCTAATATGGGGTCAAACACTTAATTCCGACTTCTAACGAAGTCTCTAGAGCCTCGACAAAATGCGTAAATATCGCTATTAATGAAGTTGACTTACACTAACAGTTTGACCTGTTGACTAACGGGGTCAACGACCCAAACTCAAAAACGGACAAACTTACGACCCAAACTCAAAGACATACCAAAACTTACGACCCAAATACTAATTAACCCTACCATTTTTAAGTTCTTATCAGATATATGGTTTGTCAACAATTAGCCAATCAAGAAAGCAGAACCTCAAATCATATCACCAAAGATCCCAAATATGATGTCATTTATCCCTAATTGTCCAATTATCTAAGTAATACACTTAACTCAGAAGTGCTAATATGCTTCAGATTATAAAAGAAAATCCTGCAGCCAACATAGACCGGGAAATATGCTTGTATACAAACGGATCCTGCACTTGTACTAATTCAAATTAGTATTCAAAAATCAATCAAATAAAATGATAATTGTTTCATAGAATGCCATCACTTGTATGCTGTCAGTTATCTAAGGAATCAGCCATCAAAGTCTAAAGTCTAAAATTTATTATACTTGTAACTGGTTTAGTCTTACTATTTAATCTTACTATTCTACAAATTAAACCACCTAAACAGATTGGTTCTAATCCATCCAGTCCTAACCACTATAATTTTGTGTCAACCTTAAGGGATGACATTGGGTCAAATCCAGTTCCATAAAAACAATCACAGGGCAGGTGTTCAAATGTAAGCAAAACATATATTGGCATCTATCATAAGATTGAAAGATCCACGAATAATATAGATTGAAAATCCATGGATTATGAGAAGAATACAACTACCTTTTTTTCTCGCTTGTTGATACAAAAGCAACATCAAAGCAACACCCTATCCTCATTGAAGTAATTATCAACATCTAAACCTTACAAAATTCAAACACAAAGGTGTGAGATGCCGCTCCAACTGATCTTAGCTGGACACAACTCCAACTGATCTTAACAGGGTAGCACTCAAGGGATCTTAACTGTTGCCTTAGACTTTATACTCAAACTGCAACATTTTATAGTTAAGGAACAACATCATGTCACAAACTTAACCAATAGACATGGCAAAATCAAGAGCATCAATCAGAAAGAAAGCTTGACTGATGTAGCATGCTGTTCATTATTATTATTTAGCTAAATAATCAAAATCCAAGCAGAGAAGAATGAAATAGGATGGAATGTCTTTTTTACCTATTCCCTATGCATTTTCGTTAGGTTGTTTATTCATATGAAGACTATCAGAACTATCATAACGGGCTGAATCCAGTCATACCTATCCGTCATATTTATAAACTCAATCCGCCTTTCGCCAAAAATTAATAATTTGATTGATGCAAGTCAACATTATTCCTTCTAGCTATAATTCATCATCAAATCATAAAAAAAAAATCCGAACTTACAACAACTACAAAAATACAAAAAGGGAGAATAAAAAATAAAGTTGTGATGAAAGGGAGTTGTACCTGCTGTAACTTAGAAGTTTGAATCAAGGGTTTTTTAACCAACCCTAAACCCTTGACTTGATTATTTATTACCCAGAGAGTTTACACAGGATTACAATGAAAGAGAGAATCAAAGTTCAATCTCACCAACAACATCACGTATACGTTTTGAGAATATCGATATGGAGGCTCTTGAATTCGAATTCGAGAGATTCAATTAAAGAAGTTCCACTGGAGTTACAATCACGGGTTTGTTTAATTGAGGTTGCGGGAGAAAATTTAATGAGCCTGTAATAGTCAGGACCGTATTTAGGTGGTCGTGTCCCAGAATATTGTGTAAGTTAGTCGAGTCATAGTAGCGTGTTTAATTAGTCGGGTCATCTAGGAGTTGAGCCTGTAGATTAATTGAAGTCTGTGACTTGCTGTTTTGTTGGTCGGGTCAAATCAGCCGGGGCCTACGGCCCCGGCCGTAGATTAGAAAATCTAGAGCCAAATATAGTCCCCGCGATAAAATTAGCATTGATTGGGTAGAAATCTTGAGGGTTGAACCTATAAGACTGACCCTGATGTTTTGTTGGCCCAATCAAATTAGACGCGGTTGTACCCTTAAATTATCTTTAAGCCTATAGGCGAGAGGCTCAACCTTTTTCGAGTTTTGTTTACTGTTGGGTCAGCCAGACAGTACTCTCACACGAAATTGTAGTCGAACCGTAATAATTGGGGTCGTGTTTAGTTAGTCTAGTCATAATAGCCGGGGCAACATATATTAAAAAATGCAGAGTCAAATGTAATCCCGTATTATAATTAATCGTGATTCAAATGTGATCCCATATTAAAATTAACCGTGATTAGGTTGAAACCTAAGAAGAGATCCCGATATTTTGTGGGCTTGATCAAATTAGCCGGGGCTGCCTGCTGTAACTTAGAAGTTTGAATCAAGGGTTTTTTAACCAACCCTAAACCCTTGACTTGATTATTTATTACCCAGAGAGTTTACACATGATTACAATGAAAGAGAGAATCAAAGTTCAATCTCACCAACAGCATCACGTATACGTTTTGAGAATATCGATATGGAGGCTCTTGAATTCGAATTCGAGAGATTCAATTAAAGAAGTTCCATTGGAGTTACCATCACGGGTTTGTTTAATTGAGGTTGCGGGAGAATTCATAAGTGATACTGACAGAATATCGGAGAAGTTTTTCTTTTTGAATATCCGACGATCAGGAATGTCCGGGAAAAACGCAAAGAGTTGCAATTTATCTGAGAAGGCCATCTTTCCATTGCCGGACATGATTGATTCTCTAAACCTGCAAAATCCCAAGGAAAAAATATACCAACTTTTACCAAAAATTGAACCTTAAAAAATCGAATTAGAAGCAGAAAAAGCTTACGCTGATAAAACCCTAGGAACATCGGAAATTAGGATCCAAAAAAAAAAGAAAAAAACAAAATAAACCCTACCCAAATCATCAAAATCTGGAGCTACAGTCGCAAAATTACACACACAATAAAAATCGAATGTCGAAAGCAAAGACGGCAGATAGAAATCAAATTCATAGCAGGGATTCTCGTTTATTTACCTGTTAAACAAATCACGGGGCTAGGAGAGAAAGAGGGAACTTGAATCAGAAGAAGAAATTAGCGAATCGCACACATAAGGAATGGTCGTTCTCCATTATTATTACAACGTTTTAGCTCTTCCAATTTGCAGAGACAGGGTTAGAACGTTTTAACGAAAAAAAGAAGTGAAGTCCCGAAATTGATTTTTATCTGCGTTAGAAACAATAAGAAAACATCGAACGGCCCCGAATTACTCCCGAGAATCTGGACGGACGCGATATATCCCTCGCCTAATGATATATCATGGCCACAGGATCTTCGATCCTACGGTCACCTTTGTCCCCCGAATTACATTTTTCCCCTCCCCCAGCAGCCTTTCCAGGCCACAGGATCGCCGAATCCGACGAACACGAATGACCCGGACACAACCACCACATTTCCTTAAGGGGGAGATATACTAGGTATCAAACCGGCCTGCGGCCGACGCTCAATCTTTTCTCTATTTTTTTCAAATCGAATATGGAGATTTACTTAAGTTTTTTTTATCGTTCATTTATTTGGTTGGTCGATCAATATCTTCTCATGCAATTTTAGTCTGTGTTCAAAACAGAACGGCTCCAATATTTAATTGGTCATTGTCATATTATATTGTGTTAGTTAGTCGGCTCACAATAGAGTGTTTAATTAGAAGGATCACAGTAGCCGGAAAGACGGGACCTTCAGCCCTGGTGATTGAGAAAATTTAAAAGCAGATATAGTGCCCAAATATTTAGTTGGTCGTGTCATATTATATTGTGTTAGTTAGTCGGCTCACAATAGAGTGTTTAATTAGTTGGATCATAGTAGCCGGAAAGCCGGGGCCGCGGTCGAGAAAATCTAAAAGAAGATATAGTGCCCAAATATTTAGTTGGTCGTGCCATATTATAGTGTGTTAGTTTGAAAAAAAAAGTTACAGTAATAAACTTTAAAATCAGCATAATTTAATTCATTTAGTGAGTAAATTGGCTTGAATAAGAAGTGATTTTCATGTGTTGAGTAATTTAGGTCCAAAATGAAAACAAAAAACCCAAAAAAACCTATATTGATTAACAAATTATTCATCTGATTAAATTCTAATTTCAGGGAGTACGGATGTACCTAAACAACTTTGAAGATTGCATAGACAGGTATGGAGTTGTTTTTTACCATCGATAAATTTAAGGGTGATCAAAGTAGCCGGAAAGCCGGGACCTACGGCCCCGGTGGTTAAGAAAATTCAAAAGAAAATATAGTGCCCAAATATTTAGTTGGTCGTGTCATATTACATTGTGTTCATTAGTCGGCTCACAATTGAGTGTTTAATTAGTTGGATCATTGGAGCCGGAAAGCCGGGACCTACGGCCCCGGAGGTGAAGAAAATTTAAAAGCAGATATAGTGCCCAAATATTTAGATGGTCGTGTCATATTATATTGTGTTAGTTAGTCGGCTCACAATAGAGTGTTTAATTAGTTGGATCATAGAGCCGAAAAGCCGGGACCTACGGCCCCGACGGTGGAGAAAATTTAAAAGAAGATATAGCGCCCAAATATTTAGTTGTTCGTATCATATTATAATGTGTTAGCTAGTCGGCTCACAGTAGAGTTTTTAATTAGTTTGACCATAGTAGCCGGAAAGCCGGGACCTATGGCCCCTGCGGTCGAGAAAATTGAAAAGCAGATATAGTGCACAAATATTTAGTTGGTCGTGTCATATTATCGTGTGTTAGTTAGTCGGCTCACAATAGAGTGTTTAATTAGTTGGATCATAGTCCCCCCGATGGTGGAGAAAATTTAAAAACAGATATAATTCCCAAATATTTAGTTGGTCGTATCATATTATATTGTGTTAGTTAGTCGGGTCACAATAGATTGTTTAATTAGTTGGATCATAGTAGCGGGAAAGCCGGGGTCGTAGAGAAAATTTAAAGGCACCTATAGTGCCCACATATTTAGTTGGATCATAGTATCCGGATAGTTCGGGAAGTAAGGCCCCGACCGTGGAGAAAATTTACAGGCAGATGTAGTGCCCACATTAAATTAGTGTGTTAGTTCGTCCTGTGTGTAATTATTGGGAGCATATTTAGTTAGTCAAGTCATAGAAGAACGTTCCCAATATTTAGTTGGCCGTGTCATATTATAGTGTGTGTTAGTTAGTCATGTCGTGTTTAAAATTAGTGTGCTAGTTGGTCCTGTATATAATAGTCATGAGCATATTTAGTTAATTAGGTCATAGCAGAACGGTCCCAATATTCACTCGGTCGTGTCATATTGTAGTGTGTTAGTTATCCGGGTCACAGTAGCGTGTTTTATTAGTTGGATCATAGTAGATGGATAGGTCCGGGGCCTACGGCCCCGACGGTGGAGAAAATTTAAAGGCAGATATAGTGCCCACATTAAAATATGTGTGTTAGTTGATCCTGTCTATAAGAGCATCTCCAATGCTAGGGGTGGAGGTCAAAAATACATGAAACATTAGATTTAATACTTTTTTGGGCTAAAATTTATCTCCAATGCTAAGGTCAAGGATAATAGAAAATCATGACATGACTGCCACCTCATACCAAGGGGTAAAGGAGAAAGTAATATCTTCACCTCCTCTATGACCCAAGGTCTATTGACATATCATTAATTCTTTGTCCCCCAACTAAACTTTCTTAATTAAAAAATATTATTATGGAAGTAAGACCTTGGCATTGGAGATGAAATTTAGGTAAAAAAAGTACTACATTTATTTGTTTAGTCATATGGGATTGACCCACAACAAAAAAGTGTTAATATGACCTCCACATGAGATGACCTCCACCCCTAGCATTGGAGATTCTCTAATAGTCGTGAGCATATTTAGATAGTCAGGTAATAGAAGAACGGTCATACATGACTTTTCTTATTTGTTCCGGCCGGGATCCATACCACAAAATATTTTTCATCAAATATTAGTTAGGTTGTAGACTGAATAAGTTTTCGATTATAATATATCACTCTTCTGAATGATGACATCCACTTTTATAATTTTTCATTATACAAAAAATATGCGAATAGATGCACATGATGATACATCCATGGACAATCATGTTATCCACATGCTATGTCTGAGATTCCAGAGCCACCTGTGATACTTATATGATATCATGTTATGAATTTCAAACTCAACGACTTGTAGTAACATGGCCAGGTCCCGTATTTGCTAATATTAATGGAAAACAAGTAATGAAAATAGGCAACATATACTACAACCAAATGACCCTAATGTATTTTAACATGTACCTAACAATATCGGGAGTCAAGCGAAGACTGAACAAACATCAAAATCCTGGAAGCTGCAACAATAGAGAAGACAGCATCTCTCGAAGAAACAGTGGTCTATTATACGCAAGTTGTAGTTATATTACCAAGGTACACATAGCCTGATGTTGCATCCAAAACAAATCACCATAACAATTGAACATCAAGAATGTGGCCAAGGGGTTTAGAACATGAAAAATGAATTTGGATTTATAAAGTCAAGAATCACTAACTGATGATGTACATCACAGATCTATTAATCAATGTACACTAATTAAAATACATTACAATGAACCATGATTTGGGTTTCCAGCTCAAGCAAAAGTAGACTCATGCCTATGGACAGTAGATAGTTGAATGACAAACCTGATTGATCCCTAATCATCGCCTGTCGACTTACTGTCCTTATTCTAGCAGAGGTAAGCATGTGTTAAAATTTCTTTATTATTTTTGTCAGCGAACAGCTATAACAACATAGGAATAAGCACTCAAAACGTAAGTTCAGATCAATGCGTACAGATTTATTTAAGCCAAATAGTACCCAAAACATAAGTTTAAATGCCTATAAACTTTGCAATGTTGGGTCACTGTTGCTTGCACAAAGACTTCAACCTATATGCCATTTGTGGGAGTCGAAGCCACAATTACATGGTTGAGGGACATGTGCTCTACCAGTTTAGCTAAGATAGCAAGCAAGTAAGAAATAATTGATTGCTATAACTACAGTAGGACTTGAACATTTCAAAATCCAAAATCTGACATGCCTACTTTGTTATATATCTCAAAAACAAATATGATATCAATGTTTATATGGAAAGGATATATGAATATGGATATTAATAACAATTTAAGAGTGGTATACGATTCCATTTTACCTCTAATGTAAGCGGCTAGATGCAGAGATTTTACATCATTGCATAACATGACAGCGCCATCAAGTCTATAGGAAATGATAACTGTTATTAGTTTAGAAGTATCAAAGGGAATCAAAAAGACAATTCGGGTTTACTTACATTCCATCATAACAGGTCTGGTGATGGTGGTGATGAAACCAACTATCGATTCTTCATTCTTCTAAGAAAAAATCAGTTTACCCAACCACAAATTCTAAATCATATAATCTCAGCAAGTTGGATTTATTCATATGCACTTGTGTGTTAATTGGTCAGAACCTAGACGTGAATACTGATGGTGTCCATGGAGCCATTGATAATCTGAGTGTTTAAGAAAATAATTATGTGAAGTTGTGAAACACCTGCAAACAAAGAGAATATACATTCACGAAACCTAAAATAATAAGCCTGAAGTATATTCATAACGAACTTGTATGGTTCAACCAAAATCTTTAATACCATAAAACTAAAGTAGTATGACAGTAAACACAACCTGGCGTGATTCGAACACGCAACCTTATGACATGGAGTCAGACACGCTACCATTGCGCCACAGATTCAAACTTGTGCACATAAATCTTGGCTTAATTTAATCACATATGACCTAAGGTTACATAGAATACACATCTTCTACCTTTAAATGGTGAAATAAAAAATAAAATAGCCTTACCCTTCATTAGAAAGTTATAAAGAACATAAATGCTTCTAACAATAGTTTAAGAAGTACTTTGTTCTTTGAAGAGCTAAAGTAGGGTACTGAAATTAAGTATTTTAGTTGATTTAAGAAGTGTTACATAACATGTAGGACACACCTGGTTCACAACATATGGTTCACATCCTTGATCAATATTTCATGCACCTAATATCCTGGAGCAAAAACCTAACCAAGGTATCCATATCCTGGAGCAATAAACACGCGGAAGGAAAACAAATAATATGCTGCTGAGCGAACTTCAGGCATGCATTCTCTCAAAAACATGGCATATCTTTCAACACACTCAGATCAATTGAAAGTATTTTAATTGGTTTCAACATCTCCCAAAAACTGAAATCTAAATTCCAAGAAAAAAGAGGCTCACCAAAGCAAGGAAAGGATGACATAAAAACGAAAAATACCTCTGAGAAAAGATAAGAATTGACGAAGTTTGTATTGCATGAAACATTCTGCTACATGATGGAGACGTCCATTTTTTGTTCGGGAGGCCCTGATTTCCAATATTTTTGAGAGATTTGTTCGTCATAAAGGTTATACTCAATCACGTCTGAATTTCTGACCAATACCTGTACATGGAGAAAAAGAAAGAGAATCAATTTTCAGTATACCAAGCATCGTAAGTTACCGAATTAAAAAGAAGAAAAGTCACGTATCAGGTTGCTTTATGATAAATTCTTTCTTGTTTTAATACATGGAATGATAACCAATTAAGTAAAGAATAATAACCCAGTTGAACATAGGTAAAACTCTATGGGTTAATATTAAGAAAATTTTAACAATAATCTTATTGTTTCCATGGAAACAACTGAAATCTGAGAAACATGGAGAAGTTACATGCATACATTTGTTCCCCTACATACTTAAGTGAACTGTTTAACCACCTACTAAGGCCACTATTATCTAAATACATATTCAAACCTAGAAGAAACTATTTTACTCAAATTGAAACTCCAAAGCATAACCAAAGTAATTAAGTTAAATAACCAATACCAAAGTCAGATAACACAAAAAAAGCCAGAGTTTTATTATTTCTTCAATGTGGGGCAGAGCCATTAACCATGAAGAATTCTAGATAAGATAGAAGTCAGAGAAGAGATAGCAGTAGAAATCTGTAGGTGCTGATAGATAGTTTTGAAAGCAGCAAATCCAATTGCAAGATGTCTGAACAACTTTTTCTTCTTCAGCAAAGCTTCAAATGATTATACTATATTAATTAACATTGTCTGAATGTGTAATCCAACTGGAAAAAAAAATCTAGACTGCCAGAATTTTATTATTTTTTCCATGTGAGGCAGAACGATTAACCATGGACCAATTCTAGATAATCAACCAAAATAGTAGTCAGAGAAGAAATGGAGGCATCAAGAAGAATACTGAAACACCTAATGAGTGACTGTGACAGTGAAATAATTATAGATGGAAAGGGAGAGAAGTAGGACCTCATGAAGGGGAATGTTTATTGCACGTTCTACTTGTATTCATTAAGGGAAACATGTTGAAAATCAACCCCTACTGACCTTAATTAGCAGCTATGAGCTTCAAACTCATGTGGATGCATGTATTTCCTCGAGTAGTTCCAAAATAAATTAGACAGCAACTGAATTTAATCAGGGAGTTAAAGTAAAACGTTCTGCTTATATTAAGGGGAACATGTACAAAATAAACGCCATCAATTATCTTCCCTCTCTCTTTCAGGAATTTATCACTTTACCTGACAACACAAAATCAAAATGACACCGCAAACACTAAAAAAAATCAAAAAAGAAGTATTGATTCCTGACATGCTCACTACGGTAGTCTTGCAAGGATTAACCAATCGGCGTAAAAGAAAGCAGCAACATTACTTATACAATCACAGAAGTCTCCTAGCAACATCTCTTTCATATGAAAAAATTAAGCCACAATCCCCTTCAAATTAAACACGTTGAAGAATACAATGATATAGCTCTAGTTGAACATTATAGCTATTTAGAAATGCTTCAGATGTACAAAAGAACTTATACATGGATATTGGATAACCTAAGGTATAATTATTAGGTGCTGGCTAAAAAAATATAAAGGGATCAATTATAATTTCATAATCCCATATCGGCAACTTCTCCCCGTTCATGTTCAAGTCACTCTTAAATTACTGATTTTTGAGTAAAACAAATCAGAAAGATAACTTGCATGCAACGATCTTATTTCTGGTTCAACAGAGACATGCTGAGGCGCTAACCTAGGCAGAAAATATTAAAGAAAGCCCTACGTAATATGAATCTAATCAAAATGAATCTTATAGTTGGGTCGATTTGCATCACAGACCAATGGTGGTGCATCAAAAGCATTTGGAACAGAAAACAATCAAAACAACTGAATGAAAAGAGATAAGCAAATGACTAAAATAATGAAGCCTGAAGTTGCAGAGTTATGACTCTAGTCTAAAGACTGATCATTTGTACCTGAATAAGTTCTACAACTAAGGATTTTGCTAACAAAATCTTAGATGTCTCTCCTAGGGCAATCTGACATCTAAGAGTTCTTATACCTGAATTCGTTGACATCGACACCTTAATTCTCTTTCAAATCCTGAACGAACTCATGTTTTTTTATGGAACTTTCATACAAACTCATGGAATCTTTCATACAAAAACTGTTAAATTATGTATCAGCTAATGAATTGCTCTAAGATAATCAACTTCTCCTCCTACATTGCTTGCAAACATAA
This sequence comes from Papaver bracteatum, assembly GCA_023529315.1. Lineage (NCBI taxonomy): Eukaryota > Viridiplantae > Streptophyta > Magnoliopsida > Ranunculales > Papaveraceae > Papaver > Papaver bracteatum. Next base: position 357,994 of record JAJJWX010004824.1, read on the forward strand.
AGCACATAAAGAATACAAAATTCAAAATTAAAGAATTCAAGGCTTCTGCCCAACAGGGGAGAAGATCCGTAGTAGCAGTAAAAGAAAAACATGTGTAGTTATGAAGCAGATAGTTTGTTACTGCTTAGATAGAGAAAGCATAGGAGACTTACTAAGTTCTTTCCTGACCACCACCTTGAGACCCAGTACTGTAGAACATTCCAGCAGGTTTGCTAGCCAAAGATTGTGTTCTCCATGGATCCCCTTAAAAAATTAATACATTGCATACTCTGACTACGACATCATTATGAAATATGGTTACACCAATGAGGTATCAATATCCATGTCTTCGTGATAAGGAATCTATACATAATGACTATCCCGGCCAATAGATGAGTAAAAATTGTAGTAAAACAAAAACTGCATCCAGAGGTTTCCCCACCTTCAACCCATGTAATTTCGGATTCTTAATCAAGAAAGACATTATTAAGATCCATAATCATGAATAAATCTACAAAATTAACCAAATATAAAAAAGAATCAAGCGTTTGATCGAAAGTAACTAATATGAAATTGAGATAAAGAGTTCGGATTTAATATTACTGAAAAAGACGGATTAATGTCAGCAAGGGTTCCAAAATTAGGAACCAATAGCAGCTCCTCTGATGTCTGTAAGAACTTCTTTCAACATCAACCGAATCACAAATTTACAAGATGAAAAGACATGAACCTGAAATACAAAACCTTAAACTAACTAAGCACAGAAATTATATTCACCATATACATAGACCTCAAGCCCATGATTGCCAGTTCTCAATTCCGACACTCCTTCCAGTTAGGCCTCTTTGTAACTTCCACATTTGTCAAGCTTCTCTGAATCAACATAATTTCAAAGATCATTAGCAAACATAATTGGGTGAATTTGGACAGGAAGATATGGATAGTTTGGTCGAGCTTACCAGAGGTTCTGGATTATCTTTTCATGCATCATAAACTCCTGGCTATTAGGTTTCGTCATTGACTAGGCATTTACAGGGCAGGTCAATAAACCAATAACCTCTGTAGAGACCAATGATCAATCGTGTGTAAGTTTTTTCTTTTCCAATGATCATATGTATATAAAAAACTATGTGAAACCTGTAACGGTGCATAGTACCCCCAAATCAAACCGCAAATAAAGATCAAATTATGAGATTAATTTACTTATCCGAAGTAAGAGATCATTATAAACAGAAGAAAATAATACAAACTCTCACTATACCTACCACTACTAAATCTAATTTTATATAAAAAAACTATAGCAAGGACCGAAATTTCCATTCTAACCTAGAACCAAAACCTCTTAAAGACCATAAGAATAATCCCATCGAAACTAATCATCCATATAAATATCTCAATTCTTGATACTCGATTAAGTTGAAATATGAGCAATAGTAAAATAAAATTTATGTCCAGCATTAGTCTCCTTATCATCTCTATCTTTTGCAAAATTAATTGTTAAATCCTTCAACTTAGGTTGCACGATTTACATCCCAAAATTGGAAAATTTCGATTAGATCAATTGAAAATATAACAATCTGATATCAAGTAAGGAAGGAGTTTAAATTTAATACCGACGAATAAAGGGTGATCGCGGTGCCTTCAAATACCAGATATCAAAATCTAGCAAGACTAACCAAAATTGTGAGGTTAGGCATAATAATCAAGAAGATAAGAGCCATAGTTTGAAAGCTGCTAGACTCAAGAAATTAAAAGCACATAGAGCCATAATTCATTCTCAGGAAAAGGTAGTTGCTTTAGTTTATCAGATGCAACACATAGTTGCCCCTCTTTCTCAAATTGTCTGTCATATTTTTCGCTGGAAAACTTAGCATCACTCCAAATCAGACTATCACAATCAAGGGGGAAGTAAATTTGCAACCCATAAACACTATACTGATAAACACACTGCTAATAAAAGTCCTCGTGACCTTTCTAAATACGATAAAATAAATAACCCATTAGGACCATAAAATTTATCGTGACCTTTCCACTAATCCAGAAGTCTTTATCATGAGGACCTCTTCGTCAAATGAGTATGATCACAAATCTTTAGAAAACGATAAATCTTTACAAATCTTTATTTATGATCAAGTAAGATCAACAGCTCAACAGAAAACGACAACAACACTAATTATACCTTCAAAGATTATCTAATGAGTACTTTATATCTGTACTAATATTCCAGGTTACATCTCATGAGGCCATCCAATAGTTACATCAAGTAGTCATATTGGGTCCCTCAAAATTTGTTTTTCCTCAGAATTTGGATCGCACCGAGATTTAGTCACATATGTAACAATTTTTAAAGAGTTGGATAACAATTAAAAACAAAAAAGTTTGAAATTCTTACTGTAATGATTTTACAACTTGAAAAACCCTTTCCGGAGATGAGCTTGGTAGTTGGTAGCTAGTCTGTAATAATAGGAAGTGAAACAAAAACTCAATCACATGAATTGTCCAGCCTTATGATACCAACCCGACCCGGCAAAAATGTATAAATTAGTTCTTCACATGTATAAGATTAGGTAATTAAACAATAACCCTAAGAGATGATAACAAATAAAACCTAAGAATCCAGAGAGACCATAATCCGCTGCAATATATCAATAAGAAAAAGAAATCAATAGAAAATTAATCATGGAAAGTATGAAACTGACCCTGATTGGAGAAAAGCTTTTCAGCACAATGATCTTTCAACCAACAACCTAAATATGCCTACACCAACAGCCTTTATGAATCTTATTAATCGTAATTCAATATTCAATAAGACGAATCAAAAACTAAATTGACATTACCGCCAATACAGTAAATATTCAATCAATCGAAAACCCTAATCAAATACATGAAAATAAGCAAATCACAAACAGAAAATTAAACAGAATCAAATTCAAAAATCCCCAGTTACAGCACAGCTCGATAAATCCCAAATTACGGTTAGTCGGTTTATTAGATATGAAATATGGAGTTTGACGAAATCCCCAACAATTACAGCACAGCCCCAAAGTTGTTGTTTTTCATTGAGATGATTCGATTGAAACAGATAAACATATGAAATTAGGGTCGGAGGTTAAATTCAAAAATCCCCAGTTACATCACAGCTCGAGAAATCCCAAATTACGGTTAGTCGGTGTATTAGATATGAAATATGGAGTTTGAAGAAATCCCCAACAATTACAGCACAGCCCCAGAGTTGTTGTTTTTCATTGAGCTGATTCGATTGAAACAAATAAACATATGAAATTAGGGTCGGAGGTTAAAGAGAAAAGAGGAGAAACATATGAAACAGATAAACAGAATCAAATTCAAAAATCCCCAGTTACAACACAGCTCGAGAAATCCCAAATTACGGTTAGTCGGTGTATTAGATATGAAATATGGAGTTTGACGAAATCCCCAACAATTACAGCACATCCCCAGAGTTGTTGTTTTTCATTGAGATAATTCGATTGAAACAGATAAACATATGAAATTAGGGTCGGAGGTTAAAGATAAAAGAGGAGAAAAGATTAGTTGTAAGTCTCCGAATAACAGTTAATCTATCTACTCATATCCATTCTTCAGAGGAATCGTTATTGTTGAGTTACAGTGAAGGCGACGGAGAATCAATTCGAAGTCAAAAGATAAATCCGAGGGAACAATGATTCTTTTTTTTTTTTTTAATATGAGTTTTCTTTTTTTAGTTCTTCTCGTGATGGTCGCAATTAGGAAACAGAATCCACGGACCCGAAAGTCTCTAATCTACGGGCCAGAACCACTCTCGATAAAAAGAAAAGTAGACAAAATCCGACGAGTACGAATTACTCACCAAATCCCACGGTCGTCTTTGTCCAGGACATAACCACCACTTTTCCTTAACTTGTGTCGTAACGTCACGGGCCATGATGTTGGTTCATTTTTAATATATCGTATAATTTGTGCCCCTAATACTTATCAACTCCTTATGATTTAATATGTGTTTGTTATAAAAATAGTTGGGATTTTCTTCTCTTTTTTTCTTTGTTTTTTCCTTTAATATTTTACCGCCGGAGATTTGCTCAAACGAAAGAAATATAATCTTAACTTCCAGACACTTTTTTATTTAGGTTCATTGCTTATAATGAGATAATGCTCTACATGAACATGGAAGTTTAAATATTTTTTGGAAATATATGGTCAACAATGCTCATCTCAGTGAAATCAACTAATCAATATCATCCATAAAAGCCTCCACATGCTCCTATTTCGCTCCAGATGACTCATTTATCATGGTCATGTTGTCGATCCTCCAAATAGGCATAGAATAATATATTTTTGCATCAGACTAATGATACAAACTATCCAATGTGACATGATTTTCCTGTAATTTTTCAACACCCATTAGATGACAATGTTTAAAATGTGTACCCATTACCCTTTCGAAGGGATCGTATATATGCAAACCTCTGCCATTAAATCTTCAACAAAGTATTGTTCCCAGCAATTCGTCTTAACAAAGGCTTTGGTAACTTCAAAAGTCTTGGACATATTGTCACTTCCGTATGTTCCTACCTTCACTTGGAATACAATCTGGCAACACATTACCTCATAAAGAACCTTGAACACATATTGTACTCCCTGATCCTATTTCAAATTAATAGGTTGTCAATAGATCCTTTACCAAAAGTTGACATATTATACGTTGAATATTTATAAAAAAAAGATTTATGGTATTATGGATCGTTGCTTTCTAAGATTGTAGTTTTCAAAATTAGCCTCTTCAAGTCCCACGGATTTCTAAGTTTATATATCTTGCTTGTTTTTAATATTTTAGTTAGCCATATTATGTTTGTTACTAACTTTAAACTTGATGTCATCTTGTACTGTGAACTTTATGCGATTTCAGAATCGAAATAGTTATACTTCTTTCATTCGTATCAAGTAATCCATTGTATATCCCAATAATTCTTCCACAACAATTCCTTTCTTTTATCGTTTCCGGACCATCAGTAGCCATTATTGTTAAACACAATCTGTCTAATTTTTGTTGATGTTATGTATTTACAATGTTCATTTTTCTTAAATAAATAGATTGTGGAAAAACTAAAAAAAAAGTACATACGTATTACATTGGGTATAAGTTACTATATCCAATATACTCCGGAACTGCTTCTGGTGCCATGTTTCCTCAAATTCCTCATTGCATTCTAGACAGTACATGCAACACTAATCATTTGTGAAGTGAGATATTTGCGCAAGTGTGGTCAATGTATCCCTTTCCTGTAATAATAATAACAACACGTCAATTTTTTTCAAGGCATCCAGTTGTAAATGATGTGAATCTAATAGATTTGAATTATACCTCATCTTAGATATCACCTTCTTCTCACGTAACATAGCAATTGAGGAAGGACAAATCTTGACCACTCTTTACATTGGCAGAGTTAACCAAACTATATTTTGCAATTGTCTTACGTGAAACTTATTATTAATTCATATTTTAGTTAGCTCCTATCGAAGCCGATCTAATTAGTCCTATAGAAAGTTAATCTTAAATTTTTGACCTTATCTCTTCCCCAATAATTTTTATCGTATACCTCAATCTTAGATATCACATTCTTCTCACATAACATAGCAATTGATGAAGGACAAATCTTGATCACTCTTTACATAGGCATAGTTAGCCAAACTATGTTTTGAAATTGTCTTACGTGAAAATTATTATTAATCCATATTTTAGTCCGCTCCTATCGAAGCCGATCTAATTAGTCCTATAGAAAGTTAATCTTAACTTTTTGACCTTATCTCTTGACCAAATTATTGAAGTATTCTCAGTCATTTTCTTCTTTGTGTGATCTACCCATCTGTGTCTACTCTACCTTCTAACCCAGTGAATGAAACCTATACGTATTGATCCGTAATTTGATATTGTTGATTTGTCATCAAGAGGTCGCATGATTTGAGAACGTAAAATATAAAAAATATTCTATAAACATCGGAGGAGAAATTTAGATTTATGATTTAGAGTTTTTTATGATGATTTTGATGAACAAACATAATTTTCAAACAAATATTTTAGAATGCAAATACATTTTCCCGGTCAATAAGGTTTTGTATCGGGAATTGATTGAAAGTTGTTGTCTTAGGAGGTAGTTGTCGCGAAACAACTCGACATTGATGGTCTTTCAGGAAAAAGAATGTAATAGTACTTGAGAGAGCAGTAATGTTCTCTTACGCGGGTACACCAATTGCCTTTATATAATACGGGTGATCGAACAGTACATGATCATATTTTCTTATACGTTCCGGTATCATCCTCGAAATCTTTGGTTTTTATCCTTATCAGTCGTGCTAAAAACAACTAATTACATCTTTCACAATACAATGTTGCATGTTTTGTGAAGATTATTTTTTTACTTTGTCAATAAAACTCACTAAAAAGCAAAAACTATTATTATACACTACTATTACCAACTCCCACCACCATAAAAACCATCCACCGCCACTGTTTCTTCCACCAATAGTAATGTTACCACCTCCACCATTCACAAACACCCGCCACCGATTATACTAACCCTACTTCCACTACCACCATTAGAATTAATATAGTTTTTAGTAAAATAATTTATTAATAAAATTATGTATTTATGTTAGATTATTAAAGGGACATTTATAATAGAAATTTAATTAATCATTATGAACAATCAATGTGACACTAATTAATAAAATATTTAAAAATGGTTAAGTTGAACAAACCCCAGCGGTAAATTTATCTTTGCCAAGGACAAATCCTGACCACTCTTTACATAAACAAATCGATAATAAATAATTTTATATGTTCAGATCTTGATTTGTGTCGTTCGTTTAGTTATTACATAACATGGCAATTGATTGCACCAGTTTTTTTAAAATGAACATGTGTTTTATCGAGTTTATTTTAACATTAGAATGATCAACCACGTTTTATACTTTATAATATAACGATACACATTTTGTGGCGTTACGAAATTAGAATAATATGTTTTTGTTCACCAATACCCCCCCACCATAAAACTATATGAATCCACTTTTTTATCCACTACCACCTAGTGGCGGAGCCAAGGGTAGACTAACCTGGCTCTAACCCCTTAAGTTTTTAATAACTACATAAATTTTTTAGTTTATTCTATAAATAGTACTTTGTCCATATATATTTATGGTTGAATCTACCAAAGTTTACATTTTCTTTTAAAAAAAAATAGGCCTCCTCAATGTCAATTTTTGACCCCACCACTGTCGTCCATCCCATATAGGTTGTTGGACGCAATTCTAATTTTCAATCACAAATGCCATTATGAGGTTTAGATTGAACAAATTTTTTTCAATTGATTAGTTTCATTAATTTTTTTTCCGTGTATATATATTTTTTGTATTGCAATCAATTTTATTTTAACATTAAAAAATCATGATTTATACGATATAGTACCAAAGATAACATGGGTACAATTTGGGTGATCCAACTAAGATCATGAAAATATTTTCTTGTATGATATCATCCATGAAATATATGGTACCTTCCTTTATCAAAAGTGTTAAAAACAACCAACCACATCTTCCACACTACGATGTTATCGATGTTGTAACGACAAACATAAAATTAAAATTGTCCATCACTACTCACCAGCATTCACTGTAACTACTTCTTCCACCACAAACCAGGGGGGGAGCCAGGATTTTGAGGAGAGAGGGAGAAAAAATTCTTGGCAAGCTGGATACATGTGAAAAATGGACTTTGTATCCCATTTTGCGATAAAAGAACAAAAATAAATATAATTGTGCTTGGCGCCACCATTAACCACCACTAATCTTTCGGCCTCCACCTCTTCTACTACTCATTTTCGTAGAAAATGTCTATTGATATTATTTATCAAAATTACTTATTAATAGAAATAAATATTATAATTAATTAAGAAAACATTTATAATTAAAAAATGATTAGTCATTTATTATGAGCAATTAGTGAAACACTAATTAATAAAACACTTTATAATGAATAGATTATTTATTATGTGCAATTAGTGAAACACTAATTAATAGACCAATTATGGTATTTAAGTTAAACAAACCACCACTGTTTGTTTATCTTTTCTATCAATTACAACCAAGGTGGAACAATGTTTAGAGGCCACTCTTATGACACAATAGGTGATGAGTTCGAACCTCCCCCGTTATAATTTTTGAAATTCAATATCTTGACTTGAGTATTCATTTTTCATTCATAATATTGGAATTAACACCACGTGTGCGACTTGTAGGGTGTGGCAGGGAGAACCACAACCTTTGATTTATCTTTCCCACGGCCAAATCCTGACCACCACTAACAAAGGAAAACTTAGCCTAGATTTGTTTTGTATTCTTGATATATATATATTTAAAGTAAAGATATATACCTAGAGCATGGCGAAGGGCGTCGATGTTGCCGAGCTGAGCAGCCTCAGCTAGAGCACGAAGATGTGCAAGAGTTTTATCAGTATTGATATATCCATCTCGAGTTCTTCTTCCCCGAATATACCTTCTTCTTCAAGTCCATTAGGTCTAGCAGGAACTGCCATTTTTGATTTTTTTTCTTTTTTTAATATGTGTGTATAGTATACAGATTTTTAGAGAGCGAGAATGAGGTTTTTGATGAAAAATAACAGTGACTTATTCACATGCTCAAAGAAGCAGAAGAGGTCAAGGAAATTTTGAGCCGAAAATTCTTGCGACGTTGACTTAGTCAAGCTTGAAATCTTCTTCGTTCTCCAGTTCAATCTACAAATTTTTTCTACAATTTATTGAAATAATGATATTCTCCTCCTAATTTCAATCTTTACTTCTGTCTTTTATTCACTAATTCTTAACTTATTTTTCCAATTGAAAATTTTCTAAGTTATGCCCTAATTCTAAAAATTTCAGCCCTCTCTTAATATTCAGTATCCCCTATTTTTAATCTATCATGTTATTTAAAATCCACTAGTTTGGTTTTCTTCAATCTTTCTCTAATCCTCCAACTGATTTGTTTATGGGTATTCTCATGGGTACCCATCCTACCTCCATGTAGTGGGTATGTGATAAGACCATGTTTTATGGAACATGTCAACGATGTTGACCCGATGCTTCACTCATATTTGGCATATATGGTCAAGTCTCTCAAGATTGTGGAAGCCACCTTGGCTAGCAAGTGAAGGGTGCAGCGACCACACAAGTCCAATGGAGGCACAAGGAATTGGATAAGTATAAATTATTTATTATTAGAGATAATATATTTATTTAGGTATTTTATTATATTTTAATTATTTTATTTAGAGTTTATATTTGTTTGGAATGGTATTTTAGGAGTAGTATTGTTTTCTTGTTTTCCAAGTAATATAGCCTATAAATAGGCCTTATCAGTTGATTAATCATAACAAGAAAATTATTAAGAAATTTGCTACCTTTTGGTTTATTGATTTCTTTAAATCATGACCTTTTGAGCTTGATCTGCTGGCCGTTGAATAAGAAACAAATCGTTTCTTATCAGTCTGACAGAAAATGTAAACTTCACCAAAGTATACATCGTGCAGTTGAGAATCGAAAGAGAGGTAGGACGAAGTTTCTAAGAACGCAAAATATCATATGAAGAGGTAACAGTACGCAACAAAGTTTCTTACCCTTTAACTATCATTTATATTGTTGAGCTTATGCTAATTTGATATACGCTAGTATAATATTTGGGGATGTAAATATCTTGTATGGGTAAAGGAGAGAGGCTAAAGAAAGAAACGTTCCTATGCCTGCTGGGGCAGTAGACAAAGCGCGTGGTAAGCCGACACCAGCACCCTCTGCGCTTATGGCATAAAGAAATAAATAAAGAAGCCATCTCACGATAAACATCAATCTAGACACCTCCGAGAAGAATAGCAAGATGCAGTGAAATTCCATGTATGTAGGCTGCTGTCTTATTAGAGAGCAAGGAAATTAGGAATGGCCTAGGACTATGAGCCTCATTTCTTGGATGCTTGATAATCGGAGGTTAATTAAGATCAGTATTTTCCTAACAGATTTAAACTTAGCGCAATGGCCTAGGACCATGATCCTCATGTTGTTTAAACCATTGCGCAAAGTTTGTTGTTTCCTTCTAGATACATTATCACCAATTCCAACTTGCAGCTCTTCCTGGTATTTGCTACAAATCAGATAATACATACTTAATTTTACATTCAAAGAATAAGATTGATTTATACGGTAAAAAAGAATCGTAATGAAAGCGAAATTGAAAAGGAGTCACTTACACGAAGTATATATGGCCGAACTTCAACACAATTACTCAAGACATATGATTGAGCCTTGTCAATCTCTTCTTTTGTCAACATTTTAACAGGGTCTCGACCAATTGGATGAGCATTCTGAGTGAAAACTGAGAGCCCTCTATCAGGTTGAGCTGAGTTTACTCCATTGGTGGGTGTTCCCATTCCTACATAGGCCAACAATTAACCACTTAAAATCATTCTTAAACTTTTGATTTTTGTTATAGGGAAAGATGATTTGTTTAGAGGGAAAGCTAAATTTGTTTGACTATGGTATATTTATTTTGACTTTAAGTCATTAAAGGGGAAGAATAAAATATTGTCTTTCCCCTTAACATAAAACCTAAGTTTACCATTTTACCCTCAACTTAATGTTTTGTGTATAAACCATGAGTGAACCAATCATACTTTCCTCATTCGGTAACACTAATTCAATCGCTCTGATTGGGGCGATTGTAAATCGATTAAACAAGAAGAAAATCCATTGTTATTGTCAAATATCAAATACATACTATCCAAGTAAAAACGGTAGTACTGTTTCTAGTATACAACTTTTACAATTTTTCACAATCATGAAGAATCTCTAATACAAGAACATCTGCAAGAAGGATAAGAACATGTGAATGAACGGGTATTAACCTACCCAACCCAAGGATTTCATTTTTGACATCTATGAAACTTTTCCGTATATGTTCCTGAAGAGTGATAGAAAGCAGTGATATATTGAGAGTAGACATCCAACCTTTCCCCATACATAGCTCTTGAAACACATTCAGATGAATAAATTAATAAGACACAAACATCCTAAATCTTAAGATGCTTTTGGAGTACATCAGCTACACATTTCTTAACATTTATATTTTCGGCACATTCCCTTAAGAGCCAAATTTATACAAGTCAAAATACGATGCCCTAGGCAACAATCACACAACCAACAATTCTTCTTTTCTAATTCAGACACCCAAACAGTACCATGGAGTTTCCTCCCTGAATCCTTGTTACCGAATGATTAAAATCAAACACAACTTGAAGAAAAAAAATAAAAATGTAGTGGGCATGCGCATGGGTAAAAAAAAGTTGTCGTCATGCAATTTCACATAATGACAAGACATTAGAGCACTGTGGTGTCTATAAATCGAAAATGGGCGTAGTTCGTAAAGAAAAAACTGAAATAACAATAACAAACACTCTGCAGGCTACTGAACAATGTCAAGAATTTGTAAAATCCAAGATTTCTTAAGCATCCAAATTACATTTTAAAGAAAAAACCTCAATGGGTCGGACCTAAAGAAATTAATTCAATCAACAATATAAAGTAGATGACTCGGACCAAACAACGAGCAACTCAAATGCATAAATGGAAGGTTAGCAAAATCCAACAATCTAAATAATAAAAGTCCTGAATTGTTTCATTTGAAGGTTGATGCTAGAGAAATTAAAGATTACTCACATCGATGGCCTTATCTAAATTGCCTTTAAATTGAAACAAAAGAGGAAGCAATTAGATAAATCCTTTAAGAAGAAGCAAACAATCTTGTCATGTTGATGAAACTTTTAGGTGGGGTTCTGAATTTTTGTTGATTGAAATATTAAGTTGGCGATTGTCAAGAAGGGTATCGACTTGATTTCGCAATGTTATCAAAAAAAAAAAAAAAAACTTTGATGAAGGACGAGTAATGATGATGGAAAGAAGATTATGTTGAGATGCTTAGATTTTGGTCAGAGGGTAATTTGGTCGTATGAGTAATTTTTAAAACTAAATTTTATTTAGTTAGTTCCCCTTATACATAGTTTTAAAATATAAGCTTTCCCCTTAAAATTCTTTCCCCCTAAATATATCATCTTTCCCTATAACAAAAATCAAACTTATATGCTAATAATCGGGTAAAACAAAATAGACCTTCAGAGTTTTTCCAGACTCTTAACGAAAAAGAGCATATTCTTTGGTACATTATCGAACTAATTCATAGAATGCAACTACATAAAACACATTACAGATAAAGGATTCGTGTGATGTCAAGCAGGAAAAGAGAATTAGATGTTAAGTTCATATTAGCATCCGAAGTTTAGCTGAAACAAAGGAATGTCTTAGTTTTTTAGTCGTTTCTCGCTACAGTTTGAGTGGTTTCTAAATGTACCCAAAATTCATCAACAATAGACCTAACTAAAGTGTGGGGTTTTAAGAAATTTCAAGCAACCCTACATTGAATTAGTAGCAAAATTTCACCTGACCTAGCTTCATTCAAAAATTAGTAACAATACTAAAACCTACTGAAGTGAACTATCGCGCACATAAACAGTAATCAAATCATGCAAGAGATCAAACAAACTTGCAATTCTAGGAGGAAAATCACAAAAGAGAGATCTAATTTGCAGAAAACAAGAGCAAAAGGGCAGAGATTTTCAGTCTCCAACACGATTCATTCGACCTAGCTAGCTATCCACAAAAATCAAACAAAATAATCAGTATGAAAAATACCCAAAATGAAAAGTCACTGAGATAGAAAGAGAGTGTCCTATACTTTGTTCTTTGAGAGCGTTTGGGCTTTAGGTGGACCGATTGGTATGCTCCTTCTGTCCCTACAAATTACAAAAATGATACTTTCATTTGTCTGCACAATTTTCAAGGAAGCTATTATTGGGGTCACATTCCAATAGAGGAGCTTAATTTGGATATTTAGTGGTCAAAAATCTAGTTATGGGGTACTCTTGATTCAATAGCAATTGTCTAAATTACCTTTAAATTAAAATTAAAACTTAAAAATATAAAACCTAATCTATTCTTCACAGTAACTCCTGCTCTTCAAACCGTAAATAGTAATCAACATCTCAATCAACCCCAACATCATCCTCAACAACCGATTCAATCAACTAAAGATTCAGAATTTCAAACTCCTCAACAACAACCCATGGTGTATCTTAGGTATTAATCGACAAAACCATCTTTTTTTACTCGTTTTTATGCTTAAAATAAGTTAGATTGATGAAGTCGAATTGAAATTAGGGTTACAATCACTACAAGAAAACCGATCTCTAGTGAAAAACACAATACAAACGCAAGAGGTTATTTTTAAACGCTACATCCCTCTAGCGGCCAAAATTATGTAGTCGCATTGGTGTCGCAAGAAATCATGTGACTAGAGGTTCTCAGCGACACTGTTGTCGCTCGAGATGTCTTGCTACAATAATCAACGGCTGTAATACTAGACCGCCATACACTTCCAGCGATTGGTGCATTTTAGTCATATGGTTGTAACTGAAGATTTATAGCTAGTTAGGTACCATTAGTTACACATTACTCTCAAAACATGTGATGTGACTAACTAGCGGCTACCTATATGTTGAAGCACGAAAGGTTCAACGACCATACTTAGGTTGTAGCACAAGAGGTTCGGCGATCACATTGTTGTTGAAGCATAAGAGGTTGTGCGAGTACATGTTCTTCATGGCATAAAAAGTTTAGCGGCGACATATAGGTTGAAGCACGAGAGGTTGAGCGAATAAATTTTGGTTATGGAACAACAGGTTCAGCGGCTGAATATTAACTGACGCACGATAGGTTCATCGAATACACTAAGGTCGTCGCACAAATGAAGCACAAGAAGTTCAACGACTGCATTTATGTCGTAGCATGAGAGGGTCAACGACTGCATTCTGGCTGAATCTCAAGAGGCTACATTTTATGATATTCATATTTAGTTGCAATGGGCTACGAGATACCGTTCATGCTACTGAATCCGACCACTGAATATAAATTTAGAAGTTCAACGAGAAACAATTATATATAGAGATGTATGGATGTTCAAAACATCTAACATAATAATATTCAAACAAAAGATGTAACATGCTTGCTATATCCAAAATATACATATCCCACCGAGTGATTAAGTTCTAACTAGAAAGCTATGCAAAGATTCCATATCTAGTAATGGTAGTCTTGCATTTATTCTTCATCCTCTTCTACTTCATTATGCTCCCGAATTCCTCATCATTTCGATAATGACCTTCATGATCCTTTATTTCTTCATCTTCATGAAATTGTCCTCGTTGTTTCACTATCTTAAGATCATCATCCCCATAAAAAGCACATTCATTGAAATTGATGAATTTAAACCCCTTTGTTTCATCATCTTCTTGTTTAAAGCATCAAGTAGTTATTCTCAGTTCCAGATCCTAATAATGGGCTTGCTTCCTGCTATTGAGAGCCTTTGAATATAAATTTGGAGGATCTTGGATGTTCAAAAATTCATAATAATTTCAAACAAAAAGTAACACATTCAAAATTAACTTAATTGATGAATTTAAACAAAGATTCCATATCTAGTAATGGTAGTCTTGTTTCATCCTTTCCATCTTCTTCATTTATAAGCATCAATCCTTTATTTATTCTTTGAAGCATCATCCTCCATGAAATTTTCTTCATCCTCTGTTTCTCTAATAATGGAGCCATGGAGGATCTTGGCCTAAATTCTTTAAAAAAGCACATTCATTAACTTAATTGATGAATTTAAACCCACTTTGTTTCATCCTTTCCATCTTCTTGTTTAAAGCATCAAGTAGAGAATCCATGACTATTCCAATGAACAGTCAATTTCCCCTCTTTGCTTCAATTGAGTTCATCTCCTTCTGCACAAAAGAAAAATAAAACCATCAAATCAATATATAACAATACAATACAAAGTTCAACTTTTGTACGCAAATTAGAATGATGCATTACTCTTATAACAATTGATAAAACTCTAGCATAAACATGATAATAGCTTCTATATTAAGAGTTTTTTGATATGACATTAATGTACCATTATACAAATAACGAACATAGAAAGTAATACATTTTAGGACCAAAAAGTTGTCCAAATATCACAACTTCGAGCTTAAACATAACAAATTCTAAAACCCATACAAAACAGACAAGGTAGTATCAATAATGATTATAAACTACTTTGAGGAATCTATAATATGACAATGATTTCAGATTATTCTACTTAGTTAAATGTGAAAAACTGATAGTCACGGCTAAACAAAATGACTTTATCCCAGGATGCAACTAGCAAAAGCAAGAGGAAAATATACTAAATGCTGGAATGGATATTTTACAGGGTGATAGTATTATGAGCTACTTTATACAGGTCTCTGCAAATTAAAATTTAAACATAAAATGCAGCTGAGTGATACAATTAGAACAGAATAACACAAACAATGCACTTATAGACAAGTTTCAAATGAAAGAATGCTTACACTGAAATGAGATGCATCATATGACAAAGCCTGAATAACCTCTCCTCCAACTAATTTTCGAATGGAGACACAGTTCCATGATCCCTTGTCATCTCTCCTTTCCTTGAGTTTGGAAGGGAAAAAAAATGCAAACTTGAAATCTTCTTATGCAAATCGCAGACTCCGGAGTTGGAACAGGATAACACTTACCAACCTTTTGGCATCTTCCTGTGTAGTTTGCTGGTGCTGAGATATTTTCAATATTTAAACTGAAATAAGTAAAAATCCTGAGTGAGAGCCTTTGCATTCCATAGACAAATACTATTAGTATTTTTTGTCTTGTATCCAGGAATCGTAGCATCATATGCCAAAGCCTAAATAACCTCTCCTCCAACCAATTTGCGACTGCAGACACACAAACACAAGAAACTCAATAGAGGTCCGAAAGAGATAACAACTTTTTACAGTGAGTAGTGAGAATAATTTGAGCAAATCCGTATCCCCTGTATTATTGTGCAAATCAGGATAACATAAAGACACATACACGATACACTAGAATGAAACACACAACTCCATTCGATCAATTATTGTATTAACCAGTAAATCCACCAAAAACATGAGCTTAAATAGTCAATACCTTCTCAATATGACATTTTTCCTCTTAGATTCTCCTTCTTTGTATTAACCGGTAATTCCACCAAAAACATGAGCTCAAAGAGTCAATACCTTCTCAACAGGATAGTTTTCCTCTTAGATTATTCTTCTTTAGATGGTACAATCTCTTATGCCATCATAAACTACAAAGCACAGGGAAAATCCAACATTAAATTTATACAAAAACATCCGAAATACAATTAATTTGTAAAAAAAAAAAAGCACATCCGATAATTTGTAAATTGAATCTAGTACCTGAACGAGTGACTGAGTTCTCCCTTTTTCCATGTCTAAGAAGTTACAATTTTAGCGAATTTAATCTCTGATTAAGTGAAATCTAGGGTTTATCAACAACCGATTTGTGATACACCAGATAACTCCGATTGATTAGAGATTCAAGGAAATCAAATTTAGGGTGTGATTGGGATTTACGGTTTGAATAAAGATATCTAATCCTTTTCATGGCAAGGTAATGTTGTGATTCAACCCTGAAAAGAAAAAGCACATTAACAGAAAAAAAAAAAAAAAAAAAACATAATCAGATTTTTTGATATGAAACAATAAGATCCAAAGAAAGCCAAGATAGATTTGAAGAGAGAAGGGTAAGAAACTCATCATTCATGAGAGAATCAAGAGAAACATCAGAGAAGCGGTTAACAATTCCAGCAGGCATTTGATATTAATAGAACATTTTCCTTCTTTGAATCTTCCGGAAAATACTTGATTACAGTTTGTAAGATGACTCTTCAACAACCGCTTGTGAAAGATCTGCTTTATCTAATACTTCATTAAGTTTTGGTTCAGAGGGACTAAGAGAAAAGAAAGAGATTAGTGGACCGGCGGTAGTGAAAAACGAAAG
This sequence comes from Papaver bracteatum, assembly GCA_023529315.1. Lineage (NCBI taxonomy): Eukaryota > Viridiplantae > Streptophyta > Magnoliopsida > Ranunculales > Papaveraceae > Papaver > Papaver bracteatum. Next base: position 375,004 of record JAJJWX010004824.1, read on the forward strand.
TGGAGGCTGAGTTAGGTTTTTTCTCCTGGAGGCGGAAGACGGAAAGATTAGAGAGTGAGGGTGAGAAGAGAGGAAAGTGAATTAAAAGAATTTCAAGTATTATTAAAAACTTTTGGATGGTTATAAGGGCTAGTCACACGGATTATGGAAATATTCAACGGTAGATATTTGGTTTGGAATTGTCATACAGATCTAGGCAAGTGTGTTTTCTTAGTGTTATTATGAAAATTTTGTATTCGGCTTATTAACAACCGTCGACCGAGTAATATAGGTCATGAAACATATGTTGGTCATATGGATTATGAAAAAATTTGGAAGGCAATAAATATTTGATTTAAGACTGTTATACGGATCAAGGAAATTGTGTTTTTTTCAATGTATTTTTTTTTCTTTTCTTTGTGCTTCCGGTTTGAGTTTCGACTAGTCGCATAAGTCATAAATTAATTTCGACTACTTTTGTTCACACTGGTAGACTCAGGTTGTAAGATTACTATAGATGGACCAAGAAATTCCGGATGGGTTCTGAGTTCAAACTTAGCAGGATACATCATCGAAATCGATAAATATAATACGAAACTCTTGTGTTGATTCGAACTTCAAATTCGGTGTAACGACATACAAACTATGAACCACAAAGCTCTGGGAGGGTTTTGACTTCAAACTTAGGATGATACATCATCGAAATCGATAAATATGAAGCTCATTGTCGATCCGAACTTCAAATTCGGTATAAAGGCATACAAACTATGAACCATAAATCTCTGGGAGGGTTCAGACTTCAAAGTGAGCATTATACATCATCGAAATCGATAAATATGAAGCTCAGTGTCGATTCAAACTTCAAATTCCGTATAATGGCATGCAGACTATGAACCACGAAGCTCCTAGAGGGTTATGACTTCAAACTTAGCATGGTACATCATTGAAATCGATAAATATTAACATCAGTGTCGATTCGAACTTTACATGTGGTATAAAGGCATACGACCTATGAATAATGTTGAAATCATTGTTTCTTCTATGCAATCTAAAGTTTGAATAATGTAGTTCAACATTATTAAAAATATCACTAAATAATTCGAAGTTGAACGAATTATATAGCTAGACGAAGTTGTCTTGAAATATAATGATAAAAACAAAATCAGTCGCTAGACTTATTATCGCTGAACGTGAATAGCTTCCAACCTAAGTTGGTGCTAATATAGCTCCAGCGACTAACATATATTTTCAGACTCAAGGAAATAGTAGATAGAGAATACTAGCGATCGAAGAAAAATCAGTCACTACAAAAATTGTTGCTGCATGTAAATAGTTTCCAAGGTGTTTATGTAGTTGCTCTAAAAAAATTGTAAGATAGCTCCAGAGATTAGTATATATTTTCAGTCACAAGGAATTTGTAGATAGATAACACTATTGACTAAAATAAAATTAGTCGCTACATTCGTTGTGGCTGAACATAAATAGCTTGAAGCTTATCCAAGTAGTCGCTCCAAATAAGTTGTACGATACGTCTAACGGCTAACATAGATTTTTAGTTGCAAGAAAATAGTGTATAGTATTCTATAGTGACTATTATTTTTTCAGATGCAAATATAAGTAGCTACAAGAAACCAACGACTAATTTTTTAGACAGTGGATAAAATTTAGTCGCAAGAGACACATTTTCTTGTAGTGTACGTTCCAAGACAGGTACTAGTTAACTTTCCTAAATATTATTGTTTACATTCTTACAACATTCATATAGTGAAATTGTGTCACGATTTGTCCTTTCCCTGTAAATTAGTTGTACAGTTAATGCAGATGAAATCCTCAACAACTGACGAATAACAATGGGACCATTGGCATTAACTGTAGAGCATACGACTACCCAGCAATTACCTGTAAAAATATGATTGCAGAATGCTCTTCCTCTACAAACTGAATTTAACTACTTCTCTAACTGTTGATGACTTGAATCAGATGGACTCAAATACTACTTGCATTCTACTAAGTTTAAGGGGGAAGAATAACTTGGTAATTGCATAAGAATATATCTAGGAATGAGGATATATGCATACTAATGACATCCCTTTCTTGTACAAAGTGAGTTGTCTAACCTTGTGTGAGGCGTGCCTAAGGCGCCAAGAAAAAAAAAAGAAATTACTAAAAATTATGGTTCACATCTTTGCGCCTCGGGCGTTTTATTTGCTAGGCGTCCCCTGCACGACTCATGCGCTTTTGGCGCCTTGACTTTCACCATATCGGTACATGACCACCATGTTGTCATTTTATCGACACAAACATTGTGTCTATATGCGGAGTGGTTGACATCGCAGACCCCATAAATAAATTTTTCCTTCGTCCTAGTTAAAAACGTTTTAACTACTGACACAGAACGTTTCTTTGGGTGCGTCCGGCTGGGTCAATACATTTTCGCGTGTTTGCGATCTGTTGCAGCATTTTATTAACTCAAGAAGAAAAAACGTTGGTACAAGAAAACCTTACCATGGCGGAATTAAATCCATATTACATGAAACTTTATTGTATAGGTTCTGCTAATTAACAAAATTGACTATGATTTTTGCTTTCTTCATAACACTTTTTACTCTCCTTCTAGCAAATATCTTGTTGAAATTGTGGGACGCTAGTATTGACTTAAACCATAATTTGCATACACAAGTAAATATCATCAAAGTCTTGACAGGAAGTTTTTGTAGTATTTGCAAAATTCACCATTTATTTCTGGCCTTTATGCAAAACACATAGAATGAAGACAGCATTTTTTTTTTTCTTGATAATTAAACTACTAATACCTCGTTATTTTCTGCCGAGAAACTGAGGGAAGAGAAAAATGAAACGGCTGCACCATGACTTGGCGGCATTTGCTTAAACATATCTTGTATCTTCCCAATACTGCATCCATCAAAATTATCTCGACCAACGAGTACTCCACCTCCGTCTCCTTCGTTCATCGCCCAAGATTTTAAGGAAACAAGGTTCTCAACGTGATTAGCCACATGATAATCATAACCATATTCGCCATTAGTATCACCTTTTACTTCTACAAGTTTTTTCAGGTCCAAATCGTAAAATTGAAAATTTTGACTTCTTCTTTTGTGTTGTTCCGACTTCCTCCAATATAGATATAGCCTCCCTCCAAATTCTATTATTCGAATACCTGTAATACCTTCCTCACGGAGAGAAAAAGTAGCAGTACATTTGTAGTTACTGGAAGGAGGATCTCGTATAGTTGTCGGAAGATCAAATCTAATATTTTCTTTTACCCAAATTTGCTTGATTCTGTCTTTCAATATATAAAACTCAACCACGCCACTATGAGTACAAGATTTCTTAACTATTGTTGCACAACAGAAATATCTTTTGTATTCCAATTGATTATCATAATCGGTGTGCTCCAAATCCTCTGGTAGTTTGATTACTTGAAATTTCTCTTCATGGAGGTCGAACGAATACAAAACCCCTTTATCCAAGATTGACATCCAAAAAAGTGCCCCATTAATGCAATGTCCAGGAGACAGATACCTTTGTTCTAGTGGGGGGCCTTTGTGTTTCATTGGATGTTTAATTTCTCTCCAAGATTGAGCACCACTACTTCCCAGTGTCAAAATTATGCATCTGTTGTAAAATTTATCATCAGAAGCGCCATCATAATAATTACTAATGCACACCAATTTATATTCCTTCCCCGAGACATCATATCCGAATAAACAATTTTGGACCCATGAGAATCTTTGGTTCTGTATGCGAGAGACAATACGTAATTTCTCGAGTTTACTGAAATTAAAGATCTCAAAGACAACATAAGACGAATCTCCTATTTCGTTTGGAACACCCACCATAAAACACGTTAACCCATTGCAATGACCAATTAGTTTCCTTGGAGAACTGTTTTCCGAAAATATTAGATTCTGAATATGGGGTAAAAACTTACTTTTACCACTAACAAACTTATCTTTTTCCAAATAGAACAAGTGATTCTTGCGATATTCTTCCTTTTGAGCCAAAAAATCCCTACGATATTCTTCCTTTTGAGCCAAATAGAACAAGTTTTTGGGTAAGAATTTAAATATAAGCTGGGGTTTCTTTTGGGATTCAAGAAAGTGATCTTCGATAAATCGTGTGTCACTCACGATTGAGTCGAACCATAACTTACATACACAGCAGAATCTCATCAAAGTTTTAACAGGAAGTTTTTTTAGTATCTGCAAAAGTACCTCGTGAGGAATGTGTGCCAAGCTTTTAGTCCCCTTTGATGTTATTCGCTCCCGTTTCGCCATAGCTTCCCACCTTCTCCTTTTGTGAATCATTGTTTCGCTCCTTATATATTCTAACCCTAGTAAACAGTACGTAATCAATATTAGTGACGTATTCGGGCCAAGACCCCGGTTAACGAAATTAGGGTAGGCCCGTGAGTTCATATACAACAAAAAAGGAAGGCCCGCAAACCGAGTCTTTTGCGGTTCTTCGTTGAATTTCTGCGAAGATGAATAAGCTTGAGATGTTGGTAGCGGAGTATCTAGCTGCAAATACTTGTGAAAAATTACTGAGAATCAGATTTAAAAAAAAATAAAAAATCAAGGAGATGACTCTTGTCAACAATTCCGCACACGAGATATAATTACGTTGTGCTCTGCCTAGAAATCCTGACCACCGGCTCAAGGATGTAAACAAAAACAATATAAAGACATCACCTACGAGTCAGTTTTATAGCTTAAACTACAGTAAAACCGCTTCTGTTATACTTGTAGATATAGAAGATATATTTGAAGGAATTAATGGAACGAAAATTCTCCATGGACTATGACATACACCGTGCAAAAAAAAACCCGCCGTAAAACTCTCACAGACACCCGCCCCCACTCTACTGTCCTCCATGGGGTTCACGGGAGAATTCCGTTTATGTTATAAACGGCAGTTTATTATATAGATGCCCACTTTAGTGGAACCCTATTACTTGGGAACCAAGTATGTAAACTCTATAAATAGAGTCCTAAACCTTTGTATTACACATTGATGAATGAAATTTCGTCCATTTTCTTCCCCTCTATTTTGTGTCTCTTCTTCTTTATTTTCTAGTTTCACAACACGTCATCAGCACGCTCTACGTTGAGCGGATTCACCACTCTTTTTCATCATACTCTTTTTGTTAAGCGTTTATGCCATAGGCTGATAGCTTTTGATTCAATTTTTTTTTATTGCATCGGATGTTATCAATCAATATGGAAGGGGATACAAGGAGGTCTAATTAACAATAGATCACAAGCATACGCACGTTATGCGTGCACTAAAAGGTTATGCATCTAGGTTTTCTCGTTCAATATTTTTAACATTATTTTATTAATTTGTTCTGTAGGTTTGATTATCCTTGGAAATTGATGTTCTGTAAGTCAAACGACAAAGCTACGTCTGTCCTTTCTCATCCAAATTATATATCTCCCCCCTTTAATGAGGGCAAGGGAATTGAGAAAGTCAATCTCCTAACTAATATCAGCCCTTAGATCTATTATGTTTAAAACCGGAACCGTTGGATGATAGAAACCAATTCCGTTTGACTTTTTTCGTTACTTCCCGATTATACCCTTACCTTTTCGTTACTTCGTCTTCTCCTCCCTCAACTATCTGACACTCACAGCAGACATTGAGAAAGTCCTCCATTAACGAATTTGTGAGCAAATGATAGGGTAACATCAAATTCTTCTTCTCCCTCACCTTCTCCATCAACATAGGCATCAATTCCATCTCTCTATCTCACACCAAAAATTTTAACCTCTTCTCCCTCACATCTTCCATGAAAACCCTAGAACTGAAATTGAATCGGATGCTTTCGATCGATCTATTTTAATTGAAGAATGGTGGTTCACAGAACTAGGGTTTGGTTGAATTTTCATCTTCTTCATTATCTTAGATGTGTAATTCCAAACTCTTAATTATTTGATTTTTTACTTGAAATAAGGTTTCCCCTGGACCAAACCAAGACAACAAAAAATAATATCATTACTGTCTTTGTTAATTCAATTGTTTGAAATTAGGGGGTTTTCTCAGTTAGGTCAAAAGAAATAGATAAATTTGCCATGTTTTGGATGGTTAGTTTCCCATAATTGAAATGATATTGAATTCTGAATGGCACATGACTATATATAAAATCAAACTCCATTACTCATTCTTATGAAGGATTGCACAGTTTTTTATTTTTTTTCAATCTCTTATCATATTTTAGTTTTGGTCTTAATGTGAATAAGGGTAAGCAAAAATGAGTGACAAGAAAGTTTTGAACTGTAGGCCTGAAAGTTTTCGTAGAATGGGTATAACATTGTAGTGGCATTCCTAATTACCTGGCATGTACACTACAAGTTTGAGACCTTTTGTCTTGATATTGTTCTGTAGTAATAGCTGCAATGCCAGAAGCCCAGAATGTTGTAGTGGCATTCCAACAGTGTCAGCCCCGGCCGTAGTAGGTTTCCCATTCTTAATCCTTCCAAATTCCAGTAGAGAGGCGTGATTCTCTTTTGTTGGTCGGACATATGGAAATTGTATCTCCACTTCATGATGCAAAAGCACCATGTCCTGATTCATCATAGGACACCTTTTAACTAAGCAAGTTTTTGATGAGTGTGTTAGTAAAAATATTGATGTGAACACCTTTGTTACCTGCTTTGCATCAACATAGGCTATTGTTTAAATATTGATGTAAACTTTTAATTAGTTTGGATTTAGTTGAATTCCCAACAAAGGGGTACAACTTTTTCACCTGTTTGTGTGAATTTCCAACGAAGTACCATTGTTTAACTTCAATTAATTTGTAGACAGATAGATAGATGGTTTCGTCTCAAGATGACATACGTCGAAGCCTAAGACTTATTGAGCTGCAAGATAGGCAAAAACAACTGTGGCGTGCTCAATACAAATCAAAATAAAAGAGAAAATGGCAGATCAGCAAAAACAGGCGTTCAATGAAAGACGACGTCTTGCTTATCAAAAATGGAAGACAAGAATGGATGAAGCCAGTACAAGCTGTAAGTTTACTGATTTAATAATGCTCATCGCATAACCATAAGCAAATATTTTACAACATAAGCTTATGATGGATAGCTTTTTTACATGTGCAGCAAGTGTTCAAATTTCTAACTCAGCTGGAGGACTCATTCCTCGCCGAAGCCCAAGATTAATTGGATGCGGAAACACAGCAGAAACGTTGGTCCAAGGTAATGTTGTAGTTAGCAGATTTAGTTACCAAACTTAGTTTGGCTGAAAAGCTAATTACATAACCACAAGTAAGGATTTTACAACATAAGCTTATTGTACATAGCTTCTTTACATGGGCAGCAAGCGTACAAGTGTCTAACTCAGCTGGAGGATTCATTCCTCGCCGAAGCCCAAGATTTAGTGGATGCGGAAACACAACAGAGACGTTGGTTCAAGGTAATGTTGTAGTTATAGTTAGAAGATTTAATTGTCGTACTTAGTTGATTAATCTCTTAAAGGCCAGTGAAGCATAGGCAAATAATAGTCATCTAACAAAACATGATAAGTAAAAAAAGTTACCTTGGCCGACGCATCCAATATCTTTATATCTACATGACGTGAATAAGCCTTCTTCTAAATGAATAACCCTCTAGATACACTTAAAATCAGGGGGGGGAAGGTGGGGATTGTCAATTCACTAGATGGTCCCAGTCTCAGCATTTCTTTTCCTTCTCTGCCTTTAATACTTCTCAAATAATATATATTAGTTAATAACTCTCAATCCTTAGATTTGATCAGATTTACATGTATTGTAATGGATCTCTGTAGTTCGGTGGCGAAGCATGTCTGAAGAACAGCTGGCCCGTGATCGAGAGAGGAACCGTGTTCGAGAAAGAACCCGTCGGCTAAATATGACGGAAGAGCAGAGGTCGATTGAACGTAAGCGTGATCGTAATCGGAAAAAAGCCGCAAAGGAAAAGTTGAACCCTCCTTTATTTGAACATGTTATGCATGAACATGTGCAGGCAGAAGTTGAGAGACTTATTGGTCGCATGTCAACAGTAGGAATGAATACCAGCGAAGGGTATATGGACTTGGGGCCTCAACACAGAGGTAAGTTGTATGTACTTGATTTTGTCAATAGTATTGCTCCAGTTGGATTACCTCCTCCTAAGCTTATACTGAAGATAGGTGCTTCAATTATTCTCTTGAGAAACCTTGATCCAAAGTGTGGGCTTTGCATTGGCACAAGGTTATTGTGTCAAAGGCTATTCACAAACTTCATTGATGCAGAAATTGTTACAGGTAATTTCTCAGGGATGAGAGTGTTGATTCCGTGGATACCCATGGAGCCCCCAAAAGACTCAAAACTGCCTTTTAAGCTTACACGAAAGCAGTTTCCAGTTCGTGCAAGTTTTGCTCTAACGATAAACAAGTCTCAAGGGCAGAACATACCACATGTTGGTGTTTACCTACAAGAACATGTGTTTAGTCATGGACAGTTGTATGTTGCTTTGTCCAGGGGAGTCTCAAGAACCACAACAAAAATATTAGTTAAGAATGGGGCTCTTCCACATGTTGCTGGAACGTGTGCTAAAAATGTTGTTTTTCAAGATGTCCTGAAATTATGTGATAATGTTAGGTGATGTATTTCGGGTTGATTTAATTCTAAATGGGAAAAAAAAATTTATTTACTTTTGGTATCTTACTGAGAATCATTTTATTGTAGCATCATATTTTTGCGAACATGAAATAGCATGTGTAAGAGCCTGTCGTTTGCCGACGTGCAACGCACGTGCACTCCACTTGTGAAAATAAAAGAAACATAGCACCGATTGCTGGATGATCAAATTAAAGGTGCGGCTGTTAATATTTACACAGCAAAGGTTCGACGGTAAACTAATCATTATTATTTTATTTTGATTTAATTTAATTTTTTTTCTTCTATTTATCGCATATAAAATTATATTAGTATATGGATGATCAATTTTGGGAATAAATTTGATTTCCTTTCTTCTCTAGTCCTTTTCATAGAGAGAAAAAGTAAATCCATTGAAAAATGGTTTACAGTTTCTATTCCCCTAATGAAACTGTAATCACCAAAAATTGGTGTTTTTTTTTCTAATTCTTTTAATAAAGAAAAGAAAAATAAATCCATCGAAAGATGGTTTACAATTTCTATTCTCTTATTGATACTGTCGTCACCAAAATTGAAATTTGATTACCTTCATGGTAATTATTCACATGCATGGTTGAAAAACCTACGCCCAATTTAATTGGTATCTTTGTCCATTAGACGAAGATCATGCGATTTTTATATACTGTTTCTATTAGTTTACAAGAAACTATCTGTAATGATAAAATGGATTTTCCATATGCGATGGCTAAAACGACATTTTTTTTTCCCGTTGTCATTTAAACGATTTTGGTATATCGAATAAACCAATTGATATTGGTTTTCTCTCCTCTGTTAGTACTAGGAGATGAGATGTAAATAAATTGGCAGTCTAAATTATTTTTCGGCCAATATGGTTCCATTCCTTGCAAGGAACATTGATTGGTTTCTATTAATTCTTATAAGAAACAATCATTAATCAACCACAAAGTGGATTTTTTCCAAAAATAAAATAACGATAATGATTTCTTTATGCTCTTAAAAAGAAACATTTTCTCTATCGACCCTATAATGAGATGTCGTTATTAGGGTACAAAAGATCAAAGGGTGCACACCTTGCTTGTCAGCCTATATAATTAGTCCTTGAGCAACTTAATTGATATTTTTATAAATATCTTTTCCTAACATAAGTGTCCATAATTTTATTCTAATTTTATTTTTTTGGAGAGTTCATATTTTATATGGTTCCAAACGTTACCCATGGTTGATGTTAAATATGTAGGTCTATTAAGACTACATTTTTTTATGTCGAAATTATATTTTGTAATAAGTATATGTCTCGAATTAATCGGATAATACTTTATGAAACTTATTTTCGTATATGAGATAAAAGTATTTCCGCCGTAATCAGGGGGAGACCACACACAACCGAAGGTTGGTGTTTAATTATTAACTTAAAAGTTATATAATTTCTCTCCCATCACTCAAATCGATTAAGGCTGTCATTATATGATTGGCGTGAAATTTCTCATTTTGCTTTTATATAAGCTTTGCCTCTTAAGAGGAAATCTAGTCACATCTAGCAAATAAGTAGCATTCTATAAGAGGCTACAGGTAGTGCTCCAATTGAGTGTACCAAAATCACATTCTCAAATATAATATCTTCTCACATGAAAACGAGGAGATTATAATGTCCGCGGGCGCTGGTACCAGTAATTTTTGAATTTTTTAAAAGTATGTATACAATGGAAGTTATGTGAGATCGTGATAAGCTAATATGATTGTCGAATATGCATTTAAAGTAGCTACTAAAATAAATGATGGTGGTTGTTAACCCCATAATCCAAATTAAGTTGGATTGGTTTCTCAATTAACGCAATTTTTGGATCAAAAACTTAACATGCCAAGCCTACATTAATTACAGGCTAGTGTAGTCATAATGCGTTATATAAGAAATTTTTCGTTGTAAAAACGATTTAAGGTTTTTATTTTTTCTCAAACCCTAGGATTGGTTTAATAATTGTTATCTTTATATGATGCATTTGGCGTGGTAGTCTTTGAATCACTCGTATGCATCCATAGAACATATTCGTATTTGTAATTCTTGTAGGATTCAAATTATATTTTGGCAGCCACCTGACTCGATTATGTCAGGTTGAACAATCCTCTATGTGTTTTTAGAAATTCGATACAAAAGCAAGAATTCGGATTAATTAGTTGATGCTATCAACTTTATGGGTCTCTTGATGAGTCTTTAAAAACACAAAAATCCACGCTTTAGCAGCATAAATTCTATTTTTTTTCTTCCTTTCTTAAATCCGCAGTTAGAATTATGCAAGCTTAAACTCGTCTTTTGATATAGACTAGAGTTATTATTTTGATGCTTGGTTTAGCATCCATATTTACGTCAAAAGTTGTACTCTTTTTCCCTTCGTTTCAGGTTTTTTCCCATGTGGTTTTCCTGACAAGGTTTTAACGAGGCAACATCTCATTGACGTTTAATTTTATTTCAAAATGTTGATATTTGTGCTCATTTTCCTTCGTCCATATATTTTTTTCCCATTGGGTTTTTACTGGAAAGGTTTTAGTGAGGCAATTAAATTCAACATGGTGGTCATCCAAGGGGGAGTTGTATCAATTTCGGTTATTTGGTGGATTTCCACCATTAACTAGGTCATTTTGTTAGACCACATCAACATAACAGTCTCCTATGAATTTGGATATTATTCTAATCCATATATGGTATGATCACAACTTTTGTTCACCTATGCAACTGTAACTAAATATTGGCACTTTGTAGAAGAAATTACATCAACTACTTTCGGAAATCATCTTCGAGAAACTGGCAAATCCAAGAAGAAAGTCCTCAATGTATTTAGAGAAGCATGAAGACTCGAGAACCTACTATTAGAAGACCAACACAAAAGAAGACTTCATCAACTGGCATATTTCTCACTAAAGCATTACCATCTCCAACATTTAAGAATTTCATTTATTGAAATTGGGAAGTGTCGACTCGAAGATTTGCAAGCCAAGATTTAACTGAAGTACTTATTAGGGGGAGCATCATAGTAAAAGGTATTTTACCGGACTATCACGTTGTACTCTTTTTCCTCCGTCAAGGTTTTGTCCCACTGGGTTTTTCCTTGTCAAGGTTTTAACGAGGCAACAGATACATGTCCAACTTTGTTATGAGTTTTCTCACAATTGTACTCTTTTCCCTTCGATCAGGTTTTGTCCCTTTTGGATTTTCCTGACAAAGGTTTTAACAAGGAAATTACTTAGATACAGTGGTCATCTAGGGGGAGTGTTATAAACGGCAGTTTATTATATAGATGCCCACTTTAGTGGAACCCTATTACTTGGGAACCAAGTATGTAAACTCTATAAATAGGGTCCTAAACCTTTGTATTACACATTGATGAATGAAATTTCGCCCCTCTTCTTCCCATCTATTTTGTGTCTCTTGTTCTTTGTCTTCTATATCACAACAGTTTAGACTTTTGTTAAAGGGAGATCAAAACTGGATCCGAAGAGAGCAAAAATCGTAGTTGACTCACTAACTAAAACCTAGTCAACATATTCACCAGAGTAAGACCAAACTACCCATACTAAGTTCAACCATTAACCATGCAAAACTCACACCCATGATTAAAGTTATTCCACCACCATGGCAACCAAAACAAACGGAAAAAAGAAACTCATACGATGACATCTTCCTGTTCTTGAATGATGAAAGTGTAACTGCTTATTTAATTAATTAGCAAAACAGCTCTTCAAAATCAAGCAAATAAGTAAAAAAACCAAGAAATCCATAGATGTTTACCTTGTTTGAACCTGTAATATTGATTAGGGAGAGTACAGTGAAACAAAAAACAAAGAGATAGCAAAATATAATAAGAGAATATTATTAATGGTGGATAAGCTGGTTCTCTGATAAAACATGGAATGAATTAGCCAGGTGTCAGAATAAGTATTTATAGTAGGGGTTCAACGGACCACTACTTCTCGATCCTATTCTTACTCAACCACGTTTACTGATCAACAACTTTGATCGTGGTTTACTAATTCCAACCCTAACCTATCCACCACTAAAGTCTGTTATATGAATGGGTTTAAGTCCCGTTGGATACCAAGACTATTTCTTCCCACATCCATTTGATGCACCCAAACTAAGTACCCATGTGTACTAACTTGGCAGCATCTTGATCAAGTCTTGACCATCCAAAATAGTTGTACCACAACATGATAATATGCACATGCCAAAAGATAATGTAGGTAGGTTGTATATATATATGATAGTAGATAAAATAATGCAAGTATTGTGTGCTAATAGTGTAACAATATTTGTGGTACTTTACCCGATGGTGTGAGGCTTGACATTAATAGCCGGCTTTGTCCGTCAACACCATGGTTATCTACCGTTAGGCCGATTGGCCATTCGGTCCAACATCTCCCACTTGGCCATTTGTCTAGTCTTTAATAAGACCCATGGAGATAACATGTCTTTTGAAATCTTCTATAGTTATAGCTTTCGTCAAAGGATCAGCAATCATATCCTCTGTTCTCAAATAACTCACTGTTATTTTTTTCTTCTTCACAATGTCAATCACATAGCAATATTTTCTCTCAATATGCTTCTTTACCGGATCACGACTGAGCTCACCATTGGAAATGGTGCATAATGATGCTTTATTATCACAAAAAATGTTAATTGGTTTATCAGGAATTAATTTCAAATTAAGCAAGAAACCTTTGATCCATACAGCTTCGTTGGCTGCATGGTTACAAGCGATATACTCAACTTCCATTGTAGAATTCTCTACACATGATTGTTTCTTGCTGGACAATGATATTGCAGCACCTCCTAGGGTAAATACGTACCCACTGATAGACTTTAATCCGTCTACGTCTCCTGAAAAGTCTGCATCACTATACCCTTGAACAAGTAAAGAGTTAGTACAGTAAGTCAATTTATATCCCTTTGTCTTCTGTATGTACCGCAATATACATTTTACTGCAATCCAGTGAGCGATACCGGGATTACTTTGAAATCTACTTACCAATCCTATGAAAAAACTCAAATCAGGTCGGGTACACAACATGGCATACATTAAACTTCCAACTACCTGTGCGTATGGTTTTGAATTCATTTCAATTCGTTATTTTTCATTTGCAGGGGCCATTTTCTTAGATAATTTGGTTCCTATACAGATGGGTGTATCAACAGGACCACAATGTTCCATTTTATATTTCTTTAGAACACTATCTAAGTATGCTTCTTGAGATAACTGAATTGTCTTATGAAATCTATCTCTAATTATCTTGATGCCTAATATGAAACTTGCTTCACCCATATCTTTCATCTCGAAACGAGATTTAAGCCAAGTTTTGATCTTTACAATTAAGTTCAAATCATTACCTAACAGTAATATATCATCAACATAAAGAGATAGCATAACAAAAGTTCTCCCACTGTTCAAAACATAGATACAAGGATCGTAAGCATTAGCAACAAAAACATAATTAGTGACAACATCATGAAAGGTTAAGTACCACTGACGAGATGACTGTTTCAGCCCATAAAGAGATTTTTTTAACTTATAAACTTTATCTTTATTGTTTTCATCTATGTAACCTTCAGGTTGTTCCATGTATATGTCTTCCTCTAAGTCTCCATTTAGGAATGCTGTCTTAACATCCATTTGGTGTATTTCTAAATCTAAGTGAGCAGCAATAGCTAACAAGATTCTTATGGATGTAAATTTAGCTACAGGAGAATATGTTTCTGAATAATCTATATCATTTTCTTGTGTGAAGCCTTTAGCTACAAGTCTAGCCTTATATTTTTCAAGTGACCCATCAGCCTTAAACTTCTTTTTCAAAATCCATTTACAACCTATAACATTCTTGTTTTCAGGTAAATCAACAAACTTCCATACATCATTTTCATTAATTGATTTTATTTCTTCATCTGTAGCATATTTCCATTTGTGAGCATAAGGCAATTTCATAGCTTGTTTAAAGTTTAAAGGATCAACATCATATGTGTCATCATCATACGAAAAAATATCATCATCAGAAAATTTATTCTCATTTAAAACAACTGCATAATCTTTCAAATAAGAAGGTGGATTCCTACTTCTAACAATCTTAGTGATTGTATCTTGCACCGGAGGAGGCTGAATCATATTTTCATTATCTAAAGAAGGTGTCTTATCTTTAGGAATTTCAAACAAATCAACCATACAATTATTAGACATTGGTTCCAAGTTTTCTTCAATGAAATATGCATCTCTACTTTCAATTACACCTATAGATCCATCAACATGGTGAACAACAAATCTATAACCTTTAGGATGATCAGCATAACCAATAAAAATGCATTTAACAGTCTTAGGGTCTAACTTAGATATATTCTTATCTAATACCCTAACATGTGCATTTTCTCCCCAAATTCTAAAGTGACTTAAGTCTGGTTTTCTTCCATTCCACAATTCATAAGGTGTACTAGTAACATATTTAGATGGCAATCTATTCAAAATGTAAACAGCAGTAGATAAAGTTTCACCCCAAAAATGAGTACCTAATTTTGAGTGAATAAGCATGCTCCTAGTCATATCAAGAAGAGTTCGATTTCTACGTTCAGCCACACCATTTTGTTGTGGTGTATCAGGCATAGTAACTTGATGAATAATACCATGGTTCTTACAAAAATCACCAAAAATTTCAGAATTATATTCACCACCTCTATCACTGCGAAGAACTTTAACTTTTCTTCCTAATTGATTTTCTACTTCATTCTTATATGCGATAAAAATATCTAAAGCATCAGATTTCTTAGATATCAAATAAACATAGCCATAACGGGAATAATCATCAGTAAATGTAATCAAATACGTCATACCTTTATGAGTTTTAACATTCAAAGGACCACATATATCACTGTGAATGATATCTAACAAATCATTTGATCTAATAGCTTTACCAAAAGGTTTCTTAGACATTTTACCCATCACACATGGTTCACATATGTTAAAATCAATTTTAATTCTTGGAATTAAACCACTACTAGACATGCGAGATAATTTATCTTTATTAACATGACCCAATCTCATATGCCACATAAGTGAATCAGAAAAATCAAGACAATTAGAACACTCATAGGAATAAGCAGAAGAATTAACAACTTTATTAAAATCAGAAGATTTCTGGTTCAAGCGATACAGACCATCAACTTTAGTACCCCAAAATAAGATTCTACCATGCTTACCTACAGACACTTTTCTGGATCGAATTCTAACCTCATAACCCTTATCATCAAGACATGGTACAGACACCAAGTTTCGCCTCATATTAGGAGCGAACAATACATCAGTAAGGACTAATTTATTTTTGCAAAGAAAGGCAGTTCGATGCCTAAGACATCACAATAAGTATTATTACCCATATAAACTCGTGTTCGCCGGTTTTGATCTCCTTAATGTTAACAAAACAGTCCCTAGATTTTGTCACATGTCTTGATGAAGTCAATCGA
Source organism: Papaver bracteatum (assembly GCA_023529315.1). NCBI lineage: Eukaryota > Viridiplantae > Streptophyta > Magnoliopsida > Ranunculales > Papaveraceae > Papaver > Papaver bracteatum. The sequence goes on from JAJJWX010004824.1 coordinate 391,119, forward strand.
TCCACCATGCATCTCAGATCACGATCAGCTAAAAAAGAGATTCTGAGACAAGACAAACAATATCCTTAGACCCACTACCACTAGACTTAGAGTTGTTATTCTTTTCTGGACAGTTGGATTAGTAATGGGCTTTCTGCTTACAGTGATAACAAGTAATATTCTTTGCATTAGAATTCTTCTTCTTGCTAAAGTTTTTCTTAAAAGGCTTCTTATTGGGTCCAGAATTCTTGTTCTTGTTTGGTTTGGCTACTTCTTCAGTGACATGATACTGAGATGATTCTCCCCTTTTCTCACGACGTTGAGCTTCAACACCCAGCAACATAGGCAAAGTAATCATATTAACATCTTTACTGGACATATTAAGAGCTACCACTACTGATTCCCATGAACGAGGAAGACTATGCACATGAGTGGAGACTTGCATCCTATCGTATGGGGTTTCTAGCAGACTAGTTCTTTTGCAATCACAGTCATACGGCTACAATGATCAATGACAGACTCATTTTCTTTCATACGGGTAATATTAAACTTCTCAATCAAGAATCAGATATACGTCTCGGATCGTCCCCCATAGGATTGAGTGACAAACCTCAAACATAGATTTTCTTTGTTTGATAACCTTCATAGATAATTTATAAATCCGGATCCATAAAGGTTAACATGGTTGATCTAGCTATCTTATCATCCTCCAAAAAACGATCATAACTACGTCTAACAGCAGGACTGGGATTAGCAGGTTCTTCAGGGGTAGGAACATCAATCACATATTCTACTTTTTCATGAAACAGTATATGCCTAATACGTCTTTTCCAAGTAGAAAAATTGGAACCATTGAGACGTTCAGTCTTACTTAGCTCGTGACTCACTGCCTTAGATGCCATTAAAATTGTAAACAGGTAATAGCAGCACAAAATTCAGGCAATCCAAAAGTATTAATCACCGATAAAGTTACCAGGGATACTGACCTTTAATATGGAAGTAAACAAATAAGAGAAGAAGAAAATCCCAAATCCGGATCTTACTGTAAGTGAACTCCTCCAATCGATCAGCAATGTAACAATTTTGTGAAGGAATTAAATAAGCAGGACCCCTATTGATTCAATTAAGTAGATTAACAAATCCCCAAATTGAAGTACCCCACGTCTCCAATTAAACGAACAGCCTTGATATAAAAAAGGATTAATAAAATCCCAAATTACAGTAGCTCACGTACGCCTTTAATTAATTGATTGAGTGATCTTTGATTTGCTTCTTCCTCTTTGAAAATCAACGAACCAAAACACAATATTATATTGAGAATAGTTGCGAGATTCACTTTCACGACTTGACTACTCTCACAGATTAATTAGATTTGATAATTAATTTCACTCAAATCTCACCTAATCTAACCTCGCTCATGATACCAATGTTTGAACCTGTAATATTGATTAGGGAGAGTACAGTGAAACAAAAAAGAAAGAGATAGCAAAATATAATAAGAGAATATTATTAATGGTGGATAAGCCGGTTCTCTCATAAAACATGGAATGAATTAACCAGGTGTAAGAATAAGTATTTATAGTAGGGGTTCAACGGACCACTACTTCTCGATCCTATTCTTACTCAACCACGTTTACTGATCAACAACTTTGATCGTGGTTTACTAATTCCAACCCTAACCTATCCACCACTAAAATCTGTTATATGAATGGGTTTAAGTCCCGTTGGATACCAAGACTATTTCTTCCCACATCCATTTGATGCACCCAAACTAAGTACCCATGTGTACTAACTTGGCAGCATCTTGATCAAATCTTGACCATCCAAAACAGTTGTACCACAACATGATAATATGCACATGCCAAAAGATAATGCAGGTAGGTTGTATATATATATATATATATATGATAGTAGATAAAATAATGCAAGTAGTGTGTGCTAATAGTGTAACAATATTTGTGGTATTTTACCCGATGGTGTGAGGCTTGACATTAATAGCCGGCTTTGTCCGTCAACACCATGGTTATCTACCGTTAGGCCGATTGGTCATTCGGTCCAACATACCTAAACCTAATTGAAAACATCAAACGTGAAAAAGAAAGACCTCAACTGTAAAAACTAAAAATATATATGATCAAATCATGCCCACCTTACATCAAACAGTGTTTTATATCAAGGACAACATATCACAAAGATTAAAATCATCAAGATCCATGGTCGCGATTCGATTAGGGTTTATAGAGTTTATTGAAAAATATTTGGAAGAGGAGAATTTCATAGAAAAGGAGATGGAGATATCTACTATAATTGTTCGTAAAGGTGTTCAAATCCATCCCAAAACAGAATTTCCCATCGATTTTTTTTTCTTTTGGCCATAATCTGTTTTGTCACCAGTGGAGTAGATGGTGGCGTTTTAGTGGTGGAATTGTCGGGAAAATCGTTGGGAGTTTTGTGGTAGGTGTCATTATTTATTTAGTAAGGGTAGTTTGGTCTGAGCTAGTAAAAATTATTGACTAGGTCCGAGTTATCGAGTTGATTAGGATTTTCGCTCTCCTCAAATCAATTTTTGCTCTCCCTCTAACAAAAATCTTCCGTTTATTATGTTGTCTAATTAAAACAGACCTTGCTACAGTTGGGACAATGGGAGCTTGTCCAATCTTGGGTCACTACGTGGCTCAATCTAAGCCGTGGAGAGGGAAATGACTCTAACATCAGGATTGGTAATGGGGTGAAGTGGGGAATGATCAAAGGCCTGAATTTGTTGTCCTAGGATTGGCCCACGTTAGTTGTATTAGTTCTAGAGTTTTCCAATTAGAACCTCTCTTAATGGAAATGTGTCATCCCCTGACGACCAAAAAGTACAATGCTACCTTTCAAATCTACAATAATATCTTTAGCTGGTTTTGATTTATTGCCAAATGTTCTTGCATTTCTCTCTTTCCTTAAAAGCCAAATGATTGCATACATGCCGGGTTCTGAGGGGGTGCTTTTTGTGCTCCCGCACAGCGCGGAAAATATTGGTTTAACTAAAGAAGGCTAATTTTTGGTGGCTCACTATGTTTTTTTAGTCACCAAATATCATATATATGATCGATCCAAATTCCTAGTAGGCTAATATTTTATTTCATGTTTACTTGTAAAAAGAGTAATAACAATAGTGAAGATAGATAAACCATATGTGTGGAAAAAATATGCTTGCATAAAAGGCTGTCTGAGTTTTTTCGCACAAAGTCGTCTAAATGTCAGAGACGTCCCTAATTGCATACGGAAACATTTGCCATGTTTTTCTTTGGTTGTAAATTCATTTTCAATATTTCTATTGTTCTGGATAGTTGGACCAAAAGGTTTTAATATCTCCAAGCAAAAGGATGCTTTTAGACACTACAATCCTCTCAAGAAAACACGGTAAACATGATTTTCCAAGTGATCTCCATACAACTTTCTGCTAGGCTATCTTTTAAAAAAAAAATATGTATTTGCCGATCAACAACCTTCCCATGATGCTACATGCAGTACTGTTCTATCTCTAGAATAACACCATATTTATCACCTTTACTCGATAATATTGCTCTACACCCAACATTGACTTAATTACGTAGCCTTTTAGTGTGAAAAGGGTATATTTTAGATTCTTCTAAATTTTTAGATGCGAAGCGAAGGGGATCTTACCTGAAGGTGTGAGTGATTTCACACTTTCTTCCAAAAGTGTGACCAATTTCAAAAATCTTCTAAAAGTGTGATCATGACGGTCAGCGGGCATGTATGCCCTAGTCTTTTACGAAAATACCGGATTTTATCCTCAGATGTGTACATATCGACTACATATGTGTACACATCGGGTAAGGATGTGTAGACACCCCTTCATGGATGTGTACATATAGACACACTGATACCCCACCATTTTTGAACCGATGTGTAGATATTATGTGTAGACATCTAGAATCTAGGCGTAATCATATGTTGGATAAGTGTGCACATCCATGTTTCGAAGTCTAGACATCGGATACTATTCATTAAATATGTGGACATCAGCTATAATGTGTGGAAATCAATTATAAATATGTGGACATCAAGCTATCCATACATAGACATCGGGCTATAAAGGTGTTGATGGTGGTTTTTAGCTTAGGGTTAAAATCGTAAAACACTAAACCCTAGCAGACAGTGTCGTCACAACATTTAAGTAATAAAGCATTTACTAGGCGCATTTATTGAAAAGCCTTTAATGTGTCTCTAAATAATTACCGGGGTACCTTTTTCAAATTAGGGTTACAACAACCAAAACCCTAATTCCCCTCTATGCCAATGGAAAATCATGCAGCCACACAAACCGCGCCAAAGCATGCCAACCATGCTAGCCGCACCTCTTTGCCAATGGTAAATCATGTCAGCCACACCGACCGCGCCAAAGCATGCCAACCATGATAGCCGCACCTCAATGACAATGGAAAATCATGCCAGCCACACAAACCACGCCAAAGCATGCCAACCATGCTAGCCGAACCTCTGTGCCAATGACAAATCATGCCAGCCACACCGACCGCGCCAAAGCATGCCAACCATGTTAGTCGCACCTCTATGAAAATGGCAAATCATGCCAGCCACACCAGCCGCGCCAAAGCATGCCAACCATGCTAACCGCACCTCTGTGCCAATGGGAAATCATGTCAGCCACACCAACCGCGACAAATCATGCCAACCATGCTATCCGCACCTCTATGCCAATGGAAAATCATGCTAGCCACACCAACCGCGCCAAAGCATACCAACCATTCTACACGTACCTCTGTGCCAATGGAAAATCATGCCAGCCACACCGACCGCGCCAAAGCATGCCAACCATGCTAGACGCACCTCTGTGGCAATGAAAAATCATGCCAGCCACACCGACCGCGCCAAAGCATGCCAACCATGTTAGCCGCACGTGTGTGCCAATGGAAAATCATGACAGCCACACCGACCGCGTCAAAGCATGCCAACCACCCTAGCCGCACCTCTGTCCCAATGGAAAAACATGCCAGCCACACTGACCGCGCCATGCTAAACATATCTCGCCATGGGCCCCCCATTCCGCGTCACCATGCTGGCCTTCCCCACGCGGCTACCAAAGTGAAGGCGTGCAACGATCAACGGTTTCCCTTCAATCCCAGGAGAAAATCCAGGCCGTATGAGGTCACCTCACGACCTTTGGCCCAAAACTCTAACTTGGTCACGCACCTAGCGAAATCTAGCCACGCAATACGCCCAAGGAACACCCTTGGCCCCACATGCCAAGCCAAACGCCATTTCCTTGGCCCTTGTCACGCCATGCGCCCATGGAAAACCCTTGGCCCCACGTGCCAAGCCAAAGCCACACCTAGCCCAAGCTAGACGCACCATGCCAAACGCACCCTTCCTTGGCCCTAGCTACGCTAGTCACACCACGCCAAGCCAAACACCCCTACCTTTGCCCTGGTCATGCCATGCGCCCATGGAAAACCCTTGGCCCCACGTTCCAAGACAAACCAAACCAAACCTAACCATGCTAGCCACGCCATGCCAAACACATCTCGCCATGGCTCCCCATGCCGCGCCACCATGCTGGCCTTCCCCGCGCGGCTACCAAAGTGAAGGCATGAACCGATCAACGGTTGCCCTTCAATCCCAGGAGAAAATATTGGTTGTCTAATCTCACCTCACAACCTTTGGCCCAAAACCCTAGCTTGGTCACGCAGCTAGCCAAAGCTAGCCACGCCATACGCCCATGGAAAACCCTTGGCCCCACATGCCAAGCCAAATGCCCTTTCCTTGGCCCTAGTCACGCCATGCGCCAATGGAAAACCCTTGGCCCCACATTCCAAGCCAAAGCCACACCTAGCCCAAGCTAGCCTCACCATGCCAAGCACACTATGACTTGGACCTAGCTATGTTAGTCACACCACACCAACCCAAACGCCCCTACCTTGTCCCTAGTCATGCCATGGCCCATGAAAAACCATTGGACCCATGTGCCAAGCCAAACCAAATCAAGCCAAGCTAGTCGCGCCATGCCAAACACATCTCTCCATGTCCCCCCATGCCGCGCCACCATGCTGGCCTTCCCCACGCGGATAATAAAGTAAAGGCGTGCAATAATCAACGGTTTCCCTTCAATCCCAGGAGAAAATCCTGGCAGTCTAAGGTCACCTCACGACCTTTGGCCCAAAACCATAGTTTGTTCACGTACCTAGCCAAAGCTAGCCACGCCATACGCCCAAGGCAAACCCTTGGACCGACATGCCAAGCCAAACACCCTTTCCTTGGCCATAGCCACGCCATGTGCCTATGGACAACCCTTGGCCCCACATGCCAAGCCAAAACCACACCTAGCGCAAGCTAGCCGCGCCATTCCAAACACACTCTGCCTTGGACCTAGCTATGCTAGTCACACCACGACATACCAACGGCATGCCAACCTTGCTGAGCCACCACGTTGGCCCTCACTACCAAAAACAAAGGCGTGCGACGATCAACGGTTCCCCCCCCCCCCCACCCCCCTCTCAAGATGCAAAATTTGGATCGTCGAAGGTCACCATGCTAGCAAGTTTCCCGAGCTTGTCTTCCCAAGCCACAACAACATGCTACATGTTTTCCAAAAACATTCTAGACATCAACACAAACTAATGGATGCTCATTAGGGTATTGGTTTGGTGGTCTACAGCGTGCAGCATACGCAAATGCCCGTTTTGAGATAGTGTAATAAGAATAAGACGGTTAGTAAATGCAGGAAGCAACGGTGAAACGCTCTTTCATTATGGGACATCAATTCCATCAAATCCCATCAATATCAGGCATTAACACCTCTTCCCATTTAACTCATCTGTTTTCTTTTCTTATGAGGCCAGGGTACGTTTCTTTTTTGACTTATATAAATAGTCTTACCTATTTCCACCAGAACACAAGTTATTGGTGTTGATGGTGGATTTTCATTTTAAAGGATAAAATTGTAAAAGCCAAAAAAATTGTGCGCTAACATCTTGTAAAAGAGAAGGCCATTAATAAGTGATGGATACTCCTTCACTTTACTAATTTACCTAGAATGGAGCATGTGGCAACAATCCCATTCTGTAAATAAAATACATGAAATTCATCCAGGTTGGAGCATGTAGCAACAATCCTATATACCCTGTGAATTTCCAACATTATTAATTAATGCGCAACCAGCCTTGTATTTCATATACTCATTATCAGTGTGGCATGACGACTGAGTGTTTCTCTCAGCAGAGCAACACGAATCTCCAAGCATTATAATGAAACATGTACGAAATACCCGTAAAGTATGCAACTCTCAGTGTGTTATACTAGCCCGATTGAGCCACTCTCGGTGTGTTATACTAGCCCGATTGAGCGTCCGGACTGACCGTATCAGTATGGATATGATCACGAAGATCCAACTCCGCCAGCATGATTGGATGCCCAGATCGATTCCATAACCCCCAAGCAAGTATGGAATATCCGCTGCCGAACCAATGCTGACCCCGAATGGTCGGTCTCCCCAAAAGATTGGCCTAGCTTGCCAAAAAGTCCAAACCATAGCAGTATGGACGCAAAACCCTAAATTAGGGTTTGCGGAACATTACATGTGTCGTAAAACAGTCTCAACCATCCATATTCGCAGGTATAGATGGAGGGTGCAGATGTAGATTCAAAGGGCATGGAGTATGTCAACACAATCACCGTGGGCCCACTTACATACCTGACTAATCGGTCAGGACCAACCATGGTAGGTCATTCCAAATCGTGCGCCTGAATGGAGCATGACGCACGACCTTGAAACCCAAAACTAGGGTTTTGAATCACGAGCGTCCATTTTCTCCGGCACGAATGGAGGGTCCGAGATTAGATTAAAGCAGGTCCGGTCATACAAACATGACCACCGTGGACCCGTATGTCCCCTCACCTGATCTTCCAAGGCCGAACTTTCCTTTTCTCCTCGGTTCGCGCGCCTCCAACATGCGTGGTCGCTCCTTCCAAATTGCAAACTAATCTCAGCCGCTCGAATTCGCCGGACGAATTGAGTGGCTTAGATCATGTTTTCATGGGATGGTAAGGCATAGGCGTGAACACTATCCTACCACCTACACGTTGGAGCAATCGGCCAAGACCGACCAAGCCTGGTCATCTTGGAACGCCCGCTCGAAGTTGGTACGGCGTGCGGATTTTGCGGCACCAATTTTCTATCGCAAATTGATCTCAACCACACAACTTCGCAGGACGAATTGAGTGGCCTAGATCACACTTTCATGAGACAATGAGGTATGGGAGCCTACACCGTCATGTTGTGTACACACATGCACGACCGGCCTAGCCAAAGTTGTGTCCCAAGCTTGGATTCGACCAAGATGAAAAGTGATGCTTGCACACCTTTTCATAAACCCTAATTCCATCAACGGTTGCAGATGAGTCCAACTTCACCGGCTTGGAAATACATCCCTAGTTAGGAGTTAATTGGTAAATATGGCATCATGCCGATCACCACCCGTCACTCTACCACACCATGTGATCGGTCAATGGAGGGTTTGCATCCGCAACCAATGTAGTCAATATCGGAAATATCGGCATACCGGTCGAGCAGCGAGACACGATATTTCGGACAATACCGGTGAAATATCGGCGGAATACCGGCCAATACCGATAATATCGGCATCTCGGTGAAACACCGGTACCCGAAATATCGCCGATATTTCGGCCGGTACAAACGAAATTGACTACACTGTCCGCAACTTCCAAACCATCACATGAAGTAGGCTGAACATGAAGTTTCTTTGATACTCTTAAACAGCGATGCTTCATACATGCTGAATATACTCGATGCAGTACCTGCATAGTATACACACGATACTTCATAAGTATCAATTTCCTAAACAATGTAGCATTACATGCTACTTTCTGTGGGTCCCACGATCCAAACACTCGAGACATCAATCATGTCACAAACTGGGGGATACATACTGGGGTATTGGTCTGGCGGTTTACAGCGTGCAGAGCACAACGCTTCATCACAAGAACGTGTTAGGAAGTCATGGACGGTTAGTGATGATGGGAGAAGTGGGCAAGCCTGGTCGTGTGACACCAACACACTACTCCATCACTCTACTTTCTCCACTTCCGACGAGATACGAAGGTTAGGCTAAATGACTTGTATAAATAGGTTCTCCGCCCTATATTTTTTAAAAAGGAAGACAACAACAGAACAGAGAGAGCATAACACATAAACCAAGTGTTAACACTCAAAGCCTGCTTGCGTTAATTACAAGCCTGGCTCACCTTTATGTTATAAGTCATAAACAAGCCTACACCTTCACAATCTCAACACCTTCTTCGCTTCCCTCCCTAAGATCAACCCCATCACCTTCACTTTGTGACCGAAACAAGTCTGGAACGGCCATTCTTTTTGGTTTGGGCCGGACTTGCACATATTGACCTCTCGAATCTACAAGCACTCACCGTGTAGTGCATTTGTTTAAGGTTTAGATTCATTCCTCATCCACACACCCCAAATTACCAAAATCGGCAGGAATAGTTTTCCCCCACAAATAATTGGTGACCACTGTGGGAGGTTAATCTCTCGGTTGTAAAGTCAATTTCTTCGAAATCCGATTCAATTCTATCAATTTCAAAAAGGGTAGATCTTAGAACCAATTCAATCAGAAATTCATTTCAAGATGGTGGACTCATGTCTGGATCAACAATCAATTATGATGGAGCTAGTGTGGATAACACTCCCGGTGTCGATTTACCTATCAGTGGAGCTACCGTGGTTAATACATCTGGTGGAGCCGTCACCTCTACCGTTAGCACCAGCATAGCAGGAAATATTCCAGTAAGTGTAACACCTCCCATCACCAGAGCCGCTGCTAATCCCGGAATCTCATCAAGTGTAACGCCTCCAGTGGTCACCAGAGAAACAAATTTCACTCCTTCATCAGGACGAGGAGCCGGAGGGACAATAGGAGGACCACCACCCATTACCATTGCAGACTTAATGGAGAAGCAGGAAGTTCTGGCTAATACTCAAACGGATATGGATGCAACTCAGAAAGAGGTACTCACTTTTCTTAAGACATTAACTGATCGATTGCCACAAGAACCGCGACATCCCCTGGAGCCAACAAGGAATGCACTTTACGCACCCGGAGAAGGTAAGACGCAGATGATAGGTGTAGAATACACCTAATTTAATATCTAGTATTTATGCTTTCTTTGCTATTTTTCTTGTAAATTATGTATCTTATGTTTTGTTTTTGAGTATTTAGGTACTGTGGAGTCATTCGGTTCAAAATAATAAGAAACAGCGCAAAAGTCTCATCTCAGATGTGAATGCTATTGGAGGCGATTATTTCTCATTATTTTCTTTTATTTCTTCATCTCTGTCTGAAAAGTATGTCGGCTTTAGTGATGCGACTTCTGTTTGAAAAGCACGACAACTTTAGTGATGACTCTCATTGAAGAGTATAAGTGAATATGAGAAATAAGGGATGATTGCTGTTAGCGGAGGAACTCGAAAGAGGTGGAAGAGCATTTGGAGCAAAAAGGGCAGAAAAGTCATTTCACAAGCAAACACTATTTGAAGCGCATCCAAGGTTAAGGGGCGATTTTATTTGGAGGAGTACCAAGGGACAATTTGCTGCAGTTAAAGGGAAACCACTTGTTAAAGGGTATCCATAGGGTTGTCCCTTAGCCTATGGACTGGAGTGCATATAACCACCTCAATCATTGTTTACCCTAAAACCGAGAGATATGCTCTCAGTCTCTCATTCTATTCCACCCATTTGAAATGAAAAGAGGAGAACATGAGAATGAGGTCTAAAGAGAAACTAAAATTGAGAGGGAAGGAAAAGAAATTACAGAGATTGGGGTATTTGTTACTTTAAGTTCTAGGTTAACTCTTTCACTGATTTGAGGTGAATTAGGGATTTCAGATCGAGAATGGGTTTTGGTTACTGGTAATTTGAGAAGAAAGTAGAGCTAGGGTTTGTTCTGAATCTGAGATGGGTTTGGTAGATGAATTTGTGTTTGTGGTTGTGGTATGAGTTACATGGGAAGTTGCAGGTTTTTGCAGCAGAGGGTGGTCTTGATTGTGGTGGTGCTGTTTATGAGGATGATCTAGTTGGCTGTGAAGCAGCTGGTGATATGGGTCACTGGTTGAAATGGTGGTGAGTTGTTGCTGGCTGTGTTTATGGAGTTGAGCTCTGAATTTGGCAGTGCAGTGAGGTTATGGCAGTTGGATTTGTTGGTGGTTGTTACAGAAGCAAGAAAAGGCAATGGTGGCTCTGGTGTTGTGTTACAGGCAGGGATGGTTGCTTCTAAGCTGGGTGTGTGCAAGGTGGTGATTTTACTGAGTTTGGGTTCTGGTGAAATGGAGTAGTCTTGGGGTTGGAAATGGCTAGGAGGCTACAGAATTGCAGCTCCTAGTCATAATGCAGTTGTGGTGTGCAACTGAGGAGAAACAAAGTGGTTGTTGGGTGCAGGTTCTGGAGCTGTACAAGGCATGTTCTGATGCTGTTGAAATTGAGCTTAAATTGAAATGATTCTGGTGATGAAAGATGGCATTGCAGGAGTCGAACTGATGGCCAGAGTTGAAACAATAAGCTGGTGCTGTGCTAAGAAGGTTGTATTGCAGGGAAGAACAAAGCTGTGGTGAGATATACAGGGCATGATGGAACAAGGAACTGGTGTTAACTGAAGTGGGGAATCATAGCTGGTGTTACTACTCGAGTACGGAGAAGGCAGTGCAGGTTGAGAAGTTGTTTTGCAGCTGGGGTTTGCAAAGTAATTTGCTCGAGAAGCCAACAGTGAACTGAGCCAAGTATGAGCATGAGAAGGTGGCTTGAGTTTTGATTCAATTACAGAAGGACTGTGATGAGATGGTGTTTTGGTGGCCAAAGTGCATATGGAGGTGATTCTGCTGCTATTTCAAGAAGTTGCTGTTGGAGGAAATTGGAGCTCAGCTGGTAGTTGAGCTGGTAGATGAAAGTGGTGATCTTGGTTGCATCCATGACTTGCAGGTGTAGCTGCTACATATGGAGCCGTGTGAAGCTTGGAGGTTTGGTATTGATGCCAAAGATGGTTATTGCAGTAGGGTTGAATATAATGGTGCTGGCATGAAGTTAAAGGTGTAACTGGAGGTGATCTGTGGTGTGCTGCTTGAGTTCAGAACAGTGGTGCTTGCTATGATGTGCAGAGCTGGAAAATTTAAAAGTGATGCAGCTGTGTCTTGGAAGTGCAGCTGTGAATTTAAGGAAGTGTTGGAGATGGCTGCAGTTTTTAGTGACTTGGTTTGAAAGGTTAAGAAATTGCAGGTGGTTATTGCAGTAGCTGGAGGAAAAATTCGAGCAACTGAAAGAATGGTCTGCGATAGTCGAAACTGAAGAAACGATGAAGGAATGAGTGAATGTGACTGTGTTGCAGGTGGCATTAGATTTTTCCATGGGTTCGCAGGGAGGAATTGAAACTAACTACTTCAATGCAACTATTTAGAGCAACTGCCAGAATCTGGTTTGGTGAAGTTGGTGCTTGTGTGCAACTGGGTTTGGAACTGGTGTTGTTGATTACAAAGATGGTGGAGCTTGCCATTGGGTTGATATTGGCTGGAGTCCAAAGTTGTAGGCTGTGCAAGGAACTGAAATTGCAGGCATATAGAATTTCAAAACTACAGGGAATGAATTTTGAAGCTGCAAAAACATGGTGAAGTAAAAGCGGGCTAAAATGGTGAGCCGGTGAGCATAGCTCCGGTAGTCGGATTTTGGAACCAAAAGTGGGGATCGTCAAGATTCAGTGAATCATGAGGCGGGTATGAGTCCAACGAAAGAGTTGGCGGCCGGACATAGGAGCTACGCGTCGCACTTTTGGGTGCGTTTTCGCAAGGGATAGAGAGTTGGATTTAGATGAGTTATGCAAATGGTTAAAATGCAGAAAAGCAAAGTTGAGCTATTGGAAGTGTAGAATTGGCTGGTGACAGTCTCAGATGGCAAAAGTTATCGGAGTCAATTTTCCGGTGACCGGATTCCGGTGATGACGTCAGCACTCTGGCGACCAGTTTTGGACCCAAAATTTCCAGAGACATATTTCTCACACCTGGGCTTGGTGGACTAGTAGATGGACGTGGACTTGAAGATTTTGAAGATTTTGACCTATTTTTGGAAAGCAAAGGGCTATAAAAAGAGAGTTTCTACAACAAAGAAAGAACGGATTATTATTCTATTCTTGGAGCTTTTGCAGAGAACTACTTCTAGGGTTTGCTCTCTTTTATGTTTCATAGTCTTCCCTTGAATATTTTGATGATGAAATCCATGAATATGAGTAGCTAAATACATTAATTGGTTATGGAATAAAAGTTGATTTCTTCAAGCATGTTATTTGATTCTATGATTTAGTTTTGTCTCAATTTTATCGTTTATGATTCATCGTTTATATTATCCTATGATTTGAATGATAGTTTGGTTGAGTCCGGAATCAATTGTATTTGTTTTCATCTCTAAAGCTATATTAGGGTTTTCAATACGTAAAAGTTGTTATCTCTGATTTTTAGTAGCATCTTGTGGTTAATACTTGTAGTGATACATCTTTTTAATCGCATATGAATCATAACCTTTGTTAAAATGAATTAGTGCTTTTACACGTTTGTTTGCATCGATTAGTCTTATTTCATAGAACTTATTGCTCTTAGGGAGTTAAATCTAATTGTGCTTTTACACTTTAGGTTGCTTTTTAAGAAGATTTCACGATAGCATCTTTTAATGTTGTTTGTGATAAAATCAGGAAATAAACGGGATACTCTTGCGATCAAGATATCCTAGGACTTTTGATAATTGAGAGATTAAATACCAATTCTAATCATAGATGAAAAATACATGTTTGTGAATGATACTATCCCTTAACCAATATCTTCTCCTTATTGATTATTCCAACTATTTACTTTGCTTTATTTAGTATTATTACTTTGATAAATACAAAAACATAACTTGGGTTATTTGGTTACTTAAGAATCTGAAAATTGCATAACAAAAATCGCCTCTCTGTGGATACGAACTCTTTCTTATCGATTACTATATTCATATTAGTTAAGTGAGGAAGTGAAATTATTTTTGACGCATACGACACGCATCAGCAGACCTACATGGACCCAATCAAAGAAGCGACATCAGATATGAATGGTCCTATCATGGAGATTCCTACACTGAGGAATGATCATCACAACGATCCTCCTCAAGTGAATAGTCTCACAATGAGCCAGAGGTCGGTGGATCAGGAAGCGGTTTCTCTAGTGGAAAGTTTATGCGAACTTTTACACCTCTCGAAGAATCAGCGGGCAGAGACGTTTTGCTGCAATCAACTAGAAGAAGGTCACAACAATGGGCCCTACATGTTACGGCACGCATCAAGGATTCAATGTTCAAGAGGGCCCTCACCGACACAGGAGCGTCTTCGAATGTGATTACTCTCAAGACTCTCAGGATGGCCAGGGTTCACTTAGGCAAGATCGTATGGCATCCTACCACAATGGCATACTTTAAAGGAAATTAGACCAGCACATACGGGATCACCCCTTTAAAGTATCACAAATTCTTGAAGACTATGCTAAATAGAGAAGTCATTTGTATTCCTGCAATATTGTCTCCTTACGCACGAATATGCGGAGTGGAACTGTTCAAACAGAGGGAATCTCCGCGGGAAAGATCAAACAAAGTCCATTGCACCCCACTCCCCACGTGGGCGTCAATCCAGGAAGAGGACCGACTTGCATCATCGAAGGCTAGGCCACATGATGTATCCTTGCTGACAAGACGTCTCAATTCTTCTCTCCGCCCAATGGAATGCTACAACAACGACGAGCCACAAGAAGAAGTGCTAGATGCTCCACGATAGCTGCAAGATGGTACCAACTCCACAACTGATGAGCTCGACGATGAGGAATCTCCTAGTCCTATCTCCATTAGATCGAGCATGTGCAGGCATTCATACAATCTCCGATCCAAACTGGTCAAACAATCTCCGAGGCAATTCAGGCACGAGATCAGATGTTGCATGGATTCCAGAGACTTGAACGAAGGCTGCCCCAATGACGACTTTCCTCTGCATAACATCGATATGTTAGTAGACGCCACCAGAGGACACGGCATGTTCTCCTTCATGGATGGTTACATCGGCTATAATCAGATAAGGATGTATGAGCATGACGCGAGTAAGACAACCTTTCGAAATCCTCTTGGCAATTTTTACTATATTGTTATGCCTTTTGGTTTAAAGAATGCAGGTGTAACGTATCAACACGCTATGACGACAATCTTCCACGACATGATACATAATAAAGTCGAAGACTATGTGGATGATATAGTAGTCAAATCCAAGACTCAAGCTATCCTCACAATGCCGCTGCCGTGAACCGTGAAGGAGCTAAAAAACTTCATGGAAAAGGTGAACTTTTGCTTAATTCACCCCTTGTTAAAGAAAGGAGAAAGTTTCGTCTGGACCGCACTACAACATGAAGCGTTTGGAGGATTCAATGGATATTGTCATCTCTGAATCATCACAAAGGGTTCGCCTATTATGTCAGCCCAGAAAAGAGTGAGCATATGACATCTTCAGATCCACTGAAGCCGACACCTCAAGGGAGTAGCCTCAAGAAGATAACGATATCCACGCATCATATCGAGCAAGATCCAGGCGAGTCACTCTATCAGACAGCGGTCGAACAAGATCCGGGAAAGTCACTTTATCATATAGTGGTACATGTATATCATGCTATGTTGGTGAGTCTGCGCTTTTGGTCATCCTCTGGAGCTGTTGAACGCTCATATACAACAACATATGCCCTGATAGAAAGAACCAGGCATGCCGGTAATGAAAAGCATCATAATGTTTGTAAGGGCATATATGTCACCAACAGGCGATACAACCTTCAGTCTTCTGTAAGAAGTTCCCTGAAGCAGCAATAGGAAAGTCACCGAGATATAAAATCCTGCGCGTCCGCCAACTCCAACTCCAGTACCACATGTACAACTCCCACAATGATGAAAAAACGTCCAATATATTCCATATCTAGCTCGACAACAAATACTACGAACAAACCATGTAAACCACGCTTGGGGACTGAAGGTCAGCATGAAATTCCTTCACCGTCAGTTAAGGAATTCTTCAACACGAGAAAGATGGTCAGTCAAGAAGCATGGAATTCGCAAGGTTAAATCGAACTGAAGAGGAAGCCACTTCAACGCTCCCTCCAGCAGAAGCTGCTTCAATGGTCTATTCAAGAGCCGCCTAAACGATCTCTCCGGGACCCACATTCGCTTCAGAATCCTGCTTCAACACTCTCTCCAGGATCCACCTCAACGTTCGCACCAGAAGCCACTTTAACATCCTATCTAGTAGTTTCAACACTCAAGTTACATCAATAATCTGCGATCTGGTCAAGTTATCTTTGATGTACTCATTGCTTAACATACGTCTCATCCATCCTTCATGAGAGTCCAGCGGAGCATGAAAACCTTGAAGTCGATAGGAGAAGGGTTATCTTGTGGAACAGATATTTTTATATAGTTGAAAGGGCGCGGTAAACAACTCATCATCAATGTTCGGAATATCTTTGAAGATGTCAACACCTTCTGACTTAGCACCAGCATTATCCCCAGAAGACATCTCAACATGAGTTCTTTTCTTTATTCTATAATAAAATACAAGAGTCAGTAGTTGTATAAAATCGCGTGAGATATGTAGTCATACATGACAGAACACACATTCACGTTGGAGTCACAATTCCGGTATTGCTCAAGTTTCAAGTCAGGTGTTGATCAAGCCACAATTCCGGATCAATTATCAAGTCCGGATCAATTTTCAAGTCCAGATCAAATTTCAAGTCCGGATCAAGTTTTTAGTCCAGAGTTGATCAAGTTTAAAGTCCAGAGTTGAGCAAGTTTCAAGTCTGCTCAAGTTTCAAGTCCGGAGTTAATCAAGTCACAAGTACGGTATTGCTCTAGTTTCAAGTCCGGAGTTGATCAAGTCACAATTCCGGTATTGCTCAAGTTTCAAGTCTGGTATTGATCAAAGTTACAAGGCTGGTATTCGAATAAAATAGGTGCACGCAGCAGGGCCGATTTTCATTAGAAACACAGGGTCGACGTTCAGTCAGGCATGCGGCGGGTCCCACTTGATACCAGCCCCATATTGGTCGAAGCAGGCACATCCGGCCTCAAGAAAAGCAGACATGTAGCGGGTCCCATTTGATCAGGAACAATCAGCCCCATATTAGTCGAAGCAGGCACAGGCGGCCCCAAGCAAAGCAGGCACGTGGCACGCAGTGGACCCACGTTTAATCGAAGCAGGCGCATGATGAGTCCCACATTTAACCAAAGTAGGCACGCAGTGGACCCACGTTTAACCGAAGCAGGCACATCAAGCCCACGTTCGATCCAGCAGGCGTAGTAGTCCCACGAACGAAACAGACATAACAGTCCATCAAAGCAGACAAGACCGACATCATGCTAGGGGAACGCTCGCCTGGACGTCTCTTGAACGTGACATGCTTGAAGGACGGGACGACCTGTATCTCCTGGTAATATCTAACTTTGTCTCATAAGTTTTATCTTTAACTGTCACCATCTCATGCCTACCCCACAATAATGTAACCATTATGTGCTAGGAAGGGGACTTAATGTTGATGGTGGATTTTCATTTAAAGGCTAAAATTGTGCGCTAACATCTTGTAAAAGATAAGGCCATTAATACGTGATGGATACTCCTTCACTTTACTAATTCACCTAGAATGGAGCATGTGGCAATAATCCCATTATGTGAATAAAATACACGAAATTCATCCAGGTTGGAGCATGTAGCAACAATCCCATATACCTTGTGAATTTCCAGCATTATTAATTAATGCGCAACCAGCCTTGTATTTCCTGTACTCATTATCAGTGAGGCATGACGACTGAGTGTTTCTCTCAGCAGAGCAACACGAATCTCCCAGCATTATAATGAAACATGTACGAAATACCCGTACATGATGCAACTCTCGGTGTGTTATACTAGCCCGATTGAGCCACTCTCGGTGTGTTATACTAGCCCGATTGAGCGTCCGGACTGACCGTATCAGTCTGGATATGATCACGATCATCCAACTCCACCAACATGATTGGATGGCCCATATCGATTCCATAACCCCCAAGCAAGTATGGAATATCCGCTGCCGAACCAATGTGGACCCCGCATGGTCGGTCTCCCCAAAAGATTGGCCTAGTTTTCCAAAACATCCAAACCTTAGCAGTATGGACGCAAAACCCTAAATTAGGATTTGCGGCACATTACATGTGTCGGAAAACAGTCTCAACCATCCATCTTCGCAGGTATAGATGGAGGGTGCAGATGTAGATTCAAAGGGCACGGAGTATGTCAACACAATCACCGTGGGCCCACTTATATACCAGACCAATCGGTCAGGACCAACCATGGTTGGTCATTCCAAATTGTGCGCCTGAATGGAGCATGACGCACGACCTTGAAACCCAAAATTAGGGTTTTGAATCACGAGCGTCCATTTTCTCCGGCACGAATGGAGGGTCCGAGATTAGATAAAAGCAGGTCCGAGTATACCAACATGACCACCGTGGACCCGTATGTCCCCTCACTTGATCGTCCAAGACCGAACTCTCCTTTTCTCCTTGGTTAGCGCGCCTCCAACATGCGTGGTCGCTCCTTCCAAATTGCAAACTAATCTCAGCCGCTCGAATTCGCCGGACGAATTGAGTGGATTAGATCATGTTTTCATGGGATAGTAAGGCATAGGAGTGAACACCAGCCTACCACCTACACGTTGGAGCAATCGGCCAAGACCGACCAAGCCTGGTCATATTTGAACGCCCGCTCGAAGTTGGTACGGCGTGCGGCTTTTGTGGCACCAATTTTCTGTCGCAAATTGATCTCAACCACACAACTTCGCAGGATGAATTGAGTGGCTTAGATCACACTTTCGTGAGCCAATGAGGTATGGGCGCCTACACCGTCATGTTGTCTACACACATGTATGACCGGCCTAGCCAAAGTTGCGTCCCAAGCTTGGATTTGACCAAGCTGAAAAGTGATGCTTGCGCACCTTTTCATAAACCCTAATTTCATCAACGGTCGCAGATGAGTTTCTCAAAGATCATATCGTCTGTCCAACTTCACCGGCTTGGCTATACAGCCCTGGTCAGGAGTTAATTGGTCAGTATGGCGTTATGGTGTTCACCACACGTCACTCTACCACACCATGTGATCGGTCAAGGGAGGGTTTGCATGCACAACTTCCAAACCATCGCATGAAGTAGGCTGAACATGAAGTTTCTTTGAGACTCTCAAACAGCGATGCTTCATACATGTTGAATATACTCGATGCAGTACTTGCATAGTATACACACGATATTTCACAAGTATCAATTTCCTAAATAACGTAGCATTACATGCTACTTTTTGTGGGTCCCACGATCCACACACTCGAGACATCAATCATGTCACAAACTGGGGGATACATACTGGGGTATTAGTATGGCGGTTTACAACGTGCAGCGCACAACGCGCCATCACAAGAACGTGTCAGGAAGTCATGGACGGTTAGTGATGATGGGAGAAGTGGGTAAGCCTGGTCGTCTGACACCAACATACTACTCCACTACTCTATCACTCCACTTTCTCCACTTCCCACGAGATATGAAGGTTAGGCTAAAAGACTTGTATAAATAGGTTCTCCGCCCTATTTAAAAAAAATGAAGACAACAACAGAACAAAGAGAGCATAACATAGAAACCAAGTGTTAACACTCAAAGCCTGCTTGCGTTAATTACAAGCTTAGATCACCTTTCTGTTACAAGTCATAAACAAGCTTACACCTTCACAATCTCAACACCTTCTTCGTTTCCCTCCCTAAGATCAACCCCATCTCCTTCACTTTGTGACCGAAACAAGTATGGAACGGCCATTCTTTGTGGTTTAGGCCGGACTTGCGCAGATTGACCTCTCGAATCTACAAGCACTCACCGCGCAGTGAATTTGTTTAAGGTTTAGATTCATTCCTCATCCACACACCCCAAATTACCAAAACCGGCAAGAATAGTTTTCACCCACAAACACTTGGTCAGGGGAAAACACCACACTCAGAAAGGAAACTCTTGCTATCTTTCTCAAAGCTCTCACCTTATGATACAAGTCAAGTACTACTCTTCCAGAATTATTCTGGACTCAACACTCTCTTCGCTTCCTTCCCCAAACCAACCCTTCTCCTCCATTTTGTGACCGAAGCAAGTCTTGAACGGCCATTTCTTGGTTTAGGACGGACTTGTACATATTGATATCTTGAATCTAAAGTACTCCCTTGCAGTACATTGTTTAGGGTTTAAATTATTTCTCATCTTCACACCCGCAATTACCGAAATCAGCAGAAGCTATTTTCACCTATTAACAATTGGCGACCACAGCGGGAGGTTCGACCTTTCGGTAACAATGTCAATTTTCAACCAGCAATCTCATTCTTCGACCCAGATGTCAAGATGGTAGCAGAAGGCGATCCACTCCGACTCAGTTACTCGACGGCTCGATTATCAGTCATGACACGACAAGGGATGACTGGGGACTTCTCAGGTTATCAGTCATGACACGAAAAGGGATGACTGGGGACTTCCCAGAGGATAGAAGGAAAACGATCCACCCAGGTATAAACGACTCAGTTACCAGACAACTCAGCAACGACCCAGAAGACTGGGGACTTCACACGTCTGTGTTTCTCGTAAATCTTGGTCCTTCACCCGGAAGGTCTACTTTTCATCAGAATACCTGAGCAACCAAGTAAGTCTTATCTAGAAAAAAATACGTGGTTTGATTTTTCAAATTCTGAAAAAACCTATAGCCATGTTTTATCCCATGTCATCTACCAACACACGGTTCCATGGTTATCCTAGGTGTCTGCGTCACTTTCATTGATAGCCAAAGACAATTCAAGCCTAAACATTTCATTAAAAAAAAAATATAATCCAAAACCGTCAAGGTACTACACCATTTTTAGAGATTCGCAACGGAATCCGGACATTGCTGACTGAGGTTGCAACGGCAGATCGACGTTGCAAAACACGACGTTGCATTTTTTCGCAACGGCATAAGCTCCGTTGCGACTCTCGGTCAGCAACGGGGATTCGCAACGGAAAGTGTCGTTGCGACACTATTTATTTGCAACCAAGGTCTGCCGTTGCTAAGCTGTTTCGAACTCCAGGAATACCCCTACCCGGAACTAGAATGTTATTGGTTCTGGTTCTAATTTAGAAACAGATAAAAGACGTTGCGAATATTTTGCAACCTAAAAAAAAATGGTTAAAATCCATTTCCCCCCTGCAGTTAACCAGTTCCCCATATTCAGCATTCCACAGATGAACAAACTAGAATGACACGCATTCAATGGACATACAAAACTGTGTTATATTATGAAAAAAATATTCATTGAATTGAAGTTAACAAATAGTATAAGTAACTCACTAAGTTACTAAGTTTATTTAAAAAAATATTCATTCAAATGTATACAAGTATCACTGCAAACTAGTGTACACATACAAACTTACTAAGTTCAGAAGTTCAGTTCATAGTAACTTACTAAATTCCTAGTTCTTCCAACTTAAATCACTATATGGAGATACTACATAGAAACTTACAAATCTTACAGCTGCTAAGGCACCTAATGGCTGCTTCTTTGTTCTCCAACCTTTCTGATCTCACAATAGAGCATCATTCAATTAACCTGCGAAAAAACATCACAAATTCTTCCAATCAGTACACTGGAAGCAGGCCACATGGTGAGCCAATCTTAGACTAGCCTTTCATGATAATAGCAGCAAAAATATCAATATGCTTGGCTAGTAACATGTACAAACATATAATAGTACAGTACAACAATGTAGAAATTGTTAATAGCATGTATCTAGTCATAAAAGGGACATGGTGATCATTTTTGTTTTTGAGGCAGTTGAATTGATAGTAAAGCTAGGATATGTTCATAATTGCTCATCTGGAAACACCATAGGAAAAAAAAATATCTAATCAACCATATGGAATATATCATCACAGCAATTTATCTTAGATGTTGCTGGTCTAGACTCATAACAATCTTATTTTGATATTCACCCACATCTGAACAATATATATCATCAACTATGTTAGCTTAACCACAAAGCTTCCCCTAGTACAACTACTCATACAAGACAACCAGAAAAGAAGAATAACATCATAAGCCTAGTTAATATAGTAAACCATTAATATGGTGAATAGGGTGAACCCTTCATAAGGCTAGTTAATATGGTGAACCATTCATAGGCTTACTCATCTCATTGCACATTCGCTTATAGTCCTAGACGCATGGGAATATAATATCAGCTGGCATAATCATAGCTAACAAGTACTAACAATATGAAGATAATCAATTCAAATCTGAATCCTCTATCAAACTCATGTGGATCACATACTCAAAATATGGTATTTGTCCTTATAAGCTACCTCTGTTGCCTTCATCCAGTTTTCTAAACGTGCATTACTAGATCCAAGCATATTCTTGAATAAAGAGGCAAGGCTTAGGCAAACAAACTTATTTATATTGGAATACTTACAAGGTAGAAAAGAGAAAAGCAACTCTTCTTGAGTTGAATGAAGCACCGCGTTTATATCTCCCGCATCTGTTATTAGGTGTATAAGGACCCCTCTTTTGATTTGACTTGTCTGTTAAACGATATTAAGAAGAAAGTAAGGAGTCTAATTAATCTAATGAGTTCTTGACAGTGGTATACTATCATATGCTCGTGGTCAGTTAACAAAAAAAAATCAATTCAATTACAATTTACAAAAATAGCAACCATGTGTCTGCCGAATTAACAAACAGAAAATGTATTTCATGGTCAGCTGAAAATAGTCATGTAATGCATCTTATTCGTTGATATGGTCCCAAGGAAAAAGACCAGATATGCGTAAGTAAGATACATCGGAATAACTAAACACTAAACAAATACTATATCTCAGGTTCCATGGACAAAAATTTACTGAAGTACCAATCATGAAAATGAGGCTGATATAAGGCTTTCACAATGATAATGTACCTTTCGAGAGCATGTCAGTTGCATACTGAAGTGACTCATGAGAGCCTGTGTGATTTTTCCACCAATTTCTAGGCCAGTCATCCAACGTGAAAGCCTATGCAATTAAGATTATCCAACATTAAAAATTAATGGAATTTAAAGAGGAAACTAAAACCATTTATCAATTAAAACAACAACAACGTCCCTGGTAGTCAATAATAAGTAACAAAAAGTGTAAAAAAATAAATGAGGCTATACCCTCTTCGAGAGTACCAAAAGTGAGATATCCACCACTATATGTGATAACTAGTTAGTGCACGAGCTAGCTTATAAATGGCTGCTACCCAAGTGAATATTGCTCTTAGTAGGTTAACAACAAGAGAGTCAGAAGGTGAGACGGCAGAACTATAGTGTTTAAGAATATTCTGTTACTTCGTCTTTTCTTTTAAATATTATAATAAAAAGATAAACCCTCAAATCTTTCTAACTTTTCCATTGCTCTGTAATAATCTCATCTACACTATCTTACTCCTTCCAACCTCCGTACACAGATTACTTACCTTTCTTATTATTAAAATGATCCCTCCGACACGACCGTGGTTCCATTACTAAAGATTTCATTAGAAAGAAGAAAGGAAAACTATCTTACATATTCTACATGATCCGCACATCTAATGGCGGAAATTGTAGATAAGATTTCGACAGAAATTCTATGCATTCTACGAGCCTCAAATTAATCTCAAGAAGTCTGCCCCGTTTTACAAATGTTGTACAAATGATACTCTGTACTACCATGGTTTCCGTCACTTCCCCGTGTAGGATCATCCTGAAATTTTAACCGAGTCTTCATGATATGTCTAAGCATAACATATCCCAAATTAATTTAATTCTAACGGTTAGATCTTAGTTTATGGTTACAACAACGTATGGCTTCTAAATGTAGGGATAGCAGATTCGTAATTCAATCTAAGACAAGGTTTCATCACCCAAATACAAACATTAATAAGTGATGGCCAATAGCATAACTTACCTTCAGTGATGCTTCACCCAATCTATACATCATAAAACTTATACAACATTCCTTGAGAAATGTACATAGTCCACTCGGTTTTAAACGACACCTCATGCATTCTTAACAAACGAAAAAGATATACAACTGCCATCAACACGTATCAGCAAGCCAATGATAATATACAACATCAATTGCTTTCCTAATACGGTTACAGGGTACCTCCTACTGTTTAAATTTATGGTCCCCAGTATGTGCAAGAACAAAGCATGATTGAATATTAAATCTCGACATAAGAAGCAACAACAATATCAACCAAAAATATTATTGTAAACCATTAACCTAGGAAATGGTAGGTACTGTTTACAGGGCATCAATCAGATCAATATAAAGTATCTCTAAGATAACAAATTGCTAATTTTATAACAAGATATAGCACAACAATATCCAATTTCAGATAGCGAGATCTTTATGAGCATGCAGAAACTAGAGCATACATGGAGCCAATCAATCAGGTGGATGGGATTTAACAAAATGAAAACATAAGGATAATAAAGAAAACAATTTAAGATGCTTGCTAACTGCTAAGAATTACACAACATACGCACAGGGGGAGTAAGGGTTTTAAACCATTAAGTGTATGTCAGATCATTAAGAAGTACCTTGACCCGTTTTCTCTTATTTCAAATGTTTTATCGAACAGTTTGCGGCTCTGGAAATTGTGGTGATGATATAGCCTTTGTGCCGTAGCCTAATCCCTTTATACTTTTGCCTTACCAACTGCAAATTCCTATCGAACCACAACCCAAGTTTTTTAATGCTACAAAGACTTCAAAAAATTCAAGAATCAGATCCATCCATCCATAAATGTTAATCGCCAAAATAATCATTCTTGGTTGAAACATAGACTCAAAAACAGCAAGGAATTTGTTTACGATTCAAATTCACAGTAACCAAAATTCAATGTTACCTTCTTTTGTTGAAAACTCTGAATCATTCTTCAAGACCTTCAATTTCGTCTTTTACATCATCTCAGAATCTGTTCTTATGAAACCCTAATTCTTTAAATTTTTCAGACTATTCTTATTTGTAATCGAACTCTCACCTTATTCATGTTCTAATCTTCAAAACCCATACACTGATTTTTTCTTAATCACCACCAAAATCAAACCCTAATTCTTATTCACAGAAAACCCTAACTTCTCAATTGAATTGCTATACTTAAATCTCCGTATTTTCTCAATTCCTGATTCAACTATTAATTTATTGATCCGAGTCTTGTAAGCTTCGTCACTATATCAACTCTCTCAAAACCCTATCCCTGATTCTCACATAATCATCTTTCTTCTTTCAATAAAAAATCCTAACAAAATCAAATCTATAAACTCATCATCATCAGACTTGATCCATCTATCTCACTGGATTTATTCATCGACGGCATCAAGAAGTTTTAGAGATGATGTTATTTACGCATATATGGAGAGGAGATAAAAGTTCAGAGATGGAGAGGAGATGAAAGAGTGGAAAAAAATATGAGATGTTCTTCTCGAAGGATAAGGCATTATAGGGTTAACTTGGCTGAAGGGTGGAAAAATAAAAAGGAAGGCTTGACCAAAGTTTGACTTGGGTGTATTTAGTATCCCTAGTGTTCCTGACCACATGAATTCTTCACACGCGTGAAAACACTGCAGTTGAAATTCGCAACCTCGCTTGTGAGGTTACAAAATTCGAAACGGCAGATCTCCGTTGCGCAAAAGAAGGGCGTTGCAATTAGAAACTAAAATTTTGCAACGGCCCTTATGATGTTGCAAACCTGGGTTTGGAATCCCTAAAAATGGTGTAGTGAGGTAGCATTTATCTATTAACCCGAGAAAACTAGAAAATCAAAAACCAAAAACCGAGCATCTCATTTACCTTTCGAAAAAAAAACTCTAAAGATAAGAGGTTCAGAAAATAGAAATATATTCAAGGAAAGTTTTCCAGCAGCGGTTTGCTCCTTTTTGCAAAGGCCTCTCTTCAATTTCAGTTTCCTACTTTTGGCAAAGGCCTCTCTTAAATTTCAGCTTCCTGCACAACTTCTTGAATTCTGCTTTCTGCTTCTTCATCATGTCTGCGGAAGGACCTTCAACTGCTCCGGACAACGACCTTTGAACATCAGAAAGACCTTCAGCGAACCAAGGAACATTGAATTCGAAGCCTATGCACATGTCACGATGGAACTTCCATCTCGAGATTACATCCTCAGAAACTGTATGAGCAGTCACATTGCACATCTCATTAATCGAAGACAAGGCTTCCTCCGCACGCTTGACCAACGCATGTTGACTAGTGATCTTCTTATTCGTGGCAATGTGACCATATCTTTCCCAAATCCTGGTGTACAATGTCGCATATTTAGCTGCCACGCTAAATCCACCAATCAACACAAAACCTGGGAAAGGGGCCAGATACGGAGGATTGAATGTGGCACCTGCAACTGAATTAGCAACCCGCAGGAGATCCCTAACTATGATTTCACCCCCCGAAGTGCTCTCCTTCACCAGAGTCACGGCCGCACCCCCGGGATGATGAATCTCCATGTCCAAGTCGCTAGATGGCATGGTTTCCGCAGTGGGAAGTTCGGATACATCTTTACCTTGATGGTCTTCCACTTCAAAATCATCCCCAGGAACGGTCTCCTCCTAAAAAAAAGAGAGGGGAAAGAAAAAAAACATCAAGGGGACTCACCGATTCAGTTTCAGACTGATAAGACGAAGATTCAACACTGCTATCGGAAGAATTTCTCTCACCATCACCAGACTCTGAACTTTCATCCTTCTCGGATTCTTCATCACTATGGATAGGCTCGACAATGCCACTCTCTGTCCCGAAAAATGGTGCTTTTTGAATGCTCGCGAGTTTGACAGAGGAGTTCGTACTACTGAGACCCTGGACAGAATACAAGGACGCATTCTCAGAAAAGGAACAAAGATATAAACGTTCCAAGCTAAAGTCAATAGGAAATCCGTACGTACCCGCATATTGGATGAACTAAAAGTCTGTAAATCTATGGAGTCTGACCGGAAACCTCCTGCACGATTTTTAGACCTTCGCTCCTTCACCTGGGGACTGTCCGCTTCTGGACCGACATATTTTCTTTTAATTGAAGAAGTATCCCTCAACAACGGATGCTTTGCTAAAACCTCGACGGAAGTCATACCACGGGTATTCTCCACCACAGATTTCACAAATTCCTGGATGATAAGGAATTCATCCTGCCAAAATGTGTTATATTTGGAGGTCGTTGATGGATTCCGTTCCGCGAGAAAAGGAATACTTTTACCCGACACAAGAACACTAGCATCGAGAAAAGTCTACAATGGAATTTCTTGAACAACCGGCTGACAAACAAGTGGGACCCCTTGGTCAAAACCCATATGTCGAGCAGCCCTATCAACATTATAAGAAATCGCTTTGCAAGCTCCTTGGAAAAAATATGGCACATGACCAGGCATGCAGCTAAGCATGAACACCATCTATCCAACGCTCAGGCCCTCATCATCAGAAGACAAAGACATGTTCGAAGCGGGAGCAAAAGTACTAACCTGAGTTATGGACGCATGCACCGGAGCCCATGGACGAAAATTAACTGCATACGAGTTGTCAAGAAACCTAATCAGTTTCGGACCAGTTTTTTGGCGCCTGTTCGAACAACGAAGTATTCTGGAGCCACCCCAAGACTCGGGAAGTATGGCCAATGGTTTCGGGGCATACTTCTCGAAATGCTCCCACAACCATGCCTGGAGAAAAGCGGCATGAACATACGAATCCACCTTCATATGGCCGTTCGAGTCACGCATGTCCGAAACCAGCTGATCCAGGTGTGCATACAGAGAACCAAGAAACAAACCACCGATAGGGAGAACGATGCCCTTTGCCAATTTTATGGCAAACATGATATGTTCCTGTCTTATATCTTTCTTGCCTGAGTCTTCGTCAAAAATATCCCTGGATAGCCAAAGAGCCAAGAACGCCGCGACATGAAGTACGCTATTTTTCTGGCCCGACTCCAACTCATCAGGAAACCACTGAAACACCCACCAGTCATAAAAGCACTTCGTCTCGTTTTCCTTCCGAATG
This sequence comes from Papaver bracteatum, assembly GCA_023529315.1. Taxonomy (NCBI): domain Eukaryota; kingdom Viridiplantae; phylum Streptophyta; class Magnoliopsida; order Ranunculales; family Papaveraceae; genus Papaver; species Papaver bracteatum. The sequence continues at coordinate 419,319 of JAJJWX010004824.1, forward strand.
AATCCATTTGACTTCTCAACCAGGGTGGCCCGCATTTCTTATTCATCTACAGACAGCCTGACGTCGAGGTTTCTAATTACAGGAAGATTTAGCAATAAAGCCACGCTCTCCAAAGAAATAGCCATTTTCCCCACCTGCATACAGCCGTATGGGTTTCTGGACACCATATGGAAACAAAAGCGACCAAGCCTCGAATGTCTTTCATAATTTGAAATATTGCGGAAGCCGCAACAGCGTCAACAATCTGCGCCCTGGTCAAGTTGGTCTTTACATGCTCCTGGTCCATCATGAATCGCACCTATTTATCAAAGGAACGCAACGGACTTATAGGGATTTTAAAGTCGATAGGAGAGGCATGATATTCTTTCCTCTGAAGGTAAAACCTTATTACGCCTCCTGGCCGAACCGATCGATCCTCTCCTTCACTCTCCAAACCGGTCAGTAGGATCGGCATGTATTGGGGATGGTTTCTCCTAACCGTGGCCGATGCCGTGAAGAACTCGTCATCTATGTTTGGCTTGGAATTACTCACATCCTTCGGTACCACAGAAACTGTTGACATCTTAACAAAAATTCTCTTACGTTATTTTTCACCGTTGCGATAACTACAATGGAACAAGAGGAGCAAGGATTATTACATAAAGCATGTAAAAATTATTTTTATCAGACATAAGGGAGCCGCCATGGGCACAAACCAATTGGTTTCAAAGTCTTTTTTGCGGAAAAAAATAATAGGGACTGGCAGACTCTACATCACCACTACACGTAACATGGAAATTCGCGCCCGACCAGATAGACGTGCCCAACAACAACAAAAAAGGGGATAATGCACACGGCTACACCAAGACAAGGAGTAAACCCTAAAAACTAGGTTTTCATCGGAAAAGGAATGGAAATTACTATCGCATGCCTACTTTGCACAACGAGTTGGAGTGGTCAACATTACTACGGACGTGGAAAGGTACGCCTGCAACAAGGGTTTTCACCAACAAAAAAAGAAGAGCAAAAGAAAAGAAAGTCCAAAGGAAGTACTGGAAGACATACCTAATCCGCTCATCCTCTTCACCACTACCAAGCAACAAGAGAAGAAATAATGAAGGCGTGAATCAAAGGGAGAGGCCGGCCATCCTTTTATAGGCGTGATACTTGGGAGTACGAACCAGGAAAGGATTTCCAATTTTGAGCCAAGGAAGGAAAAGAGGAAACTGGTCCCACAAGGACCAATTTCCACGTCCAAGATCACTCACGCTATACCACGGGCCCACCACGCCTAGCCGTCCCTGCACGTTCCACCATGCCATTACCGCGGACCCTGCCAAGCCATTTTCTCCATACCCGCGGCCCCACCACGCCTAGCCATCCTTGCACGTTCCACCATGCCATTACCGCGCGCGGCTAGGACCACGCCACCTCTTGGCCCCTCGATCCAAGCCATCCACTTGCTTAGACTTCCAAGACCGCGCCCCTTTGCCTTGGAGATGTACGACCAGATCAAGCCGGTAACTTTCATCTCACCACTCCACGGTCTGCATTCCAAGTACAACTTACGCAGAGCCTCCAACACGGGAAGCCAAAACTCTCCTCACCACTCAAAAAGGTTAGTAGGATTTTCCTGACCATCTTTGCAATGATTTACATCTCGATTCCGTCCTCGTATATCACCATCATAAGCTTACCTCACAACAAGGCAAATGTTCCGAGCTAAGAATGGGACTTAATGTTGATGGTGGTTTTTATCTTAAGGTTAAAATCGTAAAACACTAAACCCTAGCAGACAGTGACATCACAACATTTAAGTGATAAAGCATTTAGTAGGCACATTTATTGAAAATCCTTTAATGCGTCTCTAAATAATTGCCGGGGTACCTTTTTCAAATTAGGGTTACAACAAGAAAAACCCTAATTCCCTTCTGTGCCAATGGAAAATCATGCCAAACACACAAACTGCGCCAAAACATGCCAACCATGCTAGCCGCACCTCCGTGCTAATGAAAAATCATTCCATCCATACCGACCGCGCCAAAGCATGCCAACCATGCTAGCCGCACCTCTGTGCCAATGGAAAATCATGTCATCCACACCGACCACGCCAAAGCACGCCAACCATGTTACCCACACCTCTGTGCCAATGGAAAATCATGCCAGCCAGACAAACTGCGCCAAAGCATGCCAACCATGCTAGCCGCACCTCTGTGCCAATGGAAAATCATTCCATCTACACCAACCACGCCAAAGCATGCCAACCATGCTAGCCGCACCTATGTTCCAATGGAAATCATGCCAGCCACACCGACCGCGCCAAAGCATGCCAACCATGCTAGCCGCATCTTTGTGCCAATGGAAAATAATGCCATCCATACCGACCGCGCCAAATCATGCAAACCATGCTAGCCGCACCTCTAGGCCAATAAAAAATCATGCTAGCCACACCGACCGCACCAAAGCATGCCAACCATGCTAGCCGCACCTCTGTGCCAATGGAAAATAATGCTAGCCACACCCACCGCGCCAAAGCATGCCAACCATGATAGCTGCATCTCTATGGCAATGGAAAATCAAGCCAGCCACACCGACCGCGCCAAATCATGCCAAACACGCTAGCCGCATCTCTGTGCTAATGGAAAAATATGCCATCCACACCGACCACGCCATGCCAAACACATCTCTCCATGGCCCCCCCATGCTGCACCACCATGCTGGCCTTCCCCATGCGGCTACCAAAGTGAAGGCGTGCAATGATCAATGGTTTTCCTTCAATCCCAGTAGTAAATCCTAGCCGTCTAAGGTCACCTCACGACCTTTGTCCCAGAACCCTAGCTTGGTCACGCACCTAGCCAAAACTATCCACGCCATACGCCGAAGGCAAACCCTTTGCCCCACATGCCAAGCCAAACGCCCTTGCCTTGTCCCTAGTCACGCCATGCGCCCATGGAAAACCCTTGTCCCTACATGCCAAGCGAAGGCCACACCTAGACCAAGCTAGCCGCGCCATGCCAAACACACTCTGCCTTGGCCCTAGCTATGCTAGTCATACCACGCCAAGCCAAACGCCCCTACCTTGGCCCTAGTCATGCCATGCTCCCATGGTAAACCCTTGGCCCCATGTGCCAAGCCAAACCAAACCTAGCCAAGCTAGCCACGCCATGCCAAACACATCTTGCAATGGCCCTCCACGCCGCGCCACCATGCTGGCCTTCCCCCGCGCAGCTACCAAAGTGAAGTCGTGCACCGATCAACGGTTGCCCTTCAATCCCAAGAGAAAATCCTGGCCGTCTAAGGTTACCTCACGACATTTGGCCCAAAACCCTAGCTTGGTCATGTTCCTAGCCAAAGCTATCCACGCCATACGTCCAAGGCAAACCCTTGTCCCCACATGCCAAGCCAAACGCCCTTGCCTTCGCATTAGTCACGCCATGCGCCCATGGCAAACCCTTGGCCCCACATGCCAAGCCAAAGACACACCTAGCCCAAGCTAGCCGCGCCATGCCAAACGCACTCTGCCTTGGCCCTAACTATGCTAGTTACACCACGCCAAGCCAAACGCCCCTACCTTGGCCTTATTCATGCCATGCTCCCATGGTAAACCCTTGTCCCCACATGCCAAGCCAAGCCAAACCTAGCCAAACTAGTTGCGCCATGCCAAACACATCTCTCCATGGCCCTCCATGCCGCGCCACCATGCTGGCCTTCCCCGCGCGGATATCAAAGTGAAGGCGTGCACCGATAAAAGGTTGCCCTTCAATCCCAAGAGCAAATCCTGGCCGTCTAAGGTCACCTCACGACCTTTTGCCCAAAACCCTAGCTTGGTCATGCACCTATCCAAAGCTAGCCACGCCATACGTCCAAGGCAAACCCTTGGCCCCACATGCCAAGCTAAATGCCCTTTCCTTCGCATTAGTCACACCATGCGCCCATGGCAAACCCTTGGCCCCACATGCCAATCCAAAGCCACACCTAGCCCAAGCTAGCCGCGCCATGCCAAACGCACTCTGCCTTGGCCCTAGCTATGCTAGTTACACCACGCCAAGCCAAACGCCCCTACCTTGGCCCTAGTCATGCCATGCTCCCATGGTAAACCCTTGGCCCCACGTGCCAAGCCAAACCAAACCTAGCCAAACTAGCCGCTCCATGCCAAACACATCTCGCCATGGCCCTCTATGCCGCTCCACCGTGCTGGCCTTCCCCGCGCGGCTACCAAAGTGAAGGCGTGCACCGATCAACGGTTTTCCTTCAATCCCAGGAGCAAATCCTGGCCGTCTAAGGTCACCTCACAACTTTTGGCCCAAAACCCTATCTTGGTCACGTACTTAGCCAAAGCTAGCTACGCCATACGCCCACGGAAAACCCTTGGCCCCACATGCCTAGCCAAACGCCCTTGCCTTGGCCCTAGCCACGCCATATACCCAAGGAAAACCCTTGGCCCCACATGCCAAACCAAACGCCCTTTCCTTGGCCCTAGCCACGCCATGCGCTCATGGCAAACCCTTGGCCCCATATTCCAAGCCAAAACCGCACCTAGTCCAAGCTAGCCGCGCCATGCCAAACGCACTCTGCCTTGGCCCTAGCTATCCTAGTCACACCATGGCATGCCAACCTAGCCGAGCCACCACGTTGGCCCTCACTGCCAAAACGAAGGCGTGCAACGATCAACGGTTTCCCCACTCTCAAGATGCAAAATCTCGACCGTCGAAGGTCACTAGGCTAGCAAGTTTCCCGAACATGACTTGCCAAGCCACAACAACATGCTACATGTTTTCCAAAAACATTCGAGACATCAACACAAACTGGGGGATGCTCATTAGGGTATTGGTTTGGTGGTATACAGCGTGCGGCATACGCAAATGCCCGTTTCAAGATAGTGTAATAAGAATAAGACGGTTAGTAAATGCAGGAAGTAACGGTAAAATGCTCTTTCATTATGGGACATCAATTCCATCAAATCCCATCAATACCAGGCGTTACCACATCTTCCCATTTAACTCATCCGTTTTCTTTTCTTATGAGGCCAGGGTACGTTTCTTTTTTGACTTGTATAAATAGGCTTACCTATTTCCACTAGAACACAAGTTCTTGGTCAGGGGAAAACACCACACTCAGAAAGGAAACTCTTGCTAGCTTTCTCAAAGCTCTCACCTTCTGATACAAGTCAAGTACTACTCTTTCAGAATTATTCTGGCATCAACACTCTCTTCGCTTCCCTCCCTAAACCAACCCTTCTCCTCCACTTTGTGACCGAAGCAAGTCTGGAACGACCATTTCTTGGTTTAGGCCGGACTTGTACAGATTGGTCTCTCGAATCTAAAGTACTCCCTTGCAGGTACATTGTTTAGGGTTTAAATTGTTTCTCACCTTCACACCCGCAATTACCGAAATCACCAGAAACTATTTTCACCTATAAACAAAAGGATACCTTGGGTATTAGGTAAAGTAAGTCACACTTTTGGAAGATATTGGAAATCAGTCACACTTTTGGAAGATATTAGGGAATCAGTCTCATAAACAGTCATTTCCTCGAAGCAAAACCATAAGAATTTTGGACCAATCAAATGCTAGAAATTATGTCAAAGCCTGGCTTATTATCAGAATGGACCTGTTGTGAAGAGAAAATTTCAAACATTAAATCCGCTTACTAGTATTGGACTTTTGCTGATTATGTTAAGCATATAAAGCACCTAATTAATAAGACGCTTAGTTTTAAAATTGCAATCATATGTGGATAGTTGCTCTCATGAACCCCCAGCTAATTAGGAGGAATATATATGCAAGCTATAAAAACATCATGAAACCCTATCTTAACATGCACACTTACACAATCATTAATGGAAATTTGCACTAACACAATTTCATCCTCTAACTTGGTATATCCAGAGTTCACAATGGAGCCTGGAGGCCAATGCAACAATGGGGAATAATGCGGCACCAGAGTTAGCAATGGAGTCTGGTGGCCAACCAACAATGAAACTGATTGCAACCACGGCATCAACTGAGGGTTTATTGAATATGGAAGTTTGATTTTACGGGATGCAGCTTTTGTGTTCTCCTTAATTTCATTCCCATATATGGCTAGTAATATACAAATGTTTTGACAGGTACACTCTGCGGATTCAGGTAAATCTGATCCAATACATGTTAAGCTGCTTGCGCCCAAGTTTCCAAATATTTTATATTTACTGCAGTTTTATCTACTGCGGTTCGTTAACTAGTGCTATGTGGGAACTTATGAAGTTGTGTGATGGCCGCTTGCGCCATTTCTCCGTACGCTTGTTGTTTCATATTCGTTAAAATTATTACGTCTCCACCAGAAATTATTTGTTTGTGGCATGAACTTCGAATCTTTTCTCCGTGTTATCACAATTTCCCCACTCAAAAGAAAAATGGAAATGGTGCCCGGGAACTGCTACATCATCTAACAATCTATCCATATCACAATCGACTTGCAGTGTCTCATTTCAAGGCTTTACAGATATATATTTAGAGATGTAACAGCATGGTAACCAATTTACCAATAGTAACGGCAAATAAAGAAGATGATATAAACATAATTCAGGAAAATATGTTTATATCGATATCAGAACTAGCAAGCTCTAACCAATCTAAAAAGATCATTCTTGAGGTCTTATACTGTGCATCAGCTACTAACTATTTAACATTTGGTATATACCCAGCAAATGTCCAACACATTGTTTTTGTACCAACATTTAAAATATTACTATATGTTGTGCAAGTTACAAAATTTCTTTAAAATACGACAGAAATGTGAGGGGGATACAACCCACAACTGTATGGTGGGCTAGCTGCATTGTTCACTATCAGTTAGTTTGCATATAGTGGTTTACATTCCTTCACTATTTGTATACAACTATAGAGCGATGACAGCCTTAGGATGCATACACTAATTAACACTAACACAACTCTTAATCAGGGCCGTACCGACCTATTTAGGGGCCCTAGGCAGAAACCAAAAATGGGGGCCTAAAAAATAAATTTGCCGATCGTTTAAAACAAAATTATAATACCGTAAAATTTGCAAAAGAAAACAACTACTTAAAAATATCTAATCTACTAAGAATTAACCTTCCTCGCCTCCTCGATGCAAACTCATCAATTATGGCATCGTAATCAATGTTGTTCACCGCATCGGCCTCGATAGATAACATTACTAAGTCATTCAATCTTTCTTCTTGTGATACTGTCGAGCGAAGATAAGTTTTGATCAACTTTAACTTTGAAAAACTTCTTTCGGCAGAGGTAGCTGTAACTTGAATATATGTGATTTATGCATTTGGGTAGCAACCTTCCATATCTTTCAAGAAATTCAACAATTCAATGGCCCTTTCAGTTTCTTGCGGCAAATAACCTTTTAGAACTATACAAATCATGCCAATCAATATCATAACTCATGGCATGCTTTAGATAATTTTGAATTTTGATACAATATGCCTTTAAAGTAATGGACTAATTGGGATTTAGTCGAATAGGGCTTTTCTTCGTTGGGAACTATACAAAATTGTAGTGTGTCCATCATTTTTTTTTGTTCCTAATTCTTTTTTTTTTACTCAACCGGCGGTACACAGTAGCTTATATATATACCAGAAGAAAAAAAATTGGGGGCCCCTTTAATTCGGGGGCCCTAGGCGGATGCCTATGCCGCCTAACAGTTTGGTACGGCCCTGCTCTTAATAACTCTTGATCAACTTACTGTTTTCTTTAACTTTTGATAGGTGACAGCTATGATGGATCTGACAGGAGCGTAGGTTGGGAAATGGCCTTTGAAGAAGATGAGGTAACATGCCCCGTCACTTATAATTCAGTTTATGCATTTTTGTAAGGTTCACTCTGAATGCAAGAACATGGCACACACAACCGATAAATGGCGTTTAAACAATTGGCAGATATTAATTGACTAGCTAACAATAATGAATTAGTCCTTCACATATGAACATGGCAGGCACATCCAATAAATCCTGCGAGACTATTGAGTTTATTGAGTAATCATGCGGAGATGAAAGGGATTATTCAAATTATACAAAAACCTGGATTATTATTTTAACTATACATTTCTGTAAGTTTTCAGTTCAAATTATGCACTGCTTGGGCTAGCTAATGCAATTCAGATTAGTCAGAACTAATGGCTTATTGCAACATTGCCAGCTATTCCTTATTTTATTAGTAAGTTATCTATTAAAATCTTCCATCTATATAAATTCAAATCCAAATTCTAACATCTATCTTATGCATAAAAACCAACTGTACCTGAGAGTTATACTAAAGTTGCTTTCGTCTTTCTGCTTTTTGTTTATTTCTAATTCCATTAAATTTTCTTCTTTCATATAAGCCTTATTGCTATGGCAGATATTCTTATGAGCGGTGCAACAGGAATCCTAAAGAAGTTAACTTCTGTTGTTCCTGAACAGATTAGCTTGGGTTGTGGTGTGAAAGATGACCTGAAAAAGCTTCAAGGAACCTTGGATATGCTCCTCGATGTAATAGCCGATGCAGAGAAGAAGCAAGATAAAGAAGAAGTTCTAAAACTTTGGTTGAGAAGGCTCAAGGGTGTTGCTTATGACACTGATGACGTGATGGATGAGTTCGCCTATGAATCCATGCATCGCTGCGAAAGAGGGGACCGCTTGAAGCAGAAGGTAGTCAATTTCGTTTCATCGTCTAACCCTTTTTCTTTTCGTATCAAAATGACAAAAAAAATCAAAAATATTAATCGATGTTTAGATGAAATTACCAGAGATATGGGTAGGTTTCAGTTGCAAGTTACTACACCTATTCCTAATGATGAAAGTACTTTACAACTGGACCGGCAATTCACATCGCATGTTAACTAGTCGGAAATTGTAGGAAGGAAGAATGATGAATACCAAATAATAAATCTTTTAACAACCAATACCACATCACCATCGTCGTCATCATCATTATCTTTTGCCAATCCTAATCAATGTCCTGAAAAGATTTCTGTAATATCCATAGTGGGTATGGGGGGTCTGGGAAAGACAACACTTGCGCAACTCGTTTACAAAGACGAGTTGGTGAAGAAACTGTTTGAGCCATTAATGTGGGTCCATGTCTCAGAAAATTTGATATTGAAACCATCTTAGTGAATATCATGGAGTCCATTACTGAAACTAAGTTCCATAAGGTTTCAAATTTTCATGTACTAGTAAATATAGTTCAAGAGCAATTAATTGGGAAGAAATATTTGTTAGTACTAGATGATTTATGGAATCAAGATTCAGCGCAATGGGAGAGCCTCAAATCTGTGTTATTAGTTGGTTCTCCAGGAAGTAAAATATTAATCACTACACGTAATGACCAAGTTGCATCTATTGTTAGGGGGAGTATTCCTCCTTACAATTTGAATCTCTTAACAGATGATGCATGTTGGTCTATTATCAAGCAAAAAGCTTTTTCACCTGGAGGAGCATTGATTGCTCCAAAAATGTCAGGCATAGGAAAACACATAGCAAAAAAATGTTGTGGTTTACCGCTAGCAGCAAAGTTTCTAGGAAGTCTCCTGCATTTAAAAAATAAAGAAAGTGATTGGATATCAATCAGGGATGATGATATTTGGAACGCACCAGAAAGTAAAAGAAAAATTCTTCCAGTATTAAGAATGAGTTATAATAACTTGCCATCTCATTTGAAACAATGTTTCTCGTATTGCTCAATCTTTCCCAAGAACTGGGAGATTAGTAAAGCCACTTTGGTTCATCTTTGGATGGAAGAAGGATTTCTCAAAAAACCTGATATGACAAGTAAAAAATCAATTGAAGACTGTGGATGTGATTATTTCGAAAGATTGGCGTGGTGCTCCTTTTTCCAGAATTTCAAGGAGAATGAAGTAGGCGACATTGTGACCTGCAGGATGCACGATCTTGTGCATGATCTTGCACAAGATGTTCTTGGGGAAGATGAATTGGTGTCTCTCAAGGTAAGCGAGTTTGCAGATGCTTCTAAAGTTCGTCGGTTACAATTGGATTTGGATGAAGATATATCAGCAGCATTCCTGAAAAGCTCCGACAACTTGAAGAAGTTGCGAACACTCTTTATCCCTGAAGCTTCAAACCTTGATCCTTCTATATTCTCAGAAATTAATCACTTGCGTATCTTACATGTGGGTCCTTCACCAGATGGTGCGTTTCCAAAATGGCATTCTCTGCGTGTTAAGCTAAAACAATTAAGGTATCTCCACCTTACCTGTCTTTACCCTAGGGAATACTCTGATCTGTCCATTACTAAACTTTATAATTTAGAGACGTTGGTTTTCACTAAGATGAGTATTTGTGTCCGAAATATTCTTATGAACATTCAGTCTTTAAAGAAATTAAGGCATCTTGAAGTTTCTTTCACGTTTTTGGTATACCTACCTGATTCCGTCACATCTCTTTGTAATTTGCAAACATTGGATCTCAATAATTGCGAATTAGATGACATTCCTGACTCTATCTCCCGTTTGAAAAATCTAAGATTTCTGAATTTGTCATTCAACCCAATTGAGGAATTACCTGTTTCTGTCGTCGCCCTCTCCAATTTGGAAACATTAGACGTCAATAGCTGCAAGAAATTAAAGTCCTTACCGGAGTATGTTGCGGGTCTTGTTAATTTGAGGATGTTTAATTTCAAAAACTGCCCATTACTACGTGCACTACCCAAAGATTTTGGAGCTTTATCGGGGTTAAGATACCTTAACGTAGAAGGCACTGAAATCAGACAATTACCGGAGTCTTGTGCTAAACTTAGCAACCTTGAGTTCGTAGGTCTCTGGTGGTGTGATCTTCCTAGAGATGTAAAGAATTGGACAAAACTTAAAGTATTTGCTCACCTTCATCGGAGTAACCAATACACATTAGGTGTAGGAAAATTAGTTTTCCTTCAAGAGTTGGTTTATTTGGTGCCAGAAAAACTAAAAAACGAATTTGAAAGCAACATTGGTGTTGAGGAGATAGGAAACCTAAACTTCCTTATGGTGCTAGTTGTTGGGGATCTTCAAAACGTCAAAGACCCAATAGATTCGGAGAGAGCAAATTTGAAGGCAAAACAAAACCTTCGTCAATTGGTTCTGTGCTGGGATAAAAAGGAAGAAGACTTGGACAACAAGTTTTGTAATAATCATCTTCAAGTATTTGAAGCTCTCCGACCTCCCACTGGTTTGATAAGTTTGAATATTGCTTATTTCATGGGGTGGGACCTTCCCATGTGGATGTGCGTTCCATATGACCTTCCAGAATTGGAATGGTTGGAATTTGCAAATTGCAGTGGAATTAAACAGCTACCAGCATCAATCGGGCAGCTCCCACGTCTCAGGCGTCTTGATCTTAAAGGGATGTCTCTGAATAAGTTAGATATTGGTGGATTTCCTTCCTTAGTGTACCTCGAACTTGCTGATATGTTACTACTAGAAGAATTGTGTTATTCATATCCTTGTCTTCAGGAACTTTATATTAATGACTGCAAAAGTTTAACAGAAATGCGTTCGTTCCCTTGTCTGACGACATTGGTATTAAAGAAAATCAACCCTAAGTTATTATGCTCAGTTGGGAGAAGCCAGATGTCTCTCACACAGCTAATTTTGGAGAATATCGAGGATCTTGTAGACTTCCCAATTCTCATTCTCAAAAACAATTGTAATCTTCAGAGACTGCATTTCATTGATTGCCCGAACTTTAAGGTTCTTCCGGATTTACGAAGATGGACTTCTCTTCGCCAACTAGTCATATTCAATTGCCAAGTGAAGAAGTCTTTAACGTATGATCTCAAATCCCTCTCATTTCTTGAGGAATTGTATGTTGATTATATTCAACGAGATGAGCAGGGCAGGCTTCCATCTGTTGTAGAACACTTGATTAATTTGCTGGATTAACAGGTACACACTCTCTCTCTCTCTCTCTTTATAGTTATATTTTTAATTCCTCAATTATGTACATCCTTATATTCTTTCGATTATTCTATGATTAGGCCGCGCTTTGATGCTCAATTGTGGAAACTTTGAGTAGTAGTTGACAATGTCACTGCATCAACTGACATTGCAACCTATTTCACTGTTTATTAACTTAGTACAACTACACTACTTTTCTATTGGGCCCGTGTCCCTGACTCCTTCAAGCAATTTACTTTTCAAGACTTGATTCAGAGTAAAATACAGGGTATTTAGGTGCTTCCTGAAGTGTGTGTTTTGACTACTCTGTCTTAACATTACAATGTATGATATGTGTTATTTGGATGCTGCTATAGTTTGCTTCTTTACTTTCTTGTACACATTCTGGTAGTATTTGCAAAAGTACCTCGTGAGGAATGTGTGCATGGCATTTCGTCCACTTTGATGTTATTCGCTTCAGTTTCACCATATTTTCTCTTTGTGGAACAGATGGACATTAGGAAGCCTGGATGGTCTGTTGTTTCGACAGTACCACTGGTGATGCCGTGATGTTGTAGATTCATTTTCAGGAGTTCTATATTTCTGTATAGTTGGACCCAAACTTTTAATATCTCCAAACAAAAGGCTGCTTTTAGACACTATAATTAATCCACTCTAGAAAAGAACGGCCGGTAAACATGATTTTCCAAGTGATGCATACAACTTTCTTCTAGGTCATCTTTTAAATACACATCTGCCGATCAACAACATGATGATACACGAAGTGCTGTTATTTTATTCTATCTCTTGTATAACACCATCTTTATCACCTTTACTCCATAATATTGCTCTAAACCCAACACTGTAAAGACCATAGGTAGCCTTTCAGTGTGAAAGGGTATATTTTAGATTCTTCTAAATTGTTAGATGATACAAAACAAAACCATAGGAATTTAGGACCAATCATCATTTTCCAATATTCAGAAAAATCCGTGTATCTTGATATCTCCAACCAAATCTAGCGAGCTCTAACGAAACTAAAAAGATCATTCTCGAGGTCTGCAAAAAAAAAAATTAAAAATACTAGCACTGCATATATGCGAAACTGTTAAAAGATGTTACTTTTTGTTAATTAAATAACCAAGGACTCGTTATTTTTTCCTGAGAAACTTAGAGAAGAAAAAAATGATACCATTGCGGCTTCAACTGGTGGCATTTTCTTACACATGTCTTGTATCTTCCTGATAGTGCATTCATCGAATTGACGACCAACTAGTACTCCACCTCCATCTCCTTTGTTGGTCGCCCAAGCTTTTAAAGAAACAAGGTTCTCGACATGATAATCGTAACCACATTTACCACCAGTAGGACCTTTTACTTCTGTCAGTTTTTTCGAAACCAAATCATAAAATTGAATAACATGACTTCTTTTGTGTTGCAGCAATTTCCTCTAATAAAGATATATCCGGCCAGAAAATTCTATCACCCGAATACTAGTAATACCGTCATTACTAAGAGAAAACGTAGGACATTCTTTATAATATCCCGCTGCACGAGTAGGATTTCGTATAGTTGTTGGAAGCTCAAATGTAATTATCTCTTTTACCCAAGCTTGCTTGATTCTGTCTTGCAATATATATAACTCAACCACACCACTATGACTGGTATGATGTTTCTCAACTTTGGCATAACAGAAACTTCCTTTGTATTTCAATTGATTGTCATAACCTGGAAAATACAAACCCCGTGGTGGTTGGATTACCTTGAACTTCTCCTCATGGAGGTCGAACGAAAACAAGACTTGTTTGTAGTCTTGATCTATATGACGGGTCTCCCAAAAAAGAGCTCCATTAATACAACGCCCAGGTGATGGAGAGCTATATCCTCGTGGGTAGCGTTTCGATCCGTCCGGATGTTCAATCTCTTTCCAAGATGGATTACCTGTACGTCCCAGTGCCAAGATCATATATCTGTTGTAGAAGTTTGTAGCACTAACGTCGCCCTGACCAAGATATTCCTTCGCCAAGATACACAACAGTTTATATTCCTTCGCCAAGACATCGTATCCAAATCGACAATCTTGGATCCTTGTGAATGACGGGAATGTTTCGGTATGTATGCGAGAAATGATACGTAATTTCTCGAGTTCACTAAAGTTAAAGATCTCAATGACAAAATAAGTCCGGTCGTTTCTTACAAAAGGAGTACCCAACATAAAACATACTAAACCGTTGCAATAACCAATTAATCTTCTAGCAGAACTTTTCTTCGAAACTACTAGATTCTCAATATAGGATAGAACTTTGTTTTTACCATTAGCGAACTTATCTTTTTCCAAATAGAATAAGTGATTCCTTCGATATTCTTCCTTTTCCCTCAAAAAATTAAGAGGGTACTCAACGCCATCCAACTTTTTGGGTAAGAATTTAAATATAAGAATGGGATTCTTTTGTGATTCAAGAAAGTGGGCCTCAATAAATCGCGGATCATTCAAGATTGACTTGTACCATAATTTACATACACAGCAGAATTTCATCAAAATTTTGATAGGAAGTTTATGTAGTATTTGCAAAAGTACCTCGTGAGGGATGAACGCATGAGGATAACCATAGCTTATTGCCTCGTGATCTCATCTAATGTTGTTCGTTTGCGTTTCAGCATGGCTTCTCTTTGTGAATAACGCAAAACTATTGTATCCCGAACTTAGATTTCCGTGATAGTTAAGTTGGCTGTATAAACCCTTATTGTTTTGTTTATATAAAGTCTAAGTTTAAGAGTTTCCTTTTTTGTCCTTGCATTATTAGGATTCTTATTTTTGGTCATTATGTCCACCGGGACAAATAAAAAAGTCTTAAATTTGATCAGGTATCCTCCATTAGCACCTCCATTGGCAGCCTTGTAAAACTTTGCTCATTGATCAAATTCAATCTTGAAGCAGGTCATGATTCAAATTTTAAGAGTTAGTAAACAAATTATCGTCACATGACTTATTGTGGGTCGAAGTGTTAATTTTTAGCTTATTGTGGCACATTTTATCTTAAAATGACCAACATTTGAATTAAGAGGTAAATATTGGATCCGATTCTGGTTAGAATAATACTAGTACCAGGAGGCTATTCGGCAGAAAGTGGTGTTGCGCAACTCCACAGATATAATGATTTTTTTGGTTGATATATAGATTAAAAACACGCTTTGAAGCGAGATATACCCATAACAACTTCTATAACTTTAGAAGAGAAATGGAAATGGCTACAGAAGTATTCAGCGCTAAGACCCGGTGAATGAAATTAGTAAAGGTCCATGGGTTGAATTACGAGAAACGAAGTTTCAGCCTCGACTTGACAGGAAAAAATCTGTACAGCAACAAATTGCCCAAGCCTTTTGCGGATCTTTATTGAATTTCTGCGGAGATGAATAAGCTTGAAATCTTGGGAAATGGATAAAGAATTTCTGCGAATATGAATAAGCTTGAAATCTTGGTAAATGAATAACAAATGCGACTCGCTTGATTCCATTGGGCTCTATAACCTCGACAAACAATTTACATGCAAAACTTATGGATTACAAGCAGTGGAACTGAAAGTTAATTTGAATTTCAATGGGACTGTAAAGAATGCGACCACCCAGTTAGTACCTGTAATATATGACCGGGAATCAGAAATAAAGAAAATATCGAAGGAGGTCACACTTGTCAGGAATTCCGGATACGGCATATAAAAAGAGCAAATATTCATTAATATGACGTGCGGTTATATCTATATAATTCGTGAAAATGCAGAGTGCGATATAAGGTGCTTACTTTATGCTCTGGCTAGAGATCCGGAAAAGCGGCTCAAGGACGTAACCAGAATCTCCCATCACCGAAGTAAGGCCATACATAGACGACTCTTTGTCAAATCAATATCCTAAGTAGATGGACGTTAGGAAGCCTGGATTTAGTGTTGTTTCGACAGTAACACTGATGATGTTTTGGAATCATTTTCAGTACTTCTAATTTTCTAGGTGGATGAAAACGGCTGCTTTTAGACATTCATAAGACAGCGAATAAGAGTGCTCCTTGGGGGTGACATACATTATTAATCTCGGAGTCAGACCGCTGATTAAGGATACAAGTACAGACTTATTGGGTAAAATGGTGGTCTAGATGCCCGCAGTTGAAAAACATACAATACAAATCCCTCAAGAAAATAGCAGTAAACATGATTTTCAAATTGATACATAATGCCTTTCAGTACAACCTTCAGATGATGCTACGCTCATAATCAGCTAAATCTGGTAATGCATCATTTTCTATCTTTTGTGTGGAACAATCTTAATCACCTTTGCTCGAATAATATAACAGCCGATGTAGAAAATCTGATATCAAAGACTTAATGAAAGAACACAGGACTAAAACTCAAACAAGCTTTAACTAGCTTCTCTTAATTGATATGTTTCAAACTCACGGCTTAACAACCCTTTTATATGTTTACAAACTTGACTCTCAAGTAATAAACACTTTCCTAACTTAATCAAACCTAACAAGAAACTTCTAGACAATTCTTTCGTAAACAAACTCTTAAAACTTAAAACACTTGTGACCCAAGCAAACTTCCATAAACTGTACCATGGATCAACAACTCTTGTTGATCCAACCACTTCATGTAAACTGTGCCAGTTGACTCGACCATATTTGATCAACTCTCATAGTTGATCCATACTGACTTCTTCATATTGTATGAACAACACATGTTGATCCACTCTGACTGTATCAACTCTCATAGTTGATCCCTTCTGTTGTCTTCATACTATCTTGGTTTATTCTTCAACATCCTCCCTTAAACCAATATACTCTTTGCTAATCATACCAAGCTTTCCACGCAAGTAAATGAAAGTGTTAGACTTCAAATACTTGGTGAAAATGTCTGCAACCTGTTCTTTGCTTTCAACAAACTCCACAGCAACCTCCTTGTTACTGACTAGTTCTCTAATGTAATGAAACTTAATATCAATGTGTTTACTTCTCCCATGAAACACTGGATTCTTAGTTAGTGATATTTTCGATTTATTATTACAAACTATTGTTGTTGGTGTCTTCTGTTCTTGAAACAAAGACTTCAGCATCATTCCTAACCATACATCTTGTGTAGCACAGTTGCTAGCAGCTATATACTCAGCTTCTATTGTAGATAATGCAACAACTTGTTGCTTCTTAGATGACCAAGAGAAAAAACCAGTTCCCAAATGAAATCCATAACCTGATGTACTTTTTCTACCTTCTGTATCTCCAGCCCAATCACTATCAGTGAAACCAACTAACTTTGGATCTTCTGAGATAGTATAAAATACCCCATGCTTATTGTTCTTCTTACATACTTCAGAATACGTTTTGCATCTTGTAAATGTGATTGTGTAGGAGCTTTCATGAACCTACTAACCAAACCAACTGCATACATGATGTCAGGTCTTGTAGCAGTCAAATATCTTAAACATCCAACAATACCTTTAAAATATGTTGAATTCACAAGCTCTCCTGATCCATCTTTTGTCAACTTCAATATTTCTTCAATTGGTGTTAAAATTGGATTACAATTATCCATCTTGAAACGCTTCAAAATTCCTTCAGCGTACCTTTGTTGATTAATAAAAATTCCTCTTTCAGTTTGTTGTATTTCAATACCAAGAAAATATGACATCAAACCAAGATCTGTCATCTCAAACTCCTTCACCATATCCTCCCTGAATTCATTAATCATCTCAGTACTATTTCCAGTAAATATGAGATCATCCGCATAAAGTCACACAATGATATGATTATCAGCACCATCATCTTTCAAATACAAACACTACGGGGAAAAACAACGTTTACAACACAATCTAAGAGTTGTAGTACCCCTACGACAACTCCATTCCATGCATTATGGAAGGGGGGTATTGTAGAAAGTCCAAGCTTTTCTACAATACTTGACTAAGATTTGTAAATGGTGTTGTGATTCATGGTTCGACAATATTTTGCCAAAGTTGTGATTCTCTTTCGATTTTTTTTTAAATCCTAACACAACTCTTGCTTGTGTTGTAGGACTATTTTACACAACAAAGGATGCGTATCGTAAAAATATGTAACACAACACTTGTATAAGTTTGAGGTCTATCTTAGACAACCTAGGATGTGTATCATATAAATATGTAACACAACACTTGTATAAATTGAAGGACTATCTTAGACAACCTAGAATGTGTATCATAGAAATATGTAACACAACACTTGTTACTATTATGAATAAGATTTTCACTACACTTGTTAGAGTTGTAGAACTATGTTAGACAGCACCTAGTTATGTCGTAAAGACATTCTTTCACAACCACTAGTTTGTGTAGTTGAATACGGAACACAACTCTTATTAGAAGTTGTGTGCATAAAACATTTTTGAAAAAAAAATTATAGCTGAAACTGAATTGCTGAAAATATTTCACATTCTCATTAAACTGCCAGTGTAACACATTTACATTCATTCAAGTTAACCTGCCAGTGTTAACCACACATTCAAAAAATTGTAGTGATATATATATATTTCTTGAACACACTCCACTAACGAAACATCAAATGTACCACCACCTTTCAAAAATAAGAACCTTCTTCTCTCCAAAACATGGCATGCGGCGGCAGGCGCCTTCTTATCAAGAACCATAAGCAATTGCATTTGCAATTGGCTCATAACGCACCAGCATCCTTTGTAGCTGCGAACAATTGAAGTATGCAGAGGCGATAACATCATTCTTTATAGAAGAAACCGCATCCCATCCAAGCTACTATCATTTGTGGGTGAACTGCCATTTTGATTTCGGTAGGAGGAATCATTGAAGGCCTGACGAAATCTTATTCAACCTTAGGTTGGTGGATGTTAACAACATTAGGCAATGGAGTCATTGGACCATTATTTTCTTTGGAATCCTAATACAACATGTTCTTGACCTTGATACCAATAACACCCTGCTCAACAAAACAAACAACGGATGAACTGTAAGTTAGAAGATGAAAGGAATTTCAAGAAACATTGAAAATATGATTTGTCACAAAACAAAAAATAGAAACAGAAAAATAGACATTATTTAGTAGGACTGGAGAGAATGATCAGATAGAGCTAATACGTATGCCATCATTTCGACAATCAAACCAATACGGAATTACCTACTCTCCACTGTCGAACTCTTAACAAATTGAAACAAATAAAAGTAGAAGAAAAAAATAACAATAAACAAAGAAGAAAACAATAACAAATAAAAGCTGAACACATTGCTAGGTGCCAAGGTCCCGCTTGATTCAACTATCCTCTTGCTTCATAAAAACTCTTCCACCTTATATAATACACTAATTGGTTAACTTTATTATATGGAATTATTTAGGAAGAAGTGGCATTACAGTTACGAGAAAAGAAAAACCATCAAGCCTGATTGTGTAAAATACTATATTTCATCTTTTTTATGCATCCAACTGTGGTTTTCAAAAAAGGGGACACGGTGAATTCACCCAATAAAATAGATATGCAACATCAAGGTGATGAAGATCACACAAAAAATAGATCTTCCGGTAGGAATCTAATGATTGGTATATATATTTTCTCACACAAAAATCATAGTGGTAGTGAAGTCATTCATAAGTGAGCTGCTAACTTAAAACTAAATACATACAGGCTTAGCATGAAACAACATGATATCAAAAATGAAATATATGATTTGAAATATTAGAAGATCACAAACGAATAAAAGAGATAATTTTTCTGCACACACGAATAGATAATGAAAAATGACAGTATGTTTAGGACATACCTTTTCTCAATCCAGGAGAAACATCTTCCCCTACAAACACAATAGACCATTTAAAAGATCTCTTAAGAAGGTAACATTAAGTAGCTCATCAGTTCAATACATGGAATTACAATTTACATAAAGAAAAACGAAATCAAGTTAAGTAATAAACAGCTTGAGGAAAACATGATACAATATTATGTATTCGCTAGAAAAGGACATGGATGTTCACAAATTCAGACGTGAGTGGCTAAATCCAAATGTAGAATAATTGACCGACATTTCAAAGTTAATGCTAGAAAGTAGGCTAAAAACTAAACCACAACCCCAAGGGAAATTTCCCCCAACAATGACATGATTTTTTCATTTCATAACCTGATCCCAGAGCTACAACAAGTTAATTCATCTCACAATTTCATTCTATGAATTGAGTTTAAAACTGAACTGAACTACAATGCAGGGGCCATTATCTAACACTTTCATCCCACGTCATAATGTATATGAGGATTAGAGTATGCATCATCATTACTTGTTGTCAAGGCCAACAGCCTTGAGAACTATATTACAGTAATCAATATCCGTGTGTCAGTAAGATAATACTATGATAGAGGGTGAGGCTTTAAAAGATCATGTTATATGATTTTAAACTGCCAATGCAACAATTTAGATTATTTTATAGCTTAAATAATATCCTAGTTCTTATGGAACAAAAAGCTAAAGTCAACATGTCCAATTAGACATCGATCACTGATATTATATTAATGTGAGCTATAAAACATAAATCATACGACTTCTCTGTAACTGTTAACAAACTGAAGACAATTCCTACTGGAATAGTACATTAATTCCTTAGTTACCTTGCCACCTTTCTCATATTTATCATACTACCAACCACAGTTCTTATAAAAGTAGTCTTTAAGTTGCAAAAGTTCAGTGTTGCAAATTTCTCAATCCCTCTACTTGAGTGATAGTGGTTGAGACCACCTGACCTTAGAAGTTAGGACCTAATTGCACTACCTGCAGTACACTTCCTCAAAGATATACAATCAGTTTTATCTTATTACAATGCTCTAACACATTAGACCCAAAAGATACACAATGGTAGTAATCCATAGCTGATCTCTCCTCCTAAATTTTTTGAAAACTTTTGTAATTTGAACTGCATGATACAATTCCATTATCAAGTTATTGGCACGGTAATGGGTAAAGTTGAGAAGTGTTAATATTTCTCTACTATGATGCTAAATGAACAAGTCATACAATCTATGGTAGGTGAAAAGTATTTCAGCAAAAATCATTATCAAGCCCTGAGCTGAAATATAAAATTAAAAGCTGATATGATGTAGTTCAAATTAGCAAATCAATTAATACAAAACTCTACGCCAAGCATTTGAGTTTAACATAGAATCTTCAAACTACTGAGATGACAAATCTGTTTAAACCAAAAAAAAAAAACTTCAGTAATGAAATCATACCCTTATATTACATATAAGATGACTCCATTATAGAAACAGCAAGATAATCAACAACAGAAAGGTAACTCCATGGACTTTGAAAGAACATGGACCTTGTTTGTCTAAATGACTCAGTGAAATCCATAGATCTACATCTAGAAACTATTTTGAGCTGAAGAATCAAAGATAAAATAGAAGTAACAAATTGATTAAAACCCCAAAATTAAAAGAACCGCTTAAGATATAAAAAAATCAAACAAATCCCCATACTTATAAAACCCTGGATTTGATAGGAAAAGATTATTGAGAGAAAAAAAATCTGGATTTCATTACCTTCCCCAGTGAATAAATCTCTTAACAACTATCTTTAATAGAAGCAATCCTTCAGCTGCAAGTCCTAGCACTTTTCTAAGCATTCACCATTCATCAGTTAAACCACTACAGACTCACCACCACCACCTGCAGTATATCAGAACCCCACCTCTCTTGAATCAGGCACATCTACATAAACTGCATCTACATCTTCTTAGCTTCATCAATCCGTATCAGTACCACCAACAAACCCGAGAACATCAGAATCAATCAAACCCATCTCTTCTAGTCTTTTCTTTTCTCAAATCCGTCGAACCCATTAACTCAACATCAGACCAACAACACCCATCATATAATTCATCACCAACAGATCCAGAATCATCTTCCTATCACCACCAGAATTCAATTCCACAACTAGAGTTGAAAAAATTGGTTCGATTTGGTTGAATAAATAATAGGGTTTTACCGAAATTTGGTTAAAGAAACTGTTTAAGTAATCTAATTTGGTTAAAGAAACTGGTTAAGTAATCTAATTGAAAGAATTTTGAGTTCGATTTTGACTTTTAATTGAAATATTTTGAAGAGAATTGGGATGAGGTTCTTCTAGATTTAGAAGAAGGTTTTGAGGAATCTAGAACTTCTAGAGATGGATGAATCCAGCATCTAACCATCTCCTTTCTGTGTAATTCTCAAAGAGAAAAACATTGAGATTTGGGGGCTATTATTTTATTTTTGAAATCTAAGGTTCGAACGGAGGAGACGAAGAGCGGAGGAGGAAAAAAAAAGAGCGGAAGGGATGAGATGAAGATAGAGTTCGAGTGATTGAGAAGGGTTTGGTGAATGAAAATGACGGACGGACCAGATTTCATTTCATCCATTCATATGGATTGAGAAAAGAATCTGACGGTTGGGATTCTATTTTTGATGCTCATACGGATTGAAACATTTGTGTTTCTGTTTGTGCTAATATGAACTCATGTATTCGGTTTATTATCAACCTTCGACATGAAAATAAAATCCAAAAAAAAATATCAATAAATTTAGGACATTGTTATCGACATTCTGATATAAAAAAATACAAAAAGTGTGTAAGAATGAAGCTGAAAATAAGAAATGAATTCGATATTTGATGTGTTTCTTTGTGTTTTCTCTTTGTGCTTTCGGTTTGAATTTCGACTAGTCACATAGGTCACGAAGTAATTTCGAATAGTTATACAGGTCATGAAGTAGCTTATGTGTTGATTCGAACTTCAAATATAGTATAACGTCATACAAACTATAAACCAAGAAGCTCCAGGAAGGTTCATACTTCAAACTTAGCAGGATACATCATCGAAATCGATAAATATGAAGATCAATATCGATTTGAACTTCAAATGTAGTATAACGAAATACAAATTATGAACCAAGAAGCTGCGGGAGGGTTCAAACATCAAACTTAGCAAGATACATCATCGAAATTGATAAATATGAATCTCGGTATCGATTCAAAGTTCAAATGTGGTATAAAGACATACAAACTATGAACCAAGAAGCTCTGGGAGCATTCAGACTTCAAACTTAGCATGTTCCATCATCGAAATCGATAAATATGAAGCCCAGTGTTGACTCGAACTTCAGATTTGGTATAACGACATACAAACTGTGAACCAATAGGCTCCGGGAGGGTTCTGACTTCAAACTAAGCATGATACATCATCGAAATCGATAAATATGAAGCTTAGGGTTGATTCGAACTTCGTATATGGTATAAAGACAAACATACTATCAACAAAAAAACTCTGGGAGGGTTTCTAAATCGATAAACTCTGGGAGACTTCAAATTAAGCATGATACATCATCTAAATCGATAAATATGAAGCTTAGGGTTGATTCGAACTTCAAATGTGGTATAACGACATACAAATTATGAACCAAGAAGCTTCGGGAAGGTTCTGACTGTGAATGGACTACTAGAAGTCGGAAACTTGGTAAGAACGATAAATATGAAGCTCAGAGGGGATTCGAACTTCAAATATGAATCATGAAGCTCTAGGAGGGTTCTAACTTCAATCGTAAGAACGATGAATATATCCTTTTACAAGTAAGTTTCCATTGGAATATTTCTCGAAACCTTAAACACAAACGAATTTGTCAACTTCGAGAAAGAAACTGGCTCCGAGGTTGAAACCTAGTGAGGAGTGGACAAATATAAGTCAGAAACTTAGTTAGAACGATGAATCCATCCTTTGACAAGCAAGATTCCTTCGGAATATTCTCTGAAACCTTAAACAAACCATATTCTGGTATATTATATGCATACCCAGGCTCCGGAATCGAAACATGATTGTGAGTGGACTATTAGAAGTCAGAAACTTGGCAAGAACGATGAATCCATCCATTTACAGGTAAGATTCCTTTGGAATATTTCCCGAAACTTTAAACAAAACCTATTTTGGTATATTGTATGCATAACCTTACTTTGAGATTGAAACCTGGCCTTGAGTGGACCATTATAAGCCTGAAAGTTGGTAAGAACGATGAATTCATCCACTTATAGGTAAGATTCCTTCAGAATATTTCCTGAAACCTTAAACAAGCCCTATTCTGGCATATTGTATGCATACCCTGGAACCGAGGTCGAAACATGGCCGTGAGTGGACTACTATAAGTCGGAAACTTGGTAAGAACGATGAATCCATCCATTTACAGGTAAGATTCCTTCGGAATATTCCCCGAAACATTAAACAAACCTAATTCTGGCGTATTGTATGCAAACCCTGGCTCCGAGATCGAAACTTGGCCGTGAGTGGACTGATATAAGTCGGAAATTTCGTAAGAACGATGAATCCATTCATTTACAGGTAAGATTCCTTCGGAATATTCCCCGAAACAAACCTAATTCTGGCGTATTGTATGCAAACCCTGGCTCCGAGATCGAAACCTGGCCGTGAGTGGACTGATATAAGTCGGAAATTTCGTAAGAACGATGAATCCATTCATTTACAGGTAAGATTCCTTCGGAATATTCCCTGAAACATTAAATCAACCCTATTCTGGCATATTGTATGCAAACCCTAGCTCCGAGATCGAAACCTTGACGTGAGTGGACTACTATAAGTCAGAAAATTCGTAAGAACGATGAATCCATCAATTTACATGTAGGATTCCTTCGGAATATTCTCTGAAACCTTAAACAAACCATATTCTGGCATATTATATGCGTACCCTGGCTCCGAGATCGAATCCTGACTGTGAATGGACTACTAGAAGTCGGAAACTTGGTAAGAACGATGAATCCATCCATTTACAGGTAAGATTCCTTCGGAATATTCCCCAAAACCTTAAATAAACTCTATTCTTGCATATTATATGCATACCATGGCTCCGAGGTCGAAACCTAGCCATGAGTGGACCATTATAAGCCGAAAACTTCGTAAGAATGATGAATCCATCCATTTACATGTAAGATTTCTTCGGAATATTCCCCGAAACTTTAAACAAACCTTATTTTGGTATACTGTATGCATCACTTGACTCAAATATTACTAGAGTTAGACTTGAGTTTCTAATTCAGATGTACATAAGACGAAATATAATATAATTGAACATCACAGGTTCAAATATTACTAAAGTTAGACCTGAGTTACTAAAGTGCAATAAATATTATGGAGACTGTGAAAAATGACCAGACTACGCTTATCGAAAATAGGTAAAGTAAATATTACATAATTTTAAAGTGACCATATTACCCTTAATAGAAATGAGTGCAATAAATATTACGGAGACTGTGAAAATGACAAGACTAACCTTATCGTAAAAAGGTAAAGTAAATACTATAAAATGTGAAAATGACCATATTAACCTTAATAGAAATAAGTGCAATAAATATTATGGAGACTATGAAAAATGACCAGACTACGCTTATTGAAAATAGGTAAAGTAAATATTACAGAATGTGAACATGACCATATTACCCTTAATGGAAATAAGTTCAATAAATATTATGGAGACTGTGAAAATGACTAGACTACCCTTATGGGAAATAGGTAAAGTAAATATTATAGAATGTGAAAATGACCATATTACCCTTAATGGGAATAAGTGCAATAATTATTATGGATACTTTGAAATGACCAGACTACCCTTATTGGAAAAAAGTAAAGTAAATATTACAGAATGTGAAAATGACCATATTACCCTTAATGAAAATAGGTGCAATAAACACTATGGAGACTTTGAAAAACGACCAGACTACCCTTATCGGAAATAAGTAAAGTAAATATTATAAAATGTGAAAATGACCATATTACCCTTGATGGAAATAAGAGCAATAAACATTATGGAGATTGTGAAAATGACAAGACTACCCTTATGTGAAATAAGTAATTTTCTGAGAAGGCTTCGCGATGTTTGCGGTTCGGTCACTTGAGCATTTTTTTTTTTGAACATTATATTTTGTTTTACAACTCTTATAAAGGGTTGTCATGAAGTTAGTATTTTAAAGAACCACAAACATGACAGAACTTGTGATAGTGTAGGAATGGTTAGTGGTGTAGATTTCCATGCAAGAGGCTAAGGATCAAATCCCCGCAACCTCTTTTTTCCCTACATTCTATATTTTAACTTCAACAACACTTATAAGTGTTGTAATACATACTATATTTTAACTTCAACAACACTTATAAGTGTTGTAATACATTCTATATTTTAACTTCAACATCACTTATAAGTGTTGTAATACGTTTCTATTAAAAAGAAAAAAAAATCACCAATTCTTTTGAACCGTAAGGATGGTTGATGAGCTAGACACTATGCATTAGGTTCATGTTCGAATCCCGCCAACCTCTTTTTTTCCCAACATTCTATATTTTAACTTCAACAACACTTATAAGTGTTGTTATACGTTTCTACTAAAAAAGAAAAAAAAACACCAAATCTTGTGAACTGTAAGGATGGTTGATGAGTTAGACATCCATGCATTAGGTTCATGTTCGAATCTCTCCTCTAACATATTTTTCATTATCATATTTTTGTCTTCTTCAACAACACTTATGAGAATTGTGATAGGCTAAGTCACTATGTTTATGTAACAAAGTTGTTATAGCTAAATGTTGTCGCAACAATTTTGCTTAAGGAGTTGTCGTTTGTTTTCTTCTCCCAACCCCTTGTTTCCCAAGTGTTGGTAGTGATGATATACAACAACGCTTCCTTTGAAATCAGTTGTAAAACATAGGACTTTCTACAATGTTTAGGAAAGTGTTGTAAATCCCCAGTTGTAGATGTATATTTTTCCCATAGTGAAAGTATGCTCATGTGGACATCTTGTAAAACCCTTCTTGAGAAAATAAGAATATATTCTTGTATACCAAGCTCTTGGAGCTTGTTTTAGACCATACAAAGCTTTGTTTATCTTGTATACTTCATTCTCCTTCTCCTCCATAATGTATCCAGCTGGTTTCTCTACATAAACTTCTTCTTCCAATACTCCATTCAAGAATGCTGACTTCACATCCATCTGAAATATCTTCCATTGATTTTGTGCATCTAAAGCAATGATCATCCTTACTGTATCAAGTATTGCAACTGGTGCAAACACTTCTGAGTAATCTACTCCTCTTCTTTGTCTATATCCCTTAGCAACTAACCTTGCTTTCTTTCTCTCTATTTCTCCATTTACCTTATATTTTGTTTTATAAACCCACTTAACACCAATGGGTTTCTTTCCTGGTGGAAGTTCTGTTAATTCCCATGTGTCATTCTTCTCAATTGACTTCAGTTCTTCATTCATGGCTTGAATCCAACCTTGTTCTTTAGATGCTTCTTCATAAGAAACAGGATCACAATCTCCAAACAATGCAAAGTTCACAACATCATCATTATCTTCATCATCTCTTGTTAAAACATAATCATTCAACCTAAGAGGTATGATATATTTTCTTCTTGGTCTTGTATTTTTTTGTTGTGTTACTGCTTCAGTTCTTGCTTCTTCATGTGGTTCTTCCACATTGTCTTGATCTTGCACTTCTTCCTCAACTACAATTGGAACTATTCTGACAGCAGCAAGTGGATCAACATCCCTTGTTGATCCATTGTTATTCCAGTTTCATTTTGAATCTTCATCAAAGATCACATCTCTACTTGTAAACACTTTGCCTGCTTCTGGGTTGTATAATTTATATCCTTTGGTTACTGAACTATAACCAACAAGCATACACTTCTCACTCTTGTCATCTAACTTCTTCCTTAGTTCTTTGGGTACATGTGCATATGAAATACACCCAAAGATTCTCATATGTCTTACACTTGGTCTTACACCTCTCCAAGCTTCTTCTGGTGTTATGTTGTTTAAACTATTTGTAGGACATATGTTGAGTAAATACACAGTTGTGTCAACTGCATAACCCCAAAAACTTTTTGGTAAATCTTTTGTTCTTCTTATTGTTCTTGCCATCTCCATTATGGTTCTATTCTTCCTTTCTGCAACTTCATTTTGTTGTGGTGTATATCTTTCAGTTAGTTGATGTTGAATGCCATGTTCTTCCATAAACTTGTCAACAATAGTGTACTCAGTTCCTCTATCAGTTCTCAAAATCTTGATACTTTTACCAATTTGTTTCTCAGCATAAGCTTTGAAACTTCTGAAAGCATGAAAAGCATCACTCTTTTGTTTAAGCAAATATACCCATGCTTTCCTACTATAATCATCAATGAAAGTTATGAAATATTTATTACCTCCATGTGATGTAACTTCTATAGGACCACACAAGTCACTATGAATGATATCCAACTGTTGCTCAGTTTTTCTAGCTTTGTTAACTGGAAATGGATCTCTTTGCTTCTTGCCAAAGATGCAATTTTCACATCTTGATTATGGTACTTCAATATTGGGTAAACCTGACACCATCTCCTTCTTCGCTAAATCTTACAAACTGTTAAATTTCACATGCCCCATTCTTTTATGCCACAACCAAGTATCATTATAAAAACTGCTACTGTAACATCTTTCCTTTTGATGTTGAATATTCAATGAAAATAGTCTGTTCTTTGTCATCTGAACTTTATCTATCAACCTTCTTCTTCTATCTCTGATGAAGCATAAACCACTGTAAATATTCATAGAGTATCCTCTTTCAGACAACTGACCCATACTCAACAAATTTTGATGTAAACCATGAACGTAAAATACATCCATGATGTATGATTTAGAACCATTATTGAGAACAATTCCAATTATTCCTTTTCCCATAACTGGAATTGTAGAATTGTTGCCAAACTTCACTGTTGATCTGACAGACTCATCAAGTTTATCAAAAAAATATTTTCTTCCACACATATGGTTACTGCAACCTGTATCTAAATACCACTTCAGTTGTGGTTGTTCTTCTGTTGTATGACATGCTAGAAGCATGTTTTCAGTCTTCTGCTCTTCTACTTCTTCTTCTTGACTTTCAACAATATTAGCCTTGAAATTTTCTTTGTAGTTATTGCCAACAGTCTTTCTTGGTTGTGAACATTCAGTAGCAATATGTCCAAAATCTCCACAGTTATAACACTGTATTTTTGATCTATCAAATGGCTTTCTATAACTCCCATTATTTGATCTCCATCCATTATTGTATCCTCTTTGAAAACCTCCAGCATTAGATTTTCCTTGATTGTTTCTCCAGCTAACTTGACTTTGAAGAGCTTCTTCAACTTGTTTTACAACAACTGTCTTCTCCAACAACCTTTGTTCATATGCTTGTAATGAACCCAACAACTCATTAAGAGTCATGGTTGCAACTGTGTTGCATTCTTCTATAGTAGTAACTTTTGATTCAAACTTCTCAGGTAAGCTTCTTAATATCTTCTCAACAACTGTTGAATCTTCTGCAGTATCACCATTAGCTTTCATCTCATTGACAAGGTTCAAAGTTTTTGAGAAAAAATATGATATTGTTTCAGTACTCTCCATCTGTAGTAATTCATACTTTCTCTTCAAAGTTTGCAACCTAACCTTCTTGACTTTGTCAGATCCTGTATAATAGCTAACCAAACCATCCCATGTTCTTTTAACTTCTTTGATGTAGATAACTCTATCCATGAGAGATTCATGAACACCCAGATGAAGAATATAAGTATCTTTATAATTCTTCTTTCTGTTGTCATTCAATAGAGTTAGCGCAGCTCCTTCAACTACATCTCCTTCTGCTGGTTCTATATAACCATCATTCACAATTTCACATACCTCTTGGTATGTGAAAATATTCTCCATCTGCAACCTCTAGTGCTCAAAGTTTTTACCTTCAAACACAGGTACCTTGATCGAACTTAAACTCATCATCTTCTTCAACTCAAAAACTTATTCCCACAGCCCTAGAACCTGATACCAGTGCTCTGATACTAGATGTAGAAAATCTGATATCAAATACTTAATGAAATAACACAGGACTAAAACTCAAACAAGCTTTAACTAGCTTCTCTTAATTGATGTGTTTCAAACTCACGGCTTAACATCCCTTTTATATGTTTACAAACTTGACTCTCAAGTAATAAACACTTTCCTAACTTAATCAAACTCTAACAAGAAACTTCTAGACAATTCTTACGTAAACAAACTCTTAAAACTTAAAATACTTGTGACCCAAGCAAACTTCCATAAATTGTACCATGGATCAACAACTCTTGTTGATCTAACCACTTCATGTCAGCTGTGCCAGTTGACTCGACCATATTGGATCAACTCTCATAGTTGATCCATACTGACTTCTTCACATTGTATCAACTACACATGTTGATCCACTCTGACTGTATCAACTCTCATAGTTGATCCCTTCTGTTGTCTTCATACTATCTTGGTTTATTCTTCAACAGCCGATAGAACCATCTAAATCAGCCATTAACATTGCTCCACGCAAAACTGTAAAGATGTATGCGTGTCGTAACCACAACAAATTAATTAATACTTTACTACCTAATTAAAGAGTAATATAGGGTAGTCAAGGTCGATCCCACGAGGTGCAAGAGATTATAGTTTTCTTATAATGTCACAAAAAGGGGGGTATTGGTTCAAGATTTTAAAAGAAAAAGAAATAAACAAAGTAATTAAAAGTGTAAGTTGAATTCAATAAGAGAGAATAGATCAAGGAATTCTTCTTCGCTACAAAACAATGATTAAAGTTATGTTATTTTCCACTTTTTATTAGTCATAGATTATCACCAACCGTAGGATAGCAGGTTCGCTTAGCTAACCCCAAAATTCCTTATTTCACGAGTAAATGAGTTCGCTTAGTTATCAGATTCTATTCAAAAGAACCACCTTGAGATTCGCTTACAAGATGTAATTCCCCGAACGCATTAAGATTTATGAACTTAGGTTTAGTACTAGTAGTTAGACTCGGTTCGCTTGGTCCACTTTATAGCGTTGTTTTCACACACAATTGCTCCACGGAATCCCTCTGCAAGGTCTCGTGTTTTCTACTTGTGTAAAGAGTCAAGAAACTATTACGTATTCCCTAACTTTCACTAGATTTAGATTAAATTAACAAATCAATTTAGCGTGCACTCCAAACAACCTATCAATCAATCATAAACATTAATATTAGTAAAAACAATCGATAATCATATGAAAAACTTCAAAGTAGAATTTAAACAAAACTCAAACCATATGTTAAGAACTAGGAATTCATCCTCAATCAATAAAAAAATTAGTTACTCATAATTTGGAGTTCACACAATAATAATAATAATTTAAGGAAGAAAGAAAACTTATTGAAAAGATGATGGTTGCTCCTTCCTTCAATCCTTGTGTACTTTAACTCCTTCTCCAAAGTAGATGTGTGTGTAAAAGTTGTAGAGAACTCCTCTATTTATAGGCTTCAATACTCTCCATATCTTTGTAGGAAAAGAATCCTCATTCCAAAAGAACACCACTTTCCCAATTTGAGCCATATTCCAAATTCTAGTCCAATTCTCCAAAACTTCCAAGTTTTCATCCAATTCTCAATTCTAAGTCTTCACACATATGAGAGAAGTCCATACAAAATTCTGCATTTTTGGTCACCGGAAAACTAGGTTTTTGGCCGGAATTTGTCGCCGCCGGCAACCTGAAAATTCTGTCCCAGTCGAAGAATATTCCGTCAGTCCACCATTAGGACTAACGGTCAAAAGTCAAACTTAACGGTCGTCGTCAGTCAATGAGTCAAGGCAGAAAGAGCGAATCAGCCACCGAGTCAGCATCTTACTCGGCTAACTCAGCTGAGTTGAATCGGTTAGCGCTGAGTTGACTCGCCGGTGCGATAAACCGGATGAGTTCAGTTTGTTTATGGGACTTTCTCAGGCCGATCTATAGTCTTCAATCTCTGCAAAAATCCTAGCACATATATCTATTCGTTCAGGCACTCAGTCTTGCAATATAGCTTCAATTAGCCAACAGCTGCACCTTCACTCCATTTCCCCTGAACAGCAGCAACAGTTGTAGCTTTGTTCTGCAATAATTCATACCGGCATCACCAGCTGTGTCCTGCCTCATACTCTTAGCAGATGTGTCCTTGAGCTCTGCCTCATACCAACAATTCCTTCACAGACTCATATCCTCTTTTAATTCAAACAGCAGCAGCACTATCATCCTCTCTTAATTAGTAACTCACTCTTGAATCAGTAGCAAACTTCAATTCCTTACCAGCTCCTAGCTTCACTTGAATCTGCTCAAACCATCTTATTCACTCCATAAACCCCATCTGATACAAACCCATCTCTGAGTCAGCAACGCCACCATCCTCTGTTGCTTCTCCAATTCGAATTCATTTTCGATGTGTTCTCCATCAACAATATCTTTCCATAAAACCCATTCTACAGCACCACTACTTACTTTTCCAAACGAAATCATCATCAGATCTCCCTTTAAGTTTCACCCACAGCAGCATAATCATCGCCTCATCTTTTACAACCGAATCAACACCAACAAATCCAGTCAACTGAGAACAACCCATCTTCTCAGAGTCTTAAAATTCTTCTCGAAATTCTCTTCAATCTCCTCAGAAAACTCGATTCGAAGTAAACCCATTCATTCTCTGCAGTGTCTCTCTCAGATTAAATCTCTAAATTTCATTCTCTCTGTGTTATTGATTTGACAGAAACCATTATAAACCCTAATCACTGAAACCCATTAATAACATCTTTCAGATCCCATCTCACCGAGCTTCACAACAAATCTCAGTTCTAACAGTTCTGATTCAAATAGCTCTTATGGATTTTCTCGATCGCTCTCTGACCAAACATCAGAAGAAATGGCTGTGCAGCTTTTCTTCGTTCTCAATTTCAGGAGAGAAAATGGTTGTTGCCTCTCGGTTTCATCCCTAAATGATTTGGGGGATAATGTCTCTTCAACTTTAGGGTTAGGGTATACTAAATTGGGTCTGGATGGTACACCCCAGAGATGAGACCACCCCAGTTTGGGTGCCCATAATAGGATGTTACTTCTGATAAGGGCTAGCCAGATGGCAGCCCCTTAACCTCTATTAGCCTGTCTTTAACTTCAAAACAGAGTTGCCCCTTAACCTTTATTGGGCTCCATATAGTGTTTGCCCCTGAAATGACCTTTTTACCCTTTTTGCTCAAATTCGGGTGATTCCTCCTTCTTTTCGTCTGTGCGACTCCAGAGTACCTAATAGCTCAAAAACACACGTAAAATACATAATTCACAAGAAAAATAGCAGAGAAAGCATAAACAATAAATAATAAATAGGATGTATTCTACACCCTATCAAAATACCTTTCTTTTTATGGTGAAATTGGTATAGTTTTATATTCCTTTAAAAAAATAAAAAAAAAAAAGATACAAGCAGTAATACTGATTTATGCAAAATTGTTCAAACTTCAAAGATATTTTCTTGTAAATTAAATAAATAATTAATGACCCATTATTTTCCCCAAGAAACTCAGAGAAGAGAAAAATGATACCATTGCAGCATCACTTATTGGCATCTGCTTAAACTTGTCTTGTATCTTCATAACAACACAATCATCAAATGATGATTGACCAGCTAGTACTCCACAACCATTTCCTATATATAACTCAACCGCACCAAGATGAGTATCAGATTTATTAATTGTGGCACTACAGAAACGTGATCATCATAATTTGTATGCTGAAACTCCGGTGGTAGATTAATAGTTTGAAACTTCTCTTCATGGAGGTCAAACGAAAACAAAACTTGTTTGTATTCATGATTAGTTGTCATCCAAAAAAGAACCCCATTAATACAATGGCCGGGGGACGCAGAGCTATACCCTCGTGGGTATCCGTTTGGTGTCATTGGTTTCTTAATCTCTCTCCAAGATTGAGTACCAGTACTTCCTAGTGTCAAGATTATATATCTATTGTGCAAGTAGTTTGTAAATTCTGTCTCCGCCCCATGAAGATATCCAAGGATGCATATCAATTTATATTCCTTTGCTAAGATATCATATCCAAATCGACAATCTTGGACCCATGTGTGTCCTGAAAGCTTTATGCGAGAGACAATACGCAGTTTCTCGAGTTTACTAAAGTTAATGATCTCAATGTCAAAATAAGACCATTCGCCTTTACTATATGGAACATCCACCATATAACATGCAAAACCATTGCAATAACCAATTAATCTCCTTCGAGAACTGTTTTCCGAAACTATTAGATTTTGAATATAGGGTAAAACCTTTCTTTTAACATTAACAAACTCATCTTTTTCCAAGTAGAACAAGTGGTTCAGGCGATATTCTACCCTAGTGCTCAAGAAAAGATCAGGATTTCTAATCTCGTCCAATTTTGCGGGTAAGAATTTAAATATGAGGATGGGATTCTATTGGGATTCAAGAAAGTGAGCTTCGATAAATCGCCGGTCATTCACGATTGACTCGAGCCATAATTTACATACACTGCAGAATTTCATCAAAGCTTTAACAGGAAGTTTGTTCAGTATTTGCAAAAATACCTCATGAGGAATGTGTGCATGGGAATAAACATAGTCTTTTGACTCCGTGATCTCGTCTAATGTTGTTTGCGTTTCAGCATTGCTTCTCTTTGTGATCGACGCAAAACTATTGTAAGCGAACTTAGAATATAGGAAGATTGATTGAGTTGTTCGTAACACCAAATTCCATTATCGATAGCTTGCTAAGGACTAAATTGCCCTTGCACTTTATAGTTTTTTATTCATTTTAAAATTTTATATATACTTATTTACAAAAACTAGGTTCGGCTGCAAGTTACAGCTAAGTCTTTTTGGAGAAATAACTAGGCTCGCGTAGTAACTTGTCAGCCGAACCTTTGGGTGTTCTTTGTATATGATTAATACTTGGAGGGTTCAGCTGATAAATTGTCAACCAAAGTTAAGTCTCTAGCTTAGTCTTCATAAAGTGAAGTTTGGCTAATATTTTCATATTTGATTATCGGATGAACTGTTCATTAACATCTTCAGAATTAAGAACAATGAGCAGTTCCGCTAAAAATTTGTTTCAACAAGTAAATAAGACTTGGGTTTGTGGGAAATATTCTTTATTATACATTTTCTTGCAATAAGATAAGAAAGAAAGAAAAAAATGTTAAATAAATTAATAAATAATAATCAAGAGTATCAAAGTAATTTTACCACCATTAGACACCAACTATAGCCGACGCTAGTTAAGGTTATCACTATGTATTGCCCGGGAAGTTTACCGTATGCCCTAAAAATAGGGTTCGGGCAGCAAGCAGATTTCAGGTGAATGGAACTCACTATTCAGATCAAGGCCTGGTTAACGAAACCAAAGAAGGCCCATGGATTCAGTTACGAGTTCAGGACACAGTTTCAGGCTAATGATTCTTCATTGAGATCTTGGCAAGTAACGGACAACAAAATGCGAGTCGATCATTGGATTGGGCTTTACATGCAAAACTGATGAATTACAAGTAGCGGAATGAAATTTACTAAGCTGAATAGCAATGGGACGATAGGTAGTAGTAGCAGTAAAGAATGCAACCACACAGCAAGTACCTGTAAAACACGACTGAAAATCAGATTAAACAAAATATAAAGGAGGTGGTACCTGTTAGGAATTCCGCATACGACATTTAAACAAGAGCAAGCATTCATTGGTGTGATGTGGTTCAATTCGTTAAAGGGCAGAGTGAGATATAAGGTGCTTACTTTATGCTCTGCCAAGAGATCCTCACCAGCGGCTCAAGGATGTAATCAAAATCTCCCATCACTGAAGTAAGCATACATAAACGACTGCCTGTCAAATCACTATCCTAATAGATGGATATCAGGAAGCCTGGATGGTCTGTTGTTTCGACAGTAACACTGGTGATGTTGAAGATACATTTTCGATACTTCTATTGTTCTGGATGGTTGGACTCAAAAGTTTTGGTACCTCCAAGCAAAAGGCTGCTTTTAGACATTCATATGATGCGAAAAAGAGCGCTCCTTGCGTGACATACATTATCAATCTCGGAGTCAGACCGCTGATCCAAGGAACAAGTATAGAGTTAGTAGGTAAAATGGTGGACTAGAACCAGGCAGTAAAACAAAACAAAAAAAACACTGCAATCCTCTCAAGAAAGGAGCTGTAAACATGATTTTCCAAGTGATGTAGATACAGTTAAGATGGACAGTCGAGGTAAGAATCGTATATGCACTTTTGGATTCTTTTCATGTACAGAAATTTACGAGTCTTTTCATATTCTCAAAGGAAAGTGTAAAATAAATTAAAAAAATTCGTACCTGTATAGACCTTTCAAGCCTTCATCTTTGGCTATTTGACTAAGCGCGTGGAAAACACCATCATATTTTCTAAGAGATCCAGGAATCTGCTCAATAGAATAATGGTTAGAAAAATGCAAAGCAACAAAAACAAAATAAGAGTTTCTCAACCTATCCTCACGACAGAAGATCTACCAAAGATATAAACTTATCAATCCCAGTTGAGGTTCATTTCAATTTCAACGGACAGGTCAGAGTAATATGCAAACGCACCTCAGTCTGTAATCTTGTCTTAACAACATCAAAAGGCGTAGTAAACAAAGCTGCAGTAGATCCAGCAAGTCCACCACATATTAACTGTAAGAAAACTAGCATTATATACTCATGAAGTCATAATCAATGAATATCTCACTGGCTAATCCTCTCTTTAAGCACTATCTACAAATGTTACCAGACTGCACTGAACAAAAAGGCTAAAAAGAATAATGGTAAAATGACAAACCGTCTGAAATGTGCTGGGATGAGTAGATTGTGTTGACGATAGAAATAATTGCTTCAAGCTTTCGTAGGTGTAAAACTGCAAGTAAAGGAACCCAAAAGCTCTTAAACTCACTTAACGTCAGAAGTGAAAAAGGCAAATGGAAACTGAAAACTCATAGTTCTAATTAACAGAACATAATAGTTTACAACAAAATGAAAAATACCATTCAAAAGTAAATTTTATGTCTTTCATGGTCCAACCTTGATAACAGAGTGCGGGATGTTTCTGCAAAGGACGGCACCCCACCCAGCATATAATGAAGGAAAACCACCATGTTTGAGAATACTAACCAAGGCAGTCCTGAAGTAACACAATATAAGTCTTTCAGTCGATGTACTAGCTACGCAGAATCCATAAAACCATAATAAAATATCAGGTGTCTAAATTACAGCGGAGGTTCTTCGAAGAATATGCAAGAAACATAGGAATGATAAAAACATTTACCAGTGAGGAGAAAATAGAAGACATACCAGGAGTTTCGATACTGTGAACTAACTTGCATCTGCTGTTTGATGCGCTCACTTGGAGTGAAAATAAAAGAAGTGGCAATGCTTGCACAACCACCTGCTGTGCAATAGGCAACAGAACGATACTCCTACAAGGGACAATTAAAGGATATTTACACGCTAAGCACATCCCACTTGCTACAACATGAAACAATGGCTAAAACAAAGTGATGAATAACTCAATACCTGAGGCAGCCGAGAAAGCAGATATGCTTTAACTGATTCATACGTAAAGGTGTAAACAGCAGAAATTGGTGCAGATGAAGCAACGTTACTTGCTATTCCACGGTATAGTCCTGATACACCTGCAGAGAAGTTACAAACCAAATTCAGAATCCTATAAGATGCTACTACACATGATAGAACAATAACAAGTTTCTTGATATTTGTACATAATCTATATCAAGAATCTGCAGCCTTAGACTCTCACATGCTTACCTCTGTCAGAGATTATTGATCCAACAATGCCAGATATTGGCTTTTGAACCGTACTATGAGCTTGGATGACAGTCTTAATCGTATCGACAGGATGTAGACAAAGGCTGACAAATGTCCCAGCCAATGCTCCAGCAAAAGCATGTCTTTGCTTTGCTAAGGTATCATTGAGTTGATTTTTCATCCCTGAGCAAAGTTCTGGAGTAGGTTCGTTTTCAATGTGCAGCTCTGTAATATGTTTTTTGCAGCTCTCATTGTCTGAAACGCGTTCACACTCTTCATTTCCACTATCCTCCAGAACTAAGTCATCAACATAGCAATCTGAGTGAAGAGTAGAATTTGAAGCCCTTGAAACAACACCCGTTGCCTCTAAACCCATGACAGGTCTGAGAAAATATTCTGAACAAAGGGATTTCACAGGTACTCCGACATTTTCAGCCAACTCGACACTTTCACGTGATGTCATATCTTGCCATTCCGCTAAACTACTATCAGAAACAACACTTTTCATGGTTAAGTTATCAAAAAGTATACTCTTCCCTTCTGCACTAATGGCACCACCAGATTTCTTAAACTCAATCGGTGACAACGAATCCATATTTTTCAAATCAGCAACAGCACTTCCATTCATCCATCTGTATACACTCCCCAAATCAAACGGTATCTTGACACTAGCCAGCTTATTCAACTCTGAACTATCACACTGTATACATCTTCTGAAAAAACTATCCCTATCATTCCCACAACAAGATTCATACATCGAAATTTTCTGCACAACACTAATAAACTCAAATTTTGAACTGGACAAACATCCAGCAGCACGAACCGTATTGTCGATATACACATTACCTCTACCCGTAGTACTAGTATTAGCAATTTCCTTATCATTTCTTTCACCGCCATCTGAATACAACACAACATTCTCTTTCACATTAACACTACCACTATCACTAAATCTACCAATTCCTTTAGGCTGCAATGCTGATAAACCCTGATTAGCACAATTCCACAAACCACCAACTGCTGAGACGAACTCAGCCGTGCTCAGAATCTCCCTAGTCGAATTCGGTTCCGAGTTTTGCGAAACAGATATAGATTTATTTACATTTTGTTCTAAACCAATATCAGATATATCAAATGATGAAACCTTAAGTGGAACACGTGTATATTTGATTGAATTCAGTCTACTTCTTGCTGTTTTAGATGACTTACTATGAGTTCCCATTACTAACTAGATATTCAATCTTTTGAGTAATTGAAAATAAGAATCGATTGAATCAAACTTACCTGGTCCAATTTTTGTTTCTTTAAATCAAGAAAAGAAGACCTGAACTGAACATTGCCTTAATCCAATCATCAATAGAGTGTGAAATCAGGGGGGTTAATTTTGGGGATTTGGTTTTTCTTCTTCTAGGGTTTATGGATGAAGAATATCCTAGATGTGCTTCCCACTGTGTGGTGTTTAAATTTTGGTCCCTTTTTAAGATCCTTTTGGAGCTACCTTTCTTATTCTGGTCCATGCTAACTTAAGCCGGATAACGATAAGAACCGGAACCCAAGTGAGCGTTCCTAGTCGTAGTCTGACGATTCTTGTTCCGACTCACCGGAATGGGAGAGACATTCAGGCACACAACCAAAAGGATTATAAGAACCAAAAATCAACAATAGTTTCTTCGGCGTGTTTGTTAGCATCTGACTCGGTGTCAGGATCTGAGTTAACTCTTTATTCAAGGCGAGTCAGTTGTCAAATTGTTCGTTTTTCATTTTGAGTCAGATCTGACTCGTTACCTGCCTCAAGCCTAACCTTTGACTCGGACATGTTTAAATACCCTGATTCATTGGACCAAGGCGCGTGCATATTTTTAAATCAGATGAGTCAAATTGTACTGATAGAACAAACATATTGAGTCAACTCCGGAAAGAAGAAAAAAACAAACATTACACTATCAACAAACAGGGTTTGCCGACAATTATCAGCATCCAGGTAAAACGACTAAGCAATGTAAGAAGACAATGATACTGTTGTTAAATGGAAAGAAAAGATACACGAATGTTGGATTTTTTAAGAAATCAACCAGCATGATGTTACATAACCCATGATAAAATTACAGGGGAACGATGTTAAATACAGAAAACAGATTTAACAGTTCAGTAGGGTTTAAAGAAATTTTGACAGGGTCTACTTCAAATGGACAAGACTTTACAACAGATAACATCATCATCACCAGCTAATCTAGGAATGGAAGAGCTCACCATCAGTCCTCCTACATTTCCTGCCCTAGACACATCGAACATAACTGTACTTAACCCTTTCCCAATAACGAAGATGCTCTTGCCAATTGCAGCAAGTCTACAAGGTGGCCTTGTCAGTAATGGTGAAAGTCTTCCAACAGCAATCCATTCTCTACTCTTCTTTTCCCACATCATCAATCTGGTACCAGAACTCTGATCAAGCACATAGAGGTTACCTTCTACCACAATGGCAGGCCCTGACCAGCCTGAAACCAAGTCTTTATCTGCGTGCTCCCAAGTGCCACTAGAAGGTTTGTATACAACGGCATAGACATTTGAAGGCATCGTAGAAGAAATACCGCAGCGGATGTATATTTTCCCATCCAAGACGAATGATTCTTCGATGTCAGGAACAATATTTGGATCCGAGTGAGAGGTCCAACTGTTTGTAGATGGGTCGTACATATCCCAAGAATGTGGATCACTTAAATTTGAACCTACCCCTCCAATAGCATAGAGTTTCTCGTTTAAAGCCTCACAGGCAAAATAGCACCTAGGAAACGTTTACATTCATTAAATGAACGAATGATTACAATCTAGCTGTGAATAACGGAGTTATATAAAGTAGCAGTTTGCAGTTGATGAGAGTTACCTAGCAGTCGACAAAGGAGCAGCGCTATCCCAAGTGTTTCTTAAAGCATCATAACAGTAGACTTCGTCTGTAGCGTCTTCAAACCAACCGCAGCCACCCAACAAGCACACTTTACTTCCCAACACCTCAAAAGCCATCCCTTTCCTTTTCAAGCATTGATCCGGAAGACTAGGTACAAGTTTCCAACATCGTTTTAATGAAATGGGATCCAACACATACAAGCAAGCTCGTTCAAGCCGGTCAGCCTTGTCTCGACACAACACATAAATCCAAGACTCTGCCAGATTGTGCTTTTGACGGTAAGATACCCAATGTTCACTGCAAACTAAGTCTCTCCATCTCTTAGACACGCATTTAAGAAGTGTATGGTACCTCCGTGGAACTCTAGCCAAGCAGAAGAGGGCAATGTCATCTGGAAGTCCACTTAACAAGGGTGTATGAGTTTGCTGTATTTGTACAGCTTCTTCTGAATTGGCTTCACTCATTTCCGTTGGTGTAACTTATCAAAGACCTACACGAGTACAAAATAATTAAGGACTCATCATGAATTGTGACATTGTGACAACTTGGACAACTTGGAACCTGTTACTGCTTAAAGTGTACTTGAGTTATTATGAGAAACCCATTTAACAAACATTCGTTAGGCTTCTAGTTAAACGCTAGAAAGTTCTTTCCTTGACTGAATACCATGCAGTACATTTTACAAGTAAGAATTTTACATACAATGGAAACCAGTGGCACAACAATAACTTCTAACTTCGAGTTCTTAAAATGACTTTTTGTAAACAATATTGCGTATTAAATTTTCCATGATCCTAGATTATTATTCAAAGAAACAGCTCCTGCCCGAATGAACATCTAATTCCCTGCCAGTTTCACAATTTTGATGTGCATATAAAAGAACAGCGAGAGACAAATTAATTTAGCCAATACACATAATAGCATAGAGCTAAACCCAATATGCCTCCTAAAAACTTCTACTAGTACAACGCGTAGATTTCCCAGAAAATGTCAATAACATACATCATTTCGCCTAAATAAAATGTTATTAATACAAATTGAAACTCGAAGAATAGGCTCTAGGTTGTACTACTACTAGAGTCCTGAAATTTTCACGAGAAACCCATCTAACCGACATTATCCAGAATTTATATTGAACACTAGACACTTATTCACCCCCAGATGAATCGATATAGTATTGTGTAAGAATATATGAGTTTTACCTAAAAATGGAAACTACGGCCACAATTCTAACTTCCCTCCATAACAATCTAAAGAGGATTTTTTATGGAAAACTCAATTACCTATAACCATAGCTTTAAGCCTTTTACTAACCAAACAATATGCAAAATTGCCTCAAAAATGATCATCTAAGTCACTTACAGAAGACTACAAGGATAATTAGTGCAAAAA
The DNA here is from genome assembly GCA_023529315.1 of Papaver bracteatum. NCBI lineage: Eukaryota > Viridiplantae > Streptophyta > Magnoliopsida > Ranunculales > Papaveraceae > Papaver > Papaver bracteatum. The sequence continues at coordinate 461,196 of JAJJWX010004824.1, forward strand.
AAAGGATCGCCATGAAATGCTAAACAACTTTGACAAGTCGGGATCTATTACTGCTACAAATGTACTTAAGTAGTTACGAGAAATCCATTTAACTAGCATTCTCCGAGTTTTCAAGTAAAACATTAAAAAGTTCTTCACCAAACTGAATGTCATGCCATACATTTTACAAGTAACAATATTACATACAATGGAAACCAGTGGAGTGGAACAACAGTAACTTCTAACTTCGAGTTCTTAACTTGAGTTTACGTAAACTACATTGAGTAATCAATTATCTATAATCCTAGATTGTTATTGGAAGAAACAGCTCCTGCCAGAATGAACATCTAATTCCCTGCCAATCTCCCTTCCTTGATCCTCAAACTAAAGAAACACGCGAGTCAAATTAATATAACCAATTCACATAATGTTATCGAGCTAAATCCAATATACCTCCTAAAAACACCTACTACACATAGATTTCCCAGAAAATCTCAATAAAACAATTTGTTAATCCTACTACTAGTGCCCTGAAATTGTCAAGAGAAACCCATCTAACCAACTATCCAGAAACTTAGTGCACACTAGACACTTATTCACCCCAGACATTCTAAAAAGTATATGAGTTCAGCCAAAAATGGAAGCTAGTGCACTTCTCTTCATCAATCTAAAGAGGAATTTTCATGGAAATGCTCAATTAATCTATAACCCTAGCTTTACTTAACAAAAAAATATGTGAAAACACCTCAAAAATGGTCATCTGAATCACTGCTTCTGCACCACTTCAGTTAACCTATTAAGGCAGGGCAGAATACCTAAATTACAAAAATGGGGGTGTTTAAATAGACCTCTGAGAAGCAAAACTGGAACCCTAATTTGCAACAAGAGATCAATTTGAGAAATAATTAGAAATATAAATTTCATGAAATTAACAAAAAGAATGAAAAACTTGCCTGGATATTCTTCTCTTCTTCTTCTTCTCGTCAATAATAGGGTGAAATGAAAAGATGGAGAAATAAGAAAGCGTTTTTCAAGTAGGCGATATTATACTCCTAGGAATAACGAAGAGTGTACGTCTTAGCTACGTGTCATGCTCTCTTGGGTTAAATTGAAATCTGACACTTTTTGCTTGAATCTGACTCGGTAAATCTGAATGCTAATTGACATCTGACTCATTCCAAATCAGATTCTGATTCTGAGTTTTTTTCAACTTTCTTATTTTATTTTATTTTTGGCAAAGAAAGCTTAAATATTATTAATAAAAGAGTTAGACATCATTGTTAAATGCCCAAATTGGCTATAATGTTGAGGACAATACCTCTTGTTCACATTGTTGGTATTCACAGAATTCTTGTTATGCTTGAACCCCCTTTCTCATTAACAGAATTCTTGAAAAGACCCCTTTCTGCGCCCTAATTTGCAGCATTTCTGGCCACGCCTTCCTTCAAACCACTACCAGTTAGATTAAGAATCTCTCTTCCACCCCCACAGCATGTGCTAGCATTACCAAGAGCTTCATAATCAGAACCATCCATACTCTCCCTGCTGGAACCATTATCACTAACCATATCTTCTCTTCTATAATTATTATTACTGTCTTCATCTTCTAGTGAGAAACCCATTGTAGAACTTGTTGTAGCTCTAGACAGTTTCATTATGTCCATTGTTTCAAGCCAATTCTTCATATTTCTCTCCTCTTTATCAGACCAGGACCAGTCTTCCCAAAAAAGTAGCCTAAGTCTAAACATTCCTATAAGAATAACATTAACTTCTTTAGTATTACACAAATTAACTTCAAACGATTTAAAGCTATCATAACATCTGTTGAATTCCTTATCTAAGAGGTAGTTCTTCAAATCTACTTGTCCTTCTAACTGAGTAGAGTCACTAGAGGACTCTTTCACCTGCCAAGACACTGTGATATTTTTACAACTTAACTCAGACAGCCACTTCATCACAGATATCCAGGTCTTCTTCATGTCAGTTTCTACTCCTTTCGGTGCACTGATATACCTAGCTCCCCTGAATGTTCCTTCGTAATCTGTAGCAAACATAATAATGTAATCATTAGTGTCATTCTTGTTATTGAACACATTCAAAAAAGATTTTCCTTGTTTTGTGTCTTCAAACCCTGTCTTCTAGATGATTCCAACCTCTTTACTGCCAAGATATTGGTCAATATTTGAAAGGCTTCGAACTTGCAGTTTGGTTTGCTTCCCTTGAACACTGTTTCACACCTGGTTTTCCAAATGGACCACATAATAATAGCACAAATGTTCTCCCACCTAACCCCATCATGATTGAATTTGTTGTTGTTTTGAAACCAATTTCTAATCCATTTATGCAAGTTTGTACTCCTAGTTTTCATATTCTTAGTGTTAAAAGGCAATTGATTCCACATATTTTTAACAAAAATACAATGCATAAATAAATGGTCTAAATTCTCGACAAAATTATTACAGAGAAGACACATAGTGTTTGTTTTAGGTAAATTTTTTGAGATTATTTCCCCCACAGGTAGAATATCATGCAAGCACTTCCATAAAAAAACTTTAATTCTAGGCATCAATTTCATATCCCACATTCTTTTCCAAGTACTATCCCTAACACCAGTACTACTAGGTGACTGATTTTGATCTACACTCAGCTGTTTATACAAAGAATTAACTGAAAATTCTCCATCAGAAGTCAGACTCCACCTAAGTTTGTCCTTCTTGTTGACATTGATTTTAATCTTTAAAATTTTATGTATCGTTTCATCATCAAATCACAATTGAAGTTTTGTACAATCCCAGTCAGTAGACTCTTCATTGGAGAGATCACAGACTTTGGTTAAACCTTGAACCCCAAAAGGATAAAGTTTGTAAAGTGTTGTCATCTCCTGGGATCCACTTATGGGTAAGGATATCAATATCCTTCCCATTGTTGACCTCCTAGTAACTATAATTCCTCAAATGTTGAAAGCTCCTTGCTATCCCTTTCCATAACCAAGAAGCAGTAACCTTAATTTTAAAATTCTTGTCCAGAATATCACCATTAGAAAGATACTTCATTTTAAAAATTATAGCCCATAGGGAGTCTAGGTAGGACACTAGACGCCACCCTAATCTAGTTATCATAGCTTCATTCATTATTTTGATGTTTCTAAACCCTAAACCCCCTTCTAATTTGGTTTTACAAACATGTTCCCAACCTTTCAAATACACACCTTTAGATTTCCCTTCTTTTTTACCCCAGAAAAAATCACGTTGAAGAGTAGAAATTTTTTTAAGAGTAAATTTTGGAATACGAAAGCAATTCATTTGATAATTAGGAATAGTTTCTATAACAGTTTTGGCAAGAATACCTCTTCCAGCACCCGAAAGATTAATACATTTCCATCCTTTCAATATACTAGTTATTTTTTCCACCGTAGGTTCAAAATAAATAAATTAGAAGTATTAGTAAATAAAGAGGAACCAAGGTATCTATCATCCATCTTAATTTTTTGAACTTTAAGGATTCTTATCATTATCCTTTGGAACTTGTTTGGGACTTTACTACTAAAGAAAATTCCAGACTTTTAGCTGCCCTGAACCTTCACAAAATTTGGTGAAGATATTCAAAATGTTTTTACTTTCCACCAAGTCAGCATTGACAAAGATCAAAAAATCATCCGCAAACAACAGATGATTGATTGGAGGAGTCTTCTTGGTAATTTTAATACCATGAATCAGACCTTTCTGCTGAGCTAGCATCAGGTACCTCGAAAGAGCTTCCATACACAAAATAATAGGTAAGGACATAGTGGATATCCTTGCTGTATTCCTCTTGTGGGGAAAAATATTTTACCAGGAGAGCCATTTAAAAGAACAACTGAACTAGTAGTTTCAATGCATTGTTTTATTAAGTTACACCAATCATTTCCAAATCCCATTTTTCTAAGAACAGCTAATAAGAAATTCCATTCTACCCTATCAAACACCTTAGTATGTAATCCCCGTATACCCTTTTTTTCGTTTTTTATTTTTCATCATATGAATGAGCTCATGCTCAATCACTATATTATCAGAAATTTGTCTATTTGGAATATACGCAGAATGGAAAGGGGAGATGAGTTTATCAAGCAAGGATTTCATACGATTAGCAGGTAATTTAAAAATTATTTTATACGTCGTATTGCACAAACTTATAGGTCTGAAGTGGGAAGCTTTGTCAGAAATTTTAGTTTTAGGAATCAGAGAGATAAAGCTATTGTTTCATTTTTTTAGAAGAAACCCAGTAGAGAGAAATCTTTGGACCATATTCATTATATCAGAAGACACAAGATTCCATATTTTTTGGAAAAAACACGCAGGAAAAATGTCTGGCCCTGGTGAGGAATTAGGCGCCATGTTAAACACAACATTCCTAATTTCATCGTAACCTGGAGTAGCCATAAGTCTACTATTATCCTCAGGAGTTATCCTCAGGAGTTATCAAACAGTGTATATTAGAAATTAAGTCAACCTCAACAATAAGGTTGGATGTTGAAGCCATATTAGAGAAGTGCTTATGCAGCACTTCATTAATTTTCACTCTGCCTTCAACCCAAACATTGTTCACATCCTTTAAAGCACATATCACTACACCGAATTCCTGGATTAGTAACAGGAATTCGTAACGGCTTATGAGCCGTTATAATTTTCCAGTTACAAATGGCTGTTACAAACTTTTCGTAACACGGACTAGCCGTTACTAATTTTCTAAAAGTTCGTAACACGTTAAAGACGTTACTAAATTTTTTGATCCGTTACTAATTTTTTATAGGTGTGCCACTCACACGCTTGGTCACACTTGGGTAGTCACACCATGAGTATGTGTGTGTGCAATTCACATGCGCGCTTTCTATCCTTTCATCTACACCGTGTATACCTAAGATAATATCTCCACCCTTCATTCTATTCTCGAGATGCATCTCAATCATAAAACCCTAGATTTTATACTCACTCCACGTCAATACATCTTATCTCTTTTTCTCCGCCTCATCGTCCCTCTTACTCTCTGTTGCTCTCTCTCATTCTCTCTACCCAACCCAGAAAACATCCTTCGATTCAGTTTTCTCTTCTTTCCTTGATTTTTCCTTGTAGGCCTCTGTGTTCTTCCAAACTAGAAGATATCAGTTTTTATTCTCAACTTGTTTTCTGTTTTCTCTTCTTTTTCTTCTATGTGATTTGAGAGGCAAGATGAAGGTTTAGTGATCGAGAGCAAAAGGAATTGATCAAAGAATAGTTGTTGGTAGTGACACTGATTCGAGTGGTGGATTCAGAATCTGCTAAAAAGGTAACCTGAAGCTATAATTAGGGTTTCTTTTGATTTGATAATTGATTCGTAGGAAATTGAATAAGGAATTCATCTATTAAGATTTTATTTTACATACAGTGTTGCAGATCTAATTGATTATGATGTCGAGCTATCTTACCTTCTTCAGTCACATCCGAATTATTTGTTACCAAAATTTGACGAAGGCGCTTGTCAATCTTAGGTTCCAAAACCCTAAATCTCTAATCTGTATGATTTAGTGTTTTTTTGATTAATTTTTATTGTGATTTTTTTTTAATTTCAAAGGGTTATTTTGGATGTTGAAAGACAAGGAAATTTTAATAAATTGGTTCATGTTCAGATTTATATTGATGGTCATATTATGGAGAGTCCAGGTTTGAACTCTGTAATTCTCCAGAATTCTTTGATTTGTACTCGTTTATTAATTGATTAATTGGGTGATTATTATTGGTTCTGTAGAGGCTTGTCCAAGTATTGGAAAAATTAGAGTGAAACACACGGGAAAGCTTCTCACTCTCTAAGGTATTGTTACTAACTTAGTGTTCTGTTCTTTTTGGTTTTTCATTTTGATGAAAAAGTACTAACATCTTTTTGCTTACAGGTCTTGAGAAAACTTGTGGATGATGCATCGAAGTTACAAAAGCTGTTGTTACAGTACCTGCCTACTTCAATGACTCTCAAAGGACAGAAAAAAAGGATGATGGAAAAATTGTTGGTTTAGAGGTTCTTTGTATCATCAACGAGCCAACTACCGCTTCATTGTCCTATGGGTTTGAGAAGAAAAACAATGAAACAATCCTAGTGTTCGATCTTGGTGGTGGTACCTTTGATGTTTCAGGTACTTCATTATTCAAATTTTGAAGTTTATTTTTGTGCAATTCATTGTGTCATATGAGTGCATGTATTACCAAATATTGTTTTAGATGTACGGTCTTTTCAGTTTTTAGGCTTTTTGAAGATGCCTAATTTAGAAACATGCTAGTTAGATGTTAAAATGGACACTTTGATGAGAAGTTATCTGTGGTTTAAGTGTATTGATGCTTTTGAGGTGTTGCTGAATGTTCAAAGGCTTGAGAGTCAGGCTCCAAGTTTTTCTTGAGCATCAATGTTTTAAACAAGCTTATATTGAATACGCTTCTCTTCCTCTATTGTAGTTCTCGAAGTTGGTGATGGAGTATTTGAGGTGTTATCCACCTCTAGAGATACTCATTTAGGAGGTGATAACTTCGACAAGGTTGGTGCAGGATTTCATTTGTGATGTACATGTGTAAGCTTATTGTTGTGTACCCGTTCTGCTTTGAAGTTTTCCTTTCATTACTGCAAAAGATGATGGTCCCAAGCACATCGAGAAAACAAAGTTTGAGGAGTTGTGCAATGAATATAACCATTGGTGTATATGTATTACAAGGTGCAGTGCCATAACCCCCTTCTTGATTTTATTTAAGTTTTTTATATTCTTTTCATCCCTTTAAATCCCATGCAAAGAGAAACGGTTTTGTTTGGTTCAATATAATCTGCTAAAAAGACAACAAGGTAGTTGTTGTTGTTTAGTGTATGCATGTTGAATATGAAAATGCATCCTCATATTGAATGAACAATTTCGAAACCTGTGTGGTTACATTGAAAATGAGCTCATATTAGCCACCCTGCTCTAGATGTGTGCAGGCATGAAAGATGAGACTTTTTTTTGTCCAATACTACGAAGAATTTATATAAATAGTGAAAGAGAATTACAGAAAAATGATATGCATGTATGAAAAATGAGATGCCTGGATGAAAAAATTGGTCAGTTATTGCGAGGACCAAGATGGAGAAGTATATATTGCATCCCTGTCTGTTTCTCTCATGTCTAATCTAACTTTTTTGGGTCATATTGCAGTTGTGGTAAGGACAAGCATCCATTAAATGAGTTACTCATCTTGCAGCTCGGATCTGAGCACCCAAATGGATGTTACAACATTTCTTCATGTAAGCTTTTTGGTAGTCATTGGAACCATGAGAAAAGAAGGTTTCCACAAGGAGCAGAGACTCAATTGTTATGCTATGCTGTTAATGAAACTAGATTTATTCAACTTTTCTTTTGAATTCTCCAGAAAACTAACACATTTTTATTTACCTCTTGGCAGGTCTCTGTGAATAAAGGAGAGCAACATAAGAGAGCTAGTGAAACGGAACCAAAGCAAGATGTGTTGCGCAACTCAAGTTCGTTCTCTTGATTATTTAACATTACATAAAACTGATTTTGCAACCTTTCCTTAAAAAAAATTCGGATGTTGTACACGCAAAGAAATGGAAAACAAGTGATTCTAAGCCATGCGATGTGGAATGCGAACAAGAAGAACACTCCCTTTCGTTGTCACAGAATTCATCACCTTCCCAATCTGACCAAGAGCAGACACCGATTAAAGCAACACCTTGTCCATTATGTTTGTTGAAGCAACGTTTTCTGAATCCAAAAATATAAACAATGTCATACAGACTCAACCCGATCAGATTAGTAGCATTCGAAGTAGACCACAAGATTTTCATTTTGTGTCTAGAGAAAATCCTAGACACCCCCCAAAGCAAGAACATTTTCTACTTATGAACGTAGGCTGGCCAGAAGGACAATTATCCATGTTCACAAACCAATTGAAGGTATGCCAGTGCATTCCTTAGTAAATTTTCATTTTTTTCAAACATTTATCAAGTTCTCTTTATTATTGCTTTAGTCTTTTTTAATTGAACCATCCTTTATTTTTGTGTGTAAACTTTGTTGAACCATCCACATCTGTTTTATGTTATAGATTGGAGTGGATGTTCGAGGTAAAGTGGATGGAGCATTCGATTCAGGATTCCTAATGACTGCAGATGTTAATGGTAAGATCCTTAAAGGAAATAATCTTATTTGCTCCTATAAGTATTATCAATAATTCAAAGGTTTCCTTGCGTAATGTTTTAAAAACATTAATTAATGATTGTGGCGTTTTTTTTTTAGGGAAACGGGCTTGTACCAAAGGGTGTCGTTCTTCCTCCAATTTTTCGGTCGGACGTCCCAGCATGGCAGGCTCCAAGTTTTTATTGAGAGTCAGGCTCCAAGTTTTTATTGAGCATCAATATTTTAAACAAGCTTATATTGAATACGCTTCTCTGCCTTTGTTGTAGTTGTCAAAGTTGGTGATGGAGTATTTGAGGTGTTATCTACATCTAGAGATACTCATTTAGGAGGTGATAACTTCGACAAGGTTGGTGCAGGCTTTCATTTGTGATGTACATGTGTAATCTTACTATTGTGTACCGTTCTGCTTTGCAGTTTTCCTTTCATTACTGCAACAGTTGATGGTCACAAGCACATCGACACCACAAAGTTTGAGGAGTTGTGCTCAGACCTTCTTGATCGGTATGTAATCTACTTTATTCATCACCAGCAGTATTTTGACACATCTGGCTATGAGACTTTTGTAGTTCTAAATCATGTCTTCTCTTGGAAACAACTTTCTTAGACTGAAAGTTCCAGTTCAGAACTCTTTGAAAGATGCAAAGCTCGGTTTCAAGGACTTGGATGAGGTGATCCTTGTTGGTGGATCCACACGTATCCCAGTTGTCCAGGATATTGTTAAGGACATTACGATTACTGGTACTAGTACACTACCTGGTGATGAGGTATGTTTCTATAGATTATAGCATTTTTTCTTCTGCAGCCTTTACTATTTCAATTGCTGAATTGGAAAATCTCAAAGTACACTAGAAGTTGAGCTCCTTATAGTATGAATTTTTTGTTTGAGAATTGCATCTTTTTATATTTTGACTTATCTTCTCAAGTGCTCAATTTTATCGATGCAATATATCCAGGAGTTTATATAGATTTGGTGTAGTTTAATATGATATTTTATTGTTTACTAAGCATTCAAGTTGATCATGGATGATCCTGATACCATTCTTTATTACCTCGCACGTGAACTAAAGGAAGTTAGCCCTGATGGACAAGAGGTAAAGATGGTTTCTCTGCCTGCAATTTGCTTAAATTCCATATTGTTTGTTTTGAAACTGATGGGGACATCTCGATATGTTTACAACAGGATACTAAAGTGATACCTAATTTTACATGGCTGATTGTATTTCAGGCCATTTGGAAGGCTTTGGTGGGACTAGTTCTAATTCTTTAACTAATCAGGTGAACCTGCTTCTATTTTTACGCAAATTTTACTATTATTGGATGGAGTGTTTGAAACATAGATAATTAATACTATAACTAGCTAGATGAATGATGTTTGAGTGCATTCCCTTATAGTATATAACCATTGTTTGTCATTGTTCGGTTTGCAGGTTAATTGAATGATGCGCGCTCTGTTATGAGATCAGAAAGGTTGGAGAATAAAGCATCCATTAGATCCCTTAGCAGCTGCAATTTTTGTAAGTTTCGATGCAGGTAGTTTCTATGAACTTTGTAAGTTTCTATGTAGGAAGTTGCAATGAACTTAGTAAAAAAATTTAAGCTTATAATTTTATACTTAGAAGAATTTTGGTACTCTCTCAAGTTCTTCAAACTACTTGAATGAATGTAGAAAGAATAAAAGAAATAATTGTTATTAAATATAGGTAATATTGTATGATTAAATGGAATGAAAGATTCATGCAGGTTAAAAAAAATTGAATTCCGGTGTATTTCCGGCTACCGGCTGAAAATGAACTGCTAGTCAAAATTGAACTGGTCAAAACTGGTCAGTATTGACTAATTTGACCAGGTCAAGATTGACCGGCAGTAAAAAAAAATCTATTATGAAAAAAATTCGTAACGACTTTAAGTTGTTTCAAAATGCCACGTAGTAACGGCTCAAGCACGTTACTAAACTGCCAAGTAGTAACGGCTCATCTCTGTTACAGCTACAATGTTATAAAAATTTAGTAACGTCTCCAAGCTGTTACCACGTGTCAATTCGTAACGACCCTCAGCTGTGACGGCCGCCGTTACAACCAAAAATTCGTAACGGCTGCATTGCCGTTACAAAAAAAATGTAACACCCACTTTTGAAACAGGTGAGAGCCGTTACAACCTGATTTAGTAACGGCTCAGCTCCGTTACGAATCCTGGAATTTGGTGTAGTGTATGGTATTATGGAAAGTCCTAGTTCTAACTAGACCATGAAAATAACCAGAATTTCTGTCTCTTAGATTCAACCTTTTGTTACCACTTTTTATTTTTAAAAAAGACTCATTTAAAGCATACCATTTTTCAACTTCAAGACTCAGATTTTTAAAAATAACAAACTTATGCAGTAAATCATGCTTCTTACTAGCACATTCCAAATTATCTTTGGCCTGTCTAAGTTTCAAATCTATGTTCCCAAACTTAGTTTTATTCCACAGACTTATGTTTTTCTTAGCATGACTTAGTTTTTTAACTACTTTAAAAGCTGGAGAACCATCATGATGAGTTATCCAAGATTTATTTATAACATCAATACTTGATTCATTATCTAACCAGGTACCAAAACATTTAAACGGCTTAGCCCCATCATTCATCACATGCTTAGTACTTAGAATAATATAACTATGATCATACACCATTGCACTAAGATGAACTAATTTAGCATCCGGAAATAAGTCCAACCTCTCTGTATTCGCTAAACCCCTGTCTAGTCTTTTCTCAATTAATTTAGTATCATTCTTGTGATTCGACCAAGTAAACGGATAACCATAAAACCCAACATCCACTAGTTTTGCCTGATTAACTGCTTCTACCGATTTTTCTATTTTTAATCTGTTTATTCCACAAGCTCCTTTTGACTCCTCCTTATGCAAAGTGATATTTATGTCTCCAATTACCAACCAAGGGAGATTAGTAATTATAGACATCTGAGTTAATAAATCCCAAGTAATTTTTTTATCCCTAGGGTTTCCATAAATACATCTAAGAAGCCAATCCTTTCCCTTAACATGATCAGTAATACAAACATTGATGAAAAAATCTAACACCTGATGAACATCTAAATTCACTGTGTCTAACCAAGCTAAGGAAACTCCTCCTGATTTACCTATAGGATCCATATTGTGCATATTCTCATATCTGACAGATTTGAATAAACTTTCTACTTTAGGTCTGAGTTGTTTTGTTTCAAAAAAAAAATAACATCTAGTTGAACTAACTTGACTAAAGATTTAAAATGATATCTTGTATATTTTTCCCACACCCCTGACAATTCCAAGACACAACTTTCATGTTTCCAAACTGGATACATTCCTTATACCAGACATACTTATGCATATTTAATACTGCAATATCAATCAAGTAAACATGTATCCCCTTATTCCTAACATCATGCATAGTCCCCCCAATTCCATTCCGAATACTATCAATTTCATGCTTCACATTCCAAGTTTCCACATACATCCAATAATTTAAACCAAAGTTGTACTTTATCACATTATTTACCCCCTGGTCTTGTTCTTGCTTAAGACTGTAACAGAGTTAAAGGTAATCTTTAAGTGTACCAAATTATGAAGATGAGCAGAGAGAGACATCTCATTACTGATTCCAGCAGCTTGGTTCGGGCAGGTACCAACAGGCGTATCAATGATGTAGTCATTAAACATATCAAAATGGTCATCATGGATCTGAGAAGGAGTACTAATCATTTAACGATTAGCAAAAATTATATTTGAAGCATCTTCTCCATGGAAACACAAACAAGGAGAGGGAAAAAAAGTATTTTAAAAACGGAGTCAGAGATAACATTTTCAGAGAAGTAAGAGGAAATAAAAGCAATTTTGTAAACACTATTTTCTAAGATTTTCTCACCAGTAGTCTCATTCATATGATCCACCCTAGATTTCTTAGAATTATCATCAACCACTGCTACCTTTCTCTTGTATTTCCTATTCTTTCTTTCAGGTTCCACCATATTGACAAAAAAGTCAATTAGAGTGGCTGCTTTTAATTGGCACTCTTTAGTTGCATCTAGACGCTTGATTGCCTCTTCCAAGTACACTGTTTGACCACCTTCCCTTATTAATAGAGTTCCTGAAGAGCCACCATCTTTTGAAAATGGAGATGTCATAATATTCACTGAAGTTTCACCCACTTTAGCTTTCCCTTTTACTTTATTCCTTTCCTCAACCATTTTTCCATCCTCCCTTCTTCTATTAACATCTGTAACCATTTTTTCAGCTACCAAGTTTAGTTCTTATGCAATGTTGATTACTTTCTCAGCTACCAAACACTCCTCCTCCATACCATCTATTGAACCCCTGGCCTCCTCAAGTATCAGATTTGAGATTGTAGCTTTGCTAACCCCACCATGTTTACTCATGTCAACATGACCACTATTCCCTACAAAATCCTCCTGTATTAGCACATCAGTTCTTCCTTCACTTCCATTCGGGGTATCTTCCACAATAATTACTTGGCCTTCCGCACATGGTTCTGCTCTGTGATCCAACACTCTGCATAAGTAACAAATTTTCCAAGGCATGAAATTATAATTTACTGGAATCCAAGCTTCCTTTTATTGAGCCCTAACCAACACCCTCCTTGGTAGAGCACCAGTAACATTAAGCTTGATCAGCATTTTCACTATTTTGTACTCTGAAGAAAGACCCATTGGCTTAGCAAACCCACATAACTCACCAACAGCTGAAGACATAACTCTTTAAGATGCTGTAGTTAATAATTGGATAGGGATTCTACATATGAAAACAATGAACAACTCATAATACATATTAATAGCAGCACCAAATTGAAACCCCATCTCAGTAATTTCGATCAACACCACTAGATACCCATCCAACACCCATGGTTCGTCTTCTTTTATTCTCAGAATATCAATTTCAGACCCAAATTTGTATACATGAAAATTTAACCCACCTCCAAACTTCTTAATGACCACTTTTCTGAGCATAGGCCATGTATCTCTCACAAGTTTCTTCACTCTAGTTGTAGAGATGGTAAAAGGGCAGCAGATTCTACCAAGAATACTTAAACTATAATCTTATATTGAATACGCTTCTCTGCCTCTGTTGTAGTTGTCAAAGTTGGTGATGGAGTATTTGAGGTGTTATATACATGTAGATATACTCATTTAGGAGGTGATAACTTCGACAAGGTTGGTGCAGGCTTTCATTTGTGATGTACATGTGTAAGCTTACTGTTGTGTACCGTTCTGCTTTGCAGTTTTCCTTTCATTACTGCAACAGTTGATGGTCCCAAGCACATAGAGACCACAAAGTTTGAGGAGTTGTGCTCAGACCTTCTTGATCGGTATGTAATCTACTTTATTCATCACCAGCAGTATTTTGCCACATCTTGCTATGAGACTTTCGTAGTTCTAAATCATGTCTTCTCTTGGAAACAACTTTCTTAGACTGAAAGTTCCAGTTCAGAACTCTTTGAAAGATGCAAAGCTCGGTTTCAAGGACTTGGATGAGGTGATCCTTGTTGGTGGATCCACACGTATCCCAGCTGTCCAGGATATTGTTAAGGACATTACGATTACTGGTACTAGTACACTACCTGGTGATGAGGTATGTTTCTATAGATTATAGCATTTTTTCTTCTGCATCTTTTACTATTTCAATTGCTGAATTGGCAAATCTCAAAGTACACTAGAAGTTGAGCTCCTTATAGTATGAATTTTTTGTTTGAGAATTGTATCTTTTTATATTTTGACTTATCTTCTCAAGTGCTCAATTTTATCAATGCAATATATCCAGGAGTTTATATAGATTTGGTGTAGTTTAATCTGATTTTTTATTGTTTACTAAGCATTCAAGTTGATCATGGATGATCCTGATACCATTCTTGATTACCTCACACGTGAACTAAAGGAAGTTAGCCCTGATGGACAAGAGGTAAAGATGGTTTCTCTGCCTGTAATTTGCTTAAATTCCATATTGTTGGTTTTGAAACTGATGGGGACATCTCGATATGTTTATAACAGGATACTAAAGTGATACCTAATTTTACATGGCTGATTGTATTTCAGGCCATTTGGAAGTCTTTGGTGGGACTAGTTCTAATTCTTTAACTAATCAGGTGAACCTGCTTCTATTTTTACGCAAATTTTACTATTATTGGATGGAGTGTTTGAAACATAGATAATTAATACTATAACTAGCTAGATGAATGATGTTTTTAAGTGCATTCCCTTATAGTATATAACCATTGTTTGTCATTGTTCGGTTTGCAGGTTAATTGAATGATGCGCGCTCTGTTATGAGATCAGAAAGGTTGGAGAATAAAGCATCCATTAGATCCCTTAGCAGCTGCAATTTTTGTAAGTTTCGATGCAGGTAGTTTCTATGAACTTTGTAAGTTTCTATGTAGGAAGTTGCAATGAACTTAGTAAAAAAATTTAAGCTTATAATTTTATACTTAGAAGAATTTTGGTACTCTTTCAAGTTCTTCTAACTACTTGAATGAATGTAGAAAGAATAAAAGAAATAATTGTTATTAAATATAAGTGATATTGTATGATTAAATGGAATGAAAGATTCATGCAGGTTAAAAAAAATTGAATTCCGGTGTATTTCCGGCTCCATTTGAAAATGAACTGCTAGTCAAAATTGAACTGGTCAAAACTGGTCAGTATTGACTAATTTGACCAGGTCAAGATTGACCGGCAGTAAAAAAAATCTATTATGAAAAAAATTCATAACGGCTCTAAGTTGTTTCAAAATGCCACGTAGTAACGGCTCAAGCACGTTACTAAACTGCCACGTAGTAACGGCTCATCTCTGTTACGGCTACAATGTTATAAAAATTTAGTAACGTCTCCAAGATGTTACCACGTGTCAATTCGTAACGGCCCTCAGCTGTGACGGCCGCCATTACAACCAAAAATTCGTAACGGCTGCATTGCCGTTACAAAAAAAATGTAACACCCACTTTTGAAACAGGTGAGTGCCGTTACAACCCGTTTTAGTAACGGCTCAGCTCTGTTACGAATCCTGGAATTTGGTGTAGTGTATGGTATTATGGAAAGTCCTAGTTCTAACTAGACCATGAAAATAACCAGAATTTATGTCTCTTAGATTCAACCTTTTGTCACCACTTTTTATTTTTTAAAAAGACTCATTTAAAGCATACCATTTTTCAACTTCAAGACTCAGATTTTTCAAAATAACAAACTTATTCAGTAAATCATGCTTCTTACTAGCACATTCCAAATTATCTTTGGCATGTCTAAGTTTCAAATCTATGTTTCCAAACTTAGTTTTATTCCACAGACTTATGTTTTTCTTAGCATGACTTAGTTTTTTAACTGCTTTAAAAGCTGGAGAACCATCATGATGAGTTAGCCAAGATTTATTTATAACATCAATACATGATTCATTATCTAACCAGGTACCAAAACATTTAAACGGCTTAGCCCCATCATTCATCACATGCTTAGTACTTAGAATAATATAACTATGATCATACACCATTGCACTAAGATGAACTAATTTAGCATCCGGAAATAAGTCCAACCACTCTGTATTCGCTAAACCCCTGTCTAGTCTTTTCTCAATTAATTTAGTATCATTCTTGTGATTCGACCAAGTAAACGGATAACCATAAAACCCAACATCCACTAGTTTTGCATGATTAACTGCTTCTACCGATTTTTCTATTTTTAATCTGTTTATTCCACAAGCTACTTTTGACTCCTCCTTATGCAAAGTGATATTTATGTCTCCAATTACCAACCAAGGGAGATTAGTAATTATAGACATCTGAGTTAATAAATCCCAAGTAATTTTTTTATCCGTAGGGTTTCCATAAAGACAGCTAAGAAGCCAATCCTTTCCCTTAACATGATCAGTAATACAAACATTGATGAAAAAATTTGACACCTGATGAACATCTAAATTCACTGTGTCTAACCAAGCTAAGGAAACTCCTCCTGATTTACCTATAGGATCCATATTGTGCATATTCTCATATCTGACAGATTTGAATAAACTTTCTACTTTAGGTCTGAGTTGTTTTGTTTCACAAAAAAAATAACATCTAGTTGAACTAACTTGACTAAAGATTTAAAATGATATCTTGTATATTTTTCCCACACCCCTGACAATTCCAAGACACAACTTTCATGTTTCCAAACTGGATACATTCCTTATACCAGACATACTTATGCATATTTAAAACTGCAATATCAATCAAGTAAACATGTATCCCCTTATTCCTAACATCATGCATAGTCCCCCCAATTCCATTCCGAATGCTATCAATTTCATGCTTCACATTCCAAGTTTCCACATACATCCAATAATTTAAATCAAAGTTGTACTTTATCACATTATTTACCCCCTAGTCTTGTTCTTGCTTAAGACTGTAACAGAGTTAAAGGTAATCTGTAAGTGTACCAAATTATGAAGATGAGCAGAGAGAGACATCTCATTACTGATTCCAGCAGCTTGGTTCGGGCAGGTACCAACAGGCGTATCAATGATGTAGTCATTAAACATATCAAAATGGTCATCATGGATCTGAGAAGGAGTACTAATCATTTAACGATTAGCAAAAATTATATTTGAAGCATCTTCTCCATGGAAACACAAACAAGGAGAGGGAAAAAAGTATTTTAAAAACGGAGTCAGAGATAACATTTTCAGAGAAGTAAGAGGAAATAAAAGCAATTTTGTAAACACTATTTTCTAAGATTTTCTCACCAGTAGTCTCATTCATATGATCCACCCTAGATTTCTTAGAATTATCATCAACCACTGCTACCTTTCTCTTGTATTTCCTATTCTTTCTTTCAGGTTCCACCATATTGACAAAAAAGTCAATTAGAGTGGCTGCTTTTAATTGGCACTCTTTAGTTGCATCTAGACGCTTGATTGCCTCTTCCAAGTACACTGTTTGACCACCTTCCCTTATTAATAGAGTTCCTGAAGAGCCACCATCTTTTGAAAATGGAGATGTCATAATATTCACTGAAGTTTCACCCACTTTAGCTTTCCCTTTTACTTTATTCCTTTCCTCAACCATTTTTCCATCCTCCCTTCTTCTATTAACATCTGTAACCATTTTTTCAGCTACCAAGTTTAGTTCTTATGCAATGTTGATTACTTTCTCAGCTACCAAACACTCCTCCTCCATACCATCTATTGAACCCCTGGCCTCCTCAAGTATCAGATTTGAGATTGTAGCTTTGCTAACCCCACCATGTTTACTCATGTCAACATGACCACTATTCCCTACAAAATCCTCCTTTATTAGCACATCAGTTCTTCCTTCACTTCCATTCGGGGTATCTTCCACAATAATTACTTGGCCTTCCGCACATGGTTCTGCTCTGTGATCCAACACTCTGCATAAGTAACAAATTTTCCAAGGCATGAAATTATAATTTACTGGAATCCAAGCTTCCTTTTATTGAGCCCTAACCAACACCCTCCTTGGTAGAGCACCAGTAACATTAAGCTTGATCAGCATTTTCAACTGTTTTGTACTCGAAGAAAGACCCATTGGCTTAGCAAACCCACATAACTCACCAACAATTTGGAGACATAACTCTTTAAGTCTGCTGTAGTTAATAATTGGATAGGGATTCTACATATGAAAACAATGAACAACTCATAATCCATATTAATAGCAGCACCAAATTGAAACCCCATCTCAGTAATTTCGATCAACACCACTAGATACCCATCTAACACCCATGGTTCATCTTCTTTTATTCTCGGAATATCAATTTCAGACCCAAATTTGTATACATGAACATTTAACCCACCTCTAAACTTCTTAATGACCACTTTTCTGAGCATAGGCCATGTATCTCTCACAAGTTTCTTCACTCTAGTTGTAGAGATGGTAAAAGGGCAGCAGATTCTACCTAGAATACTTAAACTATAATCTTATATTGAATACGCTTCTCTGCCTCTGTTGTAGTTGTCAAAGTTGGTGATGGAGTATTTGAGGTGTTATCTACATCTAGAGATACTCATTTAGGAGGTGATAACTTCGACAAGGTTGGTGCAGGATTTCATTTGTGATGTACATGTGTAAGCTTACTGTTGTGTACCGTTCGCTGCGAGTTTTACTTTCATTACTGCAACAGTTGATGGTCCCAAGCACATCGAGACCACAAAGTTTGAGGAGTTGTGCTCAGACCTTCTTGATCGGTATGTAATCTACTTTATTCATCACCAGCAGTATTTTGACACATCTGGCTATGAGACTTTCGTAGTTCTAAATCATGTCTTCTCTTGGAAACAACTTTCTTAGACTGAAAGTTCCAGTTCAGAACTCTTTGAAAGATGCAAAGCTCGGTTTCAAGGACTTGGATGAGGTGATCCTTGTTGGTGGATCCACACGTATCCCAGCTGTCCAGGATATTGTTAAGGACATTACGATTACTGGTACTAGTACACTACCTGGTGATGAGGTATGTTTCTATAGATTATAGCATTTTTTCTTCTGCAGCTTTTACTATTTCAATTGCTGAATTGGCAAATCTCAAAGTAAACTAGAAGTTGAGCTCCTTATAGTATGAATTTTTTGTTTGAGAATTGCATCTTTTTATATTTTGACTTATCTTCTCAAGTGCTCAATTTTATCAATGCAATATATCCAGGAGTTTATATATATTTGGTGTAGTTTAATCTGATTTTTTATTGTTTACTAAGCATTCAAATTGATCATGGATGATCCTGATACCATTCTTGATTACCTCACACGTGAACTAAAGGAAGTTAGCCCTGATGGACAAGAGGTAAAGATGGTTTCTCTGCCTGTAATTTGCTTAAATTCCATATTGTTGGTTTTGAAACTGATGGGGACATCTCGATATGTTTATAACAGGATACTAAAGTGATACCTAATTTTACATGGCTGATTGTATTTCAGGCCATTTGGAAGGCTTTGGTGGGACTAGTTCTAATTCTTTAACTAATCAGGTGAACCTGCTTCTATTTTTACGTAAATTTTACTATTATAGGATGGAGTGTTTGAAACATAGATAATTAATACTATAACTAGCTAGATGAATGATGTTTGAGTGCATTCCCTTATAGTATATAACCATTGTTTGTCATTGTTCGGTTTGCAGGTTAATTGAATGATGCGCTGCGTTATGAGATCAGAAAGGTTGGAGAATAAAGCATCCATTAGATCCCTTAGCAGCTGCAATTTTTGTAAGTTTCGATGCAGGTAGTTTCTATGAACTTTGTAAGTTTCTATGTAGGAAGTTGCAATGAACTTAGTAAAAAAATTTAAGCTTATAATTTGATACTTAGAAGAATTTTGGTACTCTTTCAAGTTCTTCTAACTACTTGAATGAATGTAGAAAGAATAAAAGAAATAATTGTTATTAAATATAGGTGATATTGTATGATTAAATGGAATGAAAGATTCATGCAGGTTAAAAAAAATTGAATTCCGGTGTATTTAAAACTCTCACAGTTGAAAATGAACGCTAGTCAAAATTGAACTGGTCAAAACTGGTCAATTATTGACTAATTTGACCAGTCAAGATTGACCGTAAGTAAAAAAATCTATTATGAAAAAAATTCATAACGGCTCTAAGTTGTTTCAAAATGCCACGTAGTAACGGCTCAAGCACGTTACTAAACTGCCACGTAGTAACGGCTCATCTCTGTTACGGCTACAATGTTATAAAAATTTAGTAACGTCTCCAAGATGTTACCACGTGTCAATTCGTAACGGCCCTCAGCTGTGACGGCCGCCATTACAACCAAAAATTCGTAACGGCTGCATTGCCGTTACAAAAAAAATGTAACACCCACTTTTGAAACAGGTGAGAGCCGTTACAACCCGTTTTAGTAACGGCTCAGCTCTGTTACGAATCCTGGAATTTGGTGTAGTGTATGGTATTATGGAAAGTCCTAGTTCTAACTAGACCATGAAAATAACCAGAATTTATGTCTCTTAGATTCAACCTTTTGTCACCACTTTTTATTTTTTAAAAAGACTCATTTAAAGCATACCATTTTTCAACTTCAAGACTCAGATTTTTCAAAATAACAAACTTATTCAGTAAATCATGCTTCTTACTAGCACATTCCAAATTATCTTTGGCATGTCTAAGTTTCAAATCTATGTTTCCAAACTTAGTTTTATTCCACAGACTTATGTTTTTCTTAGCATGACTTAGTTTTTTAACTGCTTTAAAAGCTGGAGAACCATCATGATGAGTTAGCAAAGATTTATTTATAACATCAATACATGATTCATTATCTAACCAGGTACCAAAACATTTAAACGGCTTAGCCCCATCATTCATCACATGCTTAGTACTTAGAATAATATAACTATGATCATACACCATTGCACTAAGATGAACTAATTTAGCATCCGGAAATAAGTCCAACCACTCTGTATTCGCTAAACCCCTGTCTAGTCTTTTCTCAATTAATTTAGTATCATTCTTGTGATTCGACCAAGTAAACGGATAACCATAAAACCCAACATCCACTAGTTTTGCCTGATTAACTGCTTCTACCGATTTTTCTATTTTTAATCTGTTTATTCCACAAGCTCCTTTTGACTCCTCCTTATGCAAAGTGATATTTATGTCTCCAATTACCAACCAAGGGAGATTAGTAATTATAGACATCTGAGTTAATAAATCCCAAGTAATTTTTTTATCCTTAGGGTTTCCAAAAAGACATCTAAGAAGCCAATCCTTTCCTTTAACATGATTAGTAATACAAACATTGATGAAAAAACCTGACACCTGATGAACATCTAAATTCACTGTGTCTAACCAAGCTAAGGAAACTCCTCCTGATTTACCTATAGGATCCATATTGTGCATATTCTCATATCTGACAGATTTGAATAAACTTTATACTTTAGGTCTGAGTTGTTTTGTTTCACAAAGAAAAATAACATCTAGTTGAACTAACTTGACTAAAGATTTAAAATGATATCTTGTATATTTTTCCCACACCCCTGACAATTCCAAGACACAACTTTCATGTTTCCAAACTGGATACATTCCTTATACCAGACATACTTATGCATATTTAAAACTGCAATATCAATCAAGTAAACATGTATCCCCTTATTCCTAACATCATGCATAGTCCCCCCAATTCCATTCCGAATACTATCAATTTCATGCTTCACATTCCAAGTTTCCACATACATCCAATAATTTAAATCAAAGTTGTACTTTATCACATTATTTACCCCCTGGTCTTTTTCTTGCTTAAGACTGTAACCGAGTTAAAGGTAATCTGTAAGTGTACCAAATTATGAAGATGAGCAGAGAGAGACATCTCATTACTGATTCCAGCAGCTTGGTTCGGGCAGGTACCAACAGGCGTATCAATGATTTAGTCATTAAACATATCAAAATGGTCATCATGGATCTGAGAAGGAGTATTAATCATTTAACGATTAGCAAAAATTATATTTGAAGCATCTTCTCCATGGAAACACAAACAAGGAGAGGGAAAAAAGTATTTTAAAAACGGAGTCAGAGATAACATTTTCAGAGAAGTAAGAGGAAATAAAAGCAATTTTGTAAACACTATTTTCTAAGATTTTCTCACCAGTAGTCTCATTCATATGATCCACCCTAGATTTCTTAGAATTATCATCAACCACTGCTACCTTTCTCTTGTATTTCCTCTTCTTTCTTTCAGGTTCCACCATATTGACAGAAAAGTCAATTAGAGTGGCTTCTTTTAATTGGCACTCTTTAGTTGCATCTAGACGCTTGATTTCCTCTTCCAAGTCCACTGTTTGACCACCTTCCCTTATCAATAGAGTTCCTGAAGAGCCACCATCTTTTGAAAATGGAGATGTCATAATATTCACTGAAGTTTCACCCACTTTAGCTTTCCCTTTTACTTTATTCCTTTCCTCAACCATTTTTCCATCCTCCCTTCTTCTATTAACATCTGTAACGATTTTTTCAGCTACCAAGTTTAGTTCTTCTGCAATGTTGATTACTTTATCAGCTACCAAACACTCCTCCTCCATACCATCTATTGAACCCCTGGCCTCCTCAAGTATCAGATTTGAGATTGTAGCTTTGCTAACCCCACCATGTTTACTCATGTCAACATGACCACTATTCCCTACAAAATCCTCCTCTATTAGCACATCAGTTCTTCCTTCACTTCCATTCGGGGTATCTTCGACAATAATTACTTGGCCTTCCGCACATGGTTCTGCTATGTGATCCAACACTCTGCATAAGTAACAAATTTTCCAAGGCATGAAATTATAATTTACTAGAATCCAAGCTTCCTTTTATTGAGCCCTAACCAACACCCTCCTTGGTAGAGCACCAGTAACATTAAGCTTGATCAGCATTTTCACTGTTTTGTACTCTGAAGAAAGACCCATTGGCTTAGCAAACCCACATAACTCACCAACAGCTGGAGACATAACTCTTTAAGCTGCTGTAGTTAATAATTGGATAGGGATTCTACATATGAAAACAATGAACAACTCATAATCCATATTAATAGCAGCACCAAATTGAAACCCCATCTCAGTAATTTCGATCAACACCACTAGATACCCATCCAACACCCATGGTTCATCTTCTTTTATTCTCAGAATATAAATTTCAGACCCAAATTTGTATACATGAACATTTAACCCACCTCCAAACTTCTTAATGACCACTTTTCTGAGCATAGGCCATGTATCTCTCACAAGTTTCTTCACTCTAGTTGTAGAGATGGTAAATGGGCAGCAGATTCTACCAAGAATTCTTTAACTATAATATTATTTTTATTTTTCTAACACCATATGCTTATCCAAATACATAATTGGTTCTATAACACTCTCTATATTGAGATTATTCTTCATAATAACGACTAATGTTTCCACAATATCAGAAGAGGGCTCAGAAAAAAGATTGATGTTTTTTATAGTATCAGAGGTGGAAGCCATACGCAGGAATTGAAGGTTGTTGTTTTGCTTAAGATTTAACTGATATTTATACTTGAAAAAATTTGTAACCCAAATAATTAAACCACCCACTATATTGATACACAAGCATTGGAATAATATTAGGATTAGGTAAAACTTGGTTATGGCTTGGAGATCTATTATCGAATCCAAAGGCATGGTAACACACTAAGAAAATCAAACCAAGGAATAAAGAAAAAGATAAAGATAAAAAAAACCAAAAAAACCCAACAGACCTAGTTGAGAACAAACTAAAGAGAGGGAAACCAGAGATAGATGATGGACAGGATACACAAAGAAAGGAACAGAACAAAGAAAGAATAGATCGATATTGAAAGGGAAGGAAGAAACCCAAACGATATCTAAAATGATACTTCACATCAACCTAATAATACACAACCAACCACTCTACCAAATCAGTAAGGTTAAAATCACATAGAGATGTTTCCCTTACATGTTTAAATTCGCACCTCCCCACCTCAACAACCCAGAGATCCTAATCTCAAACCAAATCCAAGAGACTATCAACCGAAACAAACCTTCAAACATAAATCACAAGAGAGAAACAACACCAAACCCTAATTTTGACCTAAGTAAACGCCTAATTGAGAACTCGCTGAAGAAACCACTATTTCAGAGAAAAGAGAGAAAAAAAAGTTCAGTAACGATCAAACGTTGAAGATTACGGAAGGATTTCAATTTTTTAATGTTTGACGTTTTTTTTTTTTTTGAAACCAAACTAAATTCATTAAAATTAAGCAATATTTAGTACACGTTGGAATGTAATTCCAAGTTGATCATGAATTACATAGCGATTAAGAAAATGAGGGTGCATATCAATCCAAATGTGTGAGGTTGCTGCGTATCCGAGGGATTGTGTCTTGGCAACTGCAAAGTTTGGCAAAGCATCAGCTACTTGGTTTGCTTCCCTATAGACATGAGATATCTCCAAATTTGGTATATGATGCAGTAAAAACTTGATTTTGTGGATTAGAGGTTGGACGTGCCATGGTGGGGAGGTGTCGGTGGTAAGGTAGCATAAGAGAGCCAACGAGTCAGATTCGATGATTAGCGAAGTGATATTCAAAATGCAAGCTTGTTCCAGCCCAATTACTATTCCTCTTGTCTCAGCCATAATTGGTGTAGTAACTCCAAGTGATTCTGCTATCGCACAAATCACCTTGTTGTCTTTATTTCGAAGCACCGCTCCAGCTCCAGCAATGCCTAGGTTACCTCTTGAAGCTCCATCACAATTTAGCTTAGTAGTACCTGTAGGTGGATGGTTCCATCCCCCTGAAGCATAATAGTGAGTAGTATCGGTGTTGTTGTTGTGAATTGTTGGGTCAAGCCCCGGTGCTAAAGGTGGGTGATGATGTTGAGCCCATTGGAATTTAGTGGCTCCTTTATAGATTAAAAGCATGGTGATGTTTGGTGGTTCATAGGTTTTGTTGGAAGCATAATTTGTTCTTCGAATCCATATGTGCCATAAGGTATAACATAGGTGAGTTATGAGGTCTGGCGGTAGTTTTGGTTGTGGGTGTATAGGGTGTAACAAATTCTGCACATTGGTTAGAGGGTAATAGTCAGAGGATTGTTAGGATATTTTTGGTGAAGTAAAATCCCTACTTGTTCCCATACTAATTTAGTTTCGGGGAACAAAAATAACAAGTACGGGCTAAGTTTCTGTGGACTCATTTCAGCAAGGGAAAATTGAGGTATTTATAATTTGACTTGAGGTCTAACTCAGCCTATTTTTCAGAAGAAAAAAAAGAGAGTAACATTTTGTACTCCTTTTTTTTGAAAGGTACTTGTTTATTAGGAAAACGATTAAAGAGCAGTTCTTACAGTGCGGGTGTAGGTAAACTCATTTCTATCATCATCCATTACAATATTTGAAAGGAACGATGTGCATGTGTTGTCCCAAATTCTTGTAATTGATGTAGTCGGGTATTGTTGTTGATGATCGACCGCCTCATTAGCTAGTTTCTCTGCTGCCTGGTTTGCTTCCCTGTATGCATGTGTCAATCTAACTTGTGGTATGCTTTCCATTAGCTTTTTGATTTCTTGCGCCATTCTTTTTAGATACCAAGGTATGTGGTCATTCTTGTTCGTCATGAGTTGTTATGTATATTTCCTACTAGATAAAATAAATTATAACTCTATTATTTTATAAAATTTTGACATAATAATCAAATTTTGGGATCAGTTGACTAGAAAAAAAAGATATGTAACACAAGATGGTTTCATAAATAAATATAATCCAAACATCATAAATAATATGTTTGGTTCGATATAAATACCTTAATTGACAAGTGAATTAGTGATAAAAAAAAGGAACGCGTAATTGGGGGATATGAAAACTAATTGGGGGATATGAATTACTTCCCCCAACCCATGGTATGTGTTAAGAGGTTATTTTTGGTTATGAAAATATTAAAATACCCTTCCCACAAAATAAAAATAAAAAACTTAAAAATCAAAAAACAAAATCATATCCCCCATTTCCATCTCCACTTCTTATTAATCTTATCTAGGGGTAGAGCTTTGAAACCCAAATATTCCCCATTCCCTTTCAAATTCTAAACTCTCCCCACTCTGTATCAAATTCTCTTCTCCTCACTTTGGAAACGAATTTTTTTTTTATTCGGAAGTGATGAAGATCATGCTGAAAGTGATGATGACCATGCCGGAATTGATGAAGACCATGCCGGAATTTATGAAGACCATGCCGGTACCATGTTCCGGCATATGGTCTTCATCAATTCCGGCATGGTCTTTGTCACTTCCATTTTGAATTTTTCTGGTTTTAATCAGTCCACTGCCGGCATGGTCAGTTGATATGAAGACCATGCCGGTATTGTTTTCCGGCTACGCCCCCCTGAACCCCCCCCGGATAGTGGCAAACAATTTGTGAACATTTCCAACAATTGCCGGCATGGGTTTTTGGTTGAATACCATGCCGGCACCAAGCTTTTTTAGCTGCAACAATGGTGGATTCAAAAAAAATAATCAATTTTTCAACCTCTTATTAGCAGTAATTCTCTCATCACAATCTTCCATTTTCAAAAAAAAAAAATTCTTCTCAAATATTTTTTTTCCCTCCTTCTACTCTCACCCAAACACAAATAAAAATACACACTAATTTATCCCCAAATACTTAATATTTTTACTAATTATTATTAACCACTAAACCTAATTAGTGAGGGGTAGATTAGGAATTAAAAAAATAATTACATAAGGAGTGACTTAGAATTGCTATTGGGACTCCTATTTTATCTTGTAGCTATATCCCCAATTAGTTTTCATATCTCTCAATTACGCGTTTAAAAAAAGACCTATAAGTGTATATTTTAATTGATTTCATAACTTAAGTATTCGGTTCATCAGTCCAAAACAAAGATGACTCTGAGATGCTAGTTTTTTAAATAATTAGTATAAAAATTTGACAATTTTCTTACTATACAAAAGGCGATATCTTTGTAGGGAAAAAAGGTGAAAACAATTTGTTTTTGGTTATCTCTAGTATCTCAAGAACATTTACTTTTTCTTCCCGTTCTTCGTTTTGTTGTAACTTTTCCCCAGACATTTTACCTTTAAATATACTAGAACATGAGTATTATATAGTATTATTTATAGTTTGATGATAGTTTACTTGAGTATTAATAAGATCTTATGAGCAATATGATAATTTTCATGTGACTTCTCATGTACAAACTGTTGGTTCCAAATTTACTTATTTGGTGAGCATTTGTTTGTGAACCTCATCCATTTAGCAATTAAATTTTGGATTGAAGTTCAAACAACATTCTTTATCAGAACTTTATTTACAATAGCAAGAAGCTGTCATGGATATCATGTTGGTTTAGACCAGTTGAGTTTTTGGATATAATTAACGAAATAAATCGAAAGCAATGAAAACAGAGTAGAATGAGAAGGTTTTGCTTAGGTAGGCCATGGAAGATATTATACTTTACCAATGAAGAAGGGCGTACGATTTACTTACATGTCAATTTTTTCTAATATTCCTATAAAGAGCATTAATTTAATATTTTTATTTGAGTAGTGAATTAGTTAACGACTCAGCTGGTCATCCCCGTTCCCCGAAGTTTCATGCGTTCCAGGAGGTCCCAGGTTCAAGTCCTCAATGGCGTAATATTGCAGGAATTAACATGGAAGGTAGTGTTAGTTTGCCCCCCTTGTGACACAATCTCGCCCCCCTCCCGCTTCGGCTCCCCTTGGCAAGGTTACCCATGAGGCTCGCTGGTAGGCTAGCACAACAACCTATTCAATTAATATAGTAGTATGTCGTTGGAGCCTAGCTTGTTAGGCTTCCAACTAGTTTCATGTAATAATATAATAGTTAACGACGAGTTTTTTTTTTATTATTATTTTTTTGAAGGAAACGGATTTTCATTGATATTAATTCTCATTCAAGATGAGATGTTGCATAATACAATTAGGTGGTTCATCAAATGACTACCATCTGTTTACATTATTTGAGATTGCACATTGAGCTAAATCATGCACAGTAGAATCTACGTCTCTAGAAACTGATATGAAGCTAACTTCAACAAAGTTCTTGACACGATCTCTGATAGATAAAATTGTGGCTCGAATACTCCATGGTATTTCGCTTGTAGTACCTTTTATGGCTGTTGGGATATCTGAAGCATCTCCTTCCACAATAATCCTGGGGACTTGAAGCCAGTTGAATACCGAGACAATAAGCCTTAGCTTCTGCAACTGTGGATGATATAGTATTAAAACAAATGGATCCACTTCCCAGATGATTTCCGTAAGAATCAAAAGCTACTGCAGCCGCTGTAGCATTCCCATTATTGAATGCAACATCCACGTTAACTTTGATGACACCATTAGGAGGATACTCCCATGAAACTGGACTATTCTGAATTATATTAGTGTCAGAGCAATAATTAATTGCATGATGCAAATCAAATAATTTGAAGTCTTGAAGAGCTTTTTGAATGCACAGAGATGTCGAGGCATGCATATTGCCAAAGATCAAGTCATTCCTCGTTTTCCATATGTTCCACATGATACAAGCAGCCAGATTCAACATAATTCCTTGATCCAGATGAAGTAACCAGTTCTGAATAATCTGAGTTGGATGCATATCATTAGTTATGTCAATAACTATTGGACTTTGCTGAAATACTGTCAGAGAGAATTGGCACTAAGAAGAGATAAAAAATTGTTTCTTCCTTTATTTCGGTTGTGATAACAACAACAGTAGGATTAAAAAACTAAATAAGAACAAAATATATTTTTACCAAATTCGAACTATTTAGTGGTAAAGTCATTCGGTAATAATACCAATGATCTGGGATCGAAACTCGCTAGCACCAAGTTCTTTATCGATCAAAGAAAAGTTTAATTAAAGTTTATCCCAAAATGCCTAACATGTCTAAACTAAAGTGACGAAGTGCCACCAGAAACAGTTACGAGATCGATCATGTACTGGGTAAACTCAGCACATTTATTTTATCATAACATTGCGCTCTTCGAGTATATCATTTCATTCAGGATCGTAATTTGTAGGCTCTGAAAACTTGACTGATTGTTATTCATTGTGGTGTTGATTCCATAACTGTCACTATAACTATCAATCGAAATCCAAAAGTCGAAGCCAAGCAATTCGTAAGACTAGGCTAAAATATGGGATCCCTCGCACATTATTCCCACTATACCTAAGCCAGTTACTAAAATTAACGAACCCATTCAAAATAACATCACGACAATTCACATCGATCATGCTAGTGCTCGTTATAATATATATATAGAGAGAGAGCAAAGTTCAATTTACGTGTAAAATGTAAATTGTATGACCAATTCACTTTTGTTTTTATGAATTCATATATATATATATGGCCTATTAAAGTTGAACATTTGATAAAAGAAACAAAGACAGACAAGATGCAAATTGAGTGTAAACTCATCGTGAAGAATTGGTATGTTGGTGGAAACTAAAATAAAGAAATCAAACAAGAAAGAAATTCTACTACCACAATCACTAAGATCAAGGAAGGCACAATCACAAAGATCTAGGGAGGATAATCCAGTGAACAAATTACTAGATGATGGTAAAAGAAAACTACTTTACTTGTAAGATGTATAAAACATTTGCAGATGGGGGAGTTCTTCCAATAAATCAGTCTTTTCTAGGGTTTAGGACCGATTTTAAATGGGCCACAACATGTTTCTCGTAAGGGGTAACTCAAGTTTAATTTGGCAATATTTATATGTACTTCAAATTATGCTTACAACATTTTCATATAAATGCAATAATCATCTATATTTTCAAATACATAATGCAATAATACTGGTTATTGGTTAATGTTTATGTCAAAAGGAAAAACCTTTTAATGCATGAAGCACAAGTAACGAAGAGTATGTACCAATATATGTGTCATTATCCCATGAGTTTTTCATCGGAGACCCATTATGGTTGACTAAAACTTTTGTTCTTTCTATCTTTCTTGCGATTTGCGGAGACCCATTATGGTTGACTAAAACTTTTGTTCTTTCTATCTTTCTTGCGATTTGCGTTTTACTTGGCATCTTATTCGTCCCGACAGGGAGACACGGATAACGCCATGGAGGATCATTTGTTTTCTTATCTCTTTTATGTTGCGAGATTCGACTCAGCCCATTATCGGATACGGTGGTATTTGAGTCAGTACCATACGTGACTGATGACTCGTTAGGTACATTTTCGATTAGATTAAAGAAAATTATAATTCTACTCTAGAATAATTTTTTGTTCAAATAAATTAGAATTTAATGAGTCTGATTCGATTAAGTTAGAGGATTCAAACTCCAACGAGTTAACAAACAACATATAACAAAAAATGGTGTAAGAAATCAATGAGATACACACATAAAAAACAGTAAGTTTAATTTCATGTAAACGACAACAAGTGATTCCAAAATATTCCTTTATATATTCGATGAGTAATACCATTTGGGAGAGTCTGAGAGTACATGATGGTTTTTCTTATAATCAGAATAATATTTTCACGATCATCTTACCATACGAAATGCAATATCTTTGTGTAAAATGAATGTAAAGATTTGCTTTTAGTTATCTCCATTCCATTATCCCAGAAACATTTTTTTTTTCCTCTTTCTTCGCTTTGTTGTAATTTCTACCAAACATCTTTTCTTTAAATACAAAAACAGGAATACCATTTATTTATTTTTGCTCGATAAAGCAAGATTTGTTAGAAAAGGAAGGAGAGCTGTTGAATAAAAACGTGTGATGTTTTCTGTCAGAGACGTTGCAGAGAGCAGATTTGATGATGGTTGAGGTAAGAAGCTTTGGGTAAGTGGTTGATTCGAAGGGTTAAGTCATGAATTCGAAATCAATGAGGATGGAGGATCAACTGGTATTGCAGTCAAGAAGGATTGGTACAGTTTGATGTAGGATCAAAGGTATTTCAGTAAAAAAGGACTGGTATGGTTTAATTAAGTTGACTAAAATTCAAAAAACTTAGAATGTCAAGGTAAGTTGGGTGGTTATGTTTGAGCTTAAGGGAGGATGGTATCATATTAAGCGCAAACATGGTGATTGAAGAGTTTGTGGCAGAAACTTGGAGATCTTACAAAGTGTGGCAGATTTTGTGTTAGTTATTGCTTGTGGCAGAAGCATAACAAAACAAAGATTGTGAGAGAATCTTGAAAAGAAAAGAAGTGTGAAGGTTTCGTAACAATAGCGTAACTGGAACAAAGCAACAAAGAAGAAGAGAAGAAAAGAAGTAACAACAACAAGGTTGTGAAGAAAGATGAGTAATCACCAGGTGGTAATGAGAGATTGAAAAGAAGATACGTCACAAGGGTGAGATCGTGAGAAGTGAAGCAATCCCATTGTGGGGATTTGGCAAATAAGTGAAGATATTCCAGTGTGAAATTTGAAGAGTGTGATAATCCTGCATGTAAAGTAGGTAAACAAGAGTTGAGTGGATGAGCTACAATGCTCAGTGAAGAAAGTTGAAGGTGAGCTACAATGCTCGGTGATGAGTTGAAGAATTTGTTTTTTGTGTTTGGTTAGCAAGTTGTATAGATCACTACGAGGTGTTTCTAGCTTGTTAAGGTTTGTGTTCCGCTGCGATGAAGATGAAGAGGAAATAAGTTTGCGATTGATGTTAAGCAAAAGAAGAAGATTTGTCTGTTAGCTAAGTTACAGTTGGTGCTGTATTTTTTAAATTGAGTTTGTTGATTGACGGAGTTCCGATAGAATCATGAAATTGGGATGAGCTATAATCGAGTATCAAGGAGTAAGGATTTGTTGGTGGTGTTTTTGAAGATGAGAAAAGACAAGAACGTGTTAACATTTATCTATGGAAGAAGAGGAATGGAAAATAAGAAAAGACAAGGACGTACTAACGTCGATCAATGGAAGAAGATGAGGATTAGAAGAGGGTTACAGAATTCTCGTTGAATAATATCTTGGTTTAAGGGAGGATGTTGGAAGTTAAACCAAGATATTGGTGAGGCTATTAATGGAAGCAACTAGTCGAAGTTACTGCTATCTGAGTGAAGCAACTAGTAGAAGTTGATATTGCTTCTGTGGAAGCAACTGGGTTAAGTTGATGCCGTTATGGAAGCAACTAGTTGTAGTTGACACGGCGTATTTGGTTTGGACGTGGAGTCTACTTGTGAAGCAAGTATTAATGAGTTCTAGAGAGTTCTAGAAGAGTTCAATTTAGAGTTTGCTTTATATTAGGAAAGTGTCTTTATTTAGAGTTTTATCTTTGTTAGGAAAGTTTGCTTTGAGTGATTGTCAAGTTTGTGAGACTATAATTAGCTAGGATATTGAGACATAAGAATTATACACCGAACTGATTATCAATGTAATCGTTTTATTGCTTCCATAAACGGCAACAACACCATCATCATTAATGATTATTAATGTCAGCAATGATGATGACATTAATGGCTACGTCATAGTTGAAGCAGCCCTAAAGTTACTTTTATAGCTTTTGTGGAGACCGAAAAGAGATTCATGAGATTTCTCTCAGGTTCTTCCTAGCTGGTGTAGACCGATTGAATAAACTCGTGTAGAAAGATTTCCCAGTTCCATAATTTCCGCCCTTCAATTTACTTTGATGGAGAAATAACATACAAATTACCTTGACTAGTTATGAAGTATCGACTTCTCGACACCTTTCGGAAAAAACCTCAGTATCATTGGATTTTTCTGGCACCCGTAATAACGTCTACGAAGACATCCATGACTAATTTGAAGTTCGATAATAGATGCGCAATTATCTGGTTCAAGATTGTCGATAACTTGACTGAACAATGATCGAGTTGCTAGAGCTTAACTCCTTAATATATGTATGCCAACGGCACCTTCACGACTAACAATGTAGATGATAAAAAGCTAACCAGCAAAGCAAATGTGGCTACTGAACTAGTATTTAGAGCAACCACAGTCATGGACTATAACCAAAAATTTGGTCGAAAATCCAGACACAGCGGACAAACTAAAGATTAAAATCCGGATCAAAGACCAAATCCTAGACCATATTTGGTCTTTACTCTAGTCTTTAGTATGGCGTAATTTAAAGTTACGCCCGTCACCGGGCGCAAATATTAGTTACGCTTGAAGTGGGGCGTAACTTTTTAAAAAAAAAAAAAAAAAATGGGGCGCATAGAAAAAAAAAGAGGTGGGGCGTAACTTCAAAGTTCGACTGATTCTGGCGAACTTTGAAGTTACGCCCCACCAAATTTACTCCTCCCACCGTAGCGTCGCATACGGAGTAAACCCATTTTTTAATTATTTTTTTTTGATCTTTAGTCTTTGGTTATAGTCGTATGACTACAGTTGCTCTTAAGAGATGATAATTAGAGCCTGTTTGGAAACTATAACTTCAGAAGTAGAAGTCATTTTTTGAAGTCAAAAGCAAAGCTTTATTTTCATTTCACTTGGCAGCAAAATTTTCCTCTAAAGTTTCCTTGTTCATTTGGTGATGAATAAGCCATTTCAGATTTCCCACCAGGGATTCGCTCCCTTATCAGGAAAGGCATTGTCTCTTCTCCTTAATTATCGTCTAACAAACTCATTAAAAAACTCCATGAAAGTTCACATCGATTGTGCTAGTGCTCGTATCATTCACATTATATTATACAGAGTTCATATAATGTGTAATTGTAAATTGTATAACCAATTGACAATTTATTTTTATCATTTATTTGATGACTTTGTACAACATATATATATATATATATGGGTGGATACTGAGTTGCTTGAAGTTGGAGATTTTGGTAAAGTAAAACACAGAGAGACCACATTTGAATCAAGTGTTAACTTATCAGGAGATGTCGGAGGAAACTAAATTAAAGAAATCAACAAAAAAAATTAGTGTCGAGTACTTATTGTTTTGTACCGCTTTGATATCGAAAATGATTTGTGACTCCCAAAATCCCTACTCCCATTACTCCCAACATTAGGTGGCATACACCAGGATAGAGTTTCAATTGATTGTGAAATATCTCCTAAATATATGTTACCGGATTAAACGGTAAGTGAAAGAAGTTTTTTTTTTTTTTTTTTGTTAATTCGTTAACATACAAAATCCGAATCTTCTCTCTGAAACCAAACAAAGAATTCTTATGAATCTAAATATTTAATCCAATCTAGAGTAGTCTTATTCTTTGAGAATCACCGTCTAAAATTTTTTTACCCTAGTATTTTATCTCAAGTCTTTGTATGCTGTTGTAGATGGACTTGGATTGTGAAAACTTCAACTATACTACTGATAATGAGGATGTGGACGAGGACGAGGACGATAAGGATTTCGAGTTTAGCGGCACTGAGGAAGTTGAAGAAGACGAGGAAGGTGATGATGATGAATGCATGGACAATGAAATACATGCTGGTAAGATTTTTTCTACTATTCGTGAAATAGAGTTAGCATATAAAAGATACGGAAGAAGTATATGATTTGCAGTCAGGAAAAAAACTCATCGCAAGAATGAAGCAGGGTTTATCAGAAGTGTGTCTTACTGTTGTAATCGACAAGGAAAACCCAGTGTGAATAGAAACCCTGCTAAACAAAATAAGACAAACAGGTGTGGGTGTAAAGCTGGATTAACTGCATGTTTAATCCATGGTGATAAATGGGAGGTTTCGACCTTTCATGCCCTGCACAATCATTTAGTTGTTAGTCCCAGCAAAACCCGGATGATGCCTTGCTATCGAGAGGTTCCTCCAAACGTACACCGTCTTGACGCTAACGACCAGTCCGGAATTAAGATGCACAAAAGTTATATTTCAATAGTTAACGATCACGGAGGATACAATAATATGACTTGTACAGAAAAGGATTGTAGAAATATCATAAAAGAGCTAAGAGCGTTGAGGCTAGGAGAAAGAGATGCCACTGCCATAATAAGATATTTTATGAACAAGGTAAGCCAAAAATCAAACGAGCACTCGGATTTCTATTATGCTATTGATGTGGATGAAGAAAAACATTTGAAGAACGTGTTTTGGGCTGATAGTTGGTGTAGAGAAGCGTATAAGGAATTTGGCGATGTTGTTAGTTTTGATACTACTTACTTGACCAACAAATATAACATGCCTTTGGCTCCTTTTGTCGGCGTGAATCATCACGGACAGTTTATATTACTTGGGTGTGGGTTGCTATCAGATGAACGAGAGGAAACTTTTGTATGGTTATTTAATGAATGGCTGAAATGCATGTCTGGGTGTCCTCCTCGAGCAATCATCACTGATCAAGCTAAGGCAATGCAAAATGCGATTAAAATTATTTTTCCTGCTGCCAGACATAGATGGTGTATATGGCACATTATAAATAAAGTGCCAGAAAAGTTTGGCATGTACTCCAAAAGGGAGAAAATAATATTTACTCTGCAAGAATTGATATATGATTCACAAACTCCAGCTGAGTTTGAAACACGTTGGCAAAAGATGTTGCAAAAGTATTCCTTGGAGGCCAACAAATGGTTAAGTGATATATATGATGATAAAGAAAGATGGATACCATGTTTTGTGAATGACACATTTTGGGCTGGTATGTCGTCGACCCAACGGAGTGAAGGCATGAACGCTTTTTTTCGATGGTTTTCTCCAGCCGAAAACATCTTTGAAACAATTTGTTGAGCAGTTTGAACAAGCACTGAGAAAAAAAGTGGAAAAAGAGTTAGTTGCAGATGCCGAGTCAGTGAAGTATATTAAGACTTTTACAAAGAATCCGTTTGAGCAACAGCTTCAGCAATTGTACACTAACGAAAAATACATGGAGTTCTCAAATGAAATAAGGGAATCTGTTAGTTGCAATATACTTAGCCTGGATGATAGTCACGAGGTAACTAAATATGTTGTTCGAGAGGATATTTGGGTAACTGATAAATTTTGCAAAAAACTGAAGTTTATCGTAACATTTAAAAAAATCGAAACTTATGAGAATGAAATGGAGAAGGATGCAGAAACAGAGATTTCAGTTGACATTGACACATCTTCAGAAGATACGGACTCTGAGAGTGAGTCTGATTCTAATTCTGACGACAGTGATTTTGGTGAAAGCGGAAAGCAGAAGAAAAGGAAAACAATAGTT
Organism: Papaver bracteatum; assembly: GCA_023529315.1. Lineage (NCBI taxonomy): Eukaryota > Viridiplantae > Streptophyta > Magnoliopsida > Ranunculales > Papaveraceae > Papaver > Papaver bracteatum. Next base: position 496,941 of record JAJJWX010004824.1, read on the forward strand.
GATTTTGATGTTCACTGTGGTTGCCAAAGGTTTGAGAGTAAAGGAATACTTTGTAGGCATACGATTAAGGTGATAATACTTAATGAGATCCGGTCTATATGTGACAAATGCATCTTAAGGAGGTGGAGAAAAGATGTAAAGAGATCGCATACAAAGGTTATTGTGAATTTTACTTTTTGGGAGAATAGTGAAGCAAGCTTGCGTTATAATCAGATGTGTAGAAAGTTCAGCGAGGTTGCAGATTTGGCTTCAGGAAGTGATGAACAATGTAAAGATGTTAATGGGTGGTTAGACTGCTCGTTGCTAAGCAAAAGGAAGTTGAAAAGGCTAGGATGGTTGAGGCTAAAAAAGCTGCACCCACAATCGATGTCAAAGATCCATCAACAAAGAAACGTCCAGGACGACCTAGATCTACAAGACTAAGAGTTAAGAGGAGTAAGAAGAAACGTTCAAAGAAAAAAATCATCATCCAGGAAAGACCAGGCAAGGGTTCTAACTTTGTCTTGTTGGTTTCTTATTAGAATAACTCTTCTACCTTGTATAATTACTACAAGAATACGAGTTAATATTCTGAACTTTTCATTCTATGTGTCCATCTACGTTGTGTTGCGATATTGCAGTAGGTGAGTGTTTTGTTGCATATAGATATTCGACTGATTGGTTAATATTGTTTGTAGGATATTATCATTAACGAGCCAATGCTCCAGGAGAATGTTGTGACATCCAAAAGACTATAGTACATACATCAGCAGCAGCAGCAACAACAACAAAGTTACGTGTTACCCCAAAGAGGTAGAGGCACAAGAGGAGGAAGGGGCAAAAGAGGTGGACGAGGCACACATATAAACAACCCTGGTGGCATACATACGCCTTATCCAGGTGGACCGAGTCTGAACCATTTCCATGGGCAGTATATGAGCTCTCCTCATGTATCGTATATGGGCAGTATCGCACCTTATGGCAGTAATTATGTTCCTTACATCGACCATCCAATAGTACCATATACAGCTCCTACGGTAAGCAATGTATGTAATTTTGTATGTCAACTTGTGTAAGATATTTTTGTACTGAGACTCTTATGAAGTATTATTTTGGTTCTTATATAGCCAAAAATGGTCACACCCCAACAATTTGGCAGCATTACATCTACAACTGAGACCCCTGGTTCTTTTTCTGAATTACTGGTAAAGTATCATTTTTTAGTTATTTAAGCTTTGTTATTGTTATTCAAGCCTTCCATATGCTCTTTATTCAATATTATGTATTGTTTTTCATTGAGTAGGAGTCAAATCTTAACCCATGGGAACTTCGCTAATAAAGTCTAACTCGGATTTTCCAAGATGTCAGATGTTTCTTTTGATGCCGATCAACTCTTCAAGGAAGCTCTTATGCCCAGAATGACAATAATGGCTCGTCTGCAATATGCATTAAGACCATCTTTTGCTGTGACATAATTTTTTTTATTTTGTTTTTCAATTAGTCCCTAAAATGCAAGATGAATAAGTGCTGTTATGATAGACTCTGATTCAGTTGTACTGTACCCAGTAGCTAAAAAGCTAGAGAGATTATTCAGTTAATTTTACTTCAGTTTATTTATTTGTTTGATTCAGCTGTACCCAGTAGCTACTTATATAGAATTTTAAACTGATCCCTTACTCTCTTTTTTTTTTGGTGTTTTGGCATGTTGGTTTAAACCTCGAACATTTGTGAAATTTGAAATTGTTTAATTTTACTTATTCATGGAGTTGCAAAGGTGATTCATATCGTCTAAGTCCACCTTAAGTGTGTTACTCTTCCAATTAATGATACTTACTAGTATCAACTGCCACCACATCCCTACGAGTACCCACCAATGCCACCACCACCTTATTACAATCATCATCCACTGCTTGCCCCTCCTAAGAAGGCAACTACGTCTAGCATTGCTCTTCCTTAAAGTGAAACTATATACTTGTAGTACTCATGGCATTAAAAAGAAGAGGTAGGCTAAAGTCTTGGGAACTATTGCAGTTAGCTTGTTACTCATTGCAACTATCCGTCGTGCCGATCGGATGAACTTCCATTACAATCAATCCTGTAAGTATACCCCCACAGCTAATACATACCGCGACGACCCCATTTGTACCCACCTCCATCCATCCCTGTTCAAGGGTTAATATCAACGATGTTCATGGCCTGCAGTTTCTGCAGAATAGACGAACAACTGAACCATTGTTCTTGGGGTGGATAACTTCCATTCCTTTTGCGTTCCCCATAGGCCATGGAAGACTAATAGAAAATATTGTTTCTCGGTTCTGAACATAAACTTACAAACAGTAGCTTTATTAATTCAGTCTCAGATCAGGACTTCAAATATTTGCAAAGATTTGTTTAGGTATCCACATATTGCATCTTAGTCGTTAATGTTGATCGACGGCTCAAAAAATTGATAGAAACTTAACAATTTATTCTCTCGGTTACCGTTTAATCCAGTAACACATATCAATTGAAACTCTATCCTTGGTGTATGCCACCTAATATTGGGAGTAATGAGAGTAGGGATTTTGGGAGTCACAAATCATTTTCTCTTTGATATTTATGATAATGCTAGTACAAGCAATCGATCAATAAAGTGAAAACATTTTAGGATGACGCTGTTCTTAGCAAATCATTTTTGTGTTAATTAAAAAGCAGTTGAGTCGAGTCTGTGTTTCTTGGTTTTGTAACTTTTGTTAACAATTACTACTCCGTACTGCTAAACAATTATTTCTAGAGCTAGTGAGCTGCTTTATTTATCTCTTCAAAACACACACACAATAGATTGATAAGAGTCCACAACCCACTAGATCACTCTGCTTGTTGGCGATTTTTACTCCGACATCATCTATGGCAAGGAAATAAGTACTAGTCTTCCAACCAATCCCTCGTTAAGCATGGTCTGTTGGAAATTAATGGGCTGCAATGGAGATGAAAACAGAAACAGATTTTGGTTGTACTCTAAAACTTTCAAGGCTCTGGATGATTTCTTTTAGACAAATATTTCTACCCTCCCAACGAATTGGCGATTGCAACAGGTATGTGAAATTCTGCCTTCAGGATACAATGAAAGCCCTACAACCGGAAATTGGATTCAAGGTTTGCACCCCTTGACCCAATCAAGAACACATGTAAAACAGATTCTGATGATGCTTTGTTTAAGAAAGAAAAATAAAAGAGATTTTTCGATTTTATTATGAAAACGACTCTGGGAGATACTACTTATAGAGGTTTTCACGTCTGTTGGAAACAGAAAAGTTTCTCTTCACGAAACGTCAGGTCCCTTCATCAACAGACATTAATGGTGTCTGTTGAATTTAGAATTTTCTGGAAACGTTTTCCAACTGTCCAAACAGTTACGTATCAAAAAATATTCCAACATTCTCCCCCTATTTTCAAAAACCATAAAACAAAGTTAAAAAAACTTTTAAATCGGAGCGGCTGCATCACCGAAGTGACTGCCTACGTACCCGAGTGGGATCAAGCCAACGTAGTTCTAGCACGATTGAGACTAAGCATCATCGTTGAAACCAATACATAAATGATAGGTACCTTCTGGGTTTGAACCTTCACTTAGTGTAAGAGACTCAAAGCCTTATCGAGATTCTATGGTGAAACTAGTCTTGAACCAAGTATCCCTTATGATAAAACCGGAGTCTCCACACATATTGATTCCATAAATCATGTGTTTTGTAGCCAAGTACTATAAAGTCCTTGTGCTTATATCCTTATTCATGAGTCTTCTTTAGAGAACGGTCTTCTTCTCTTAGGAAACGGCCCACATTTCCATACTCATATAGGTAAGTCTCGAAGGTGTTTCTGCGAGACACCTTTTACTAATCATAGACTCATTAAGGATTTACATCCATCCTATTTTCTTGCAGAAAAAACCAACACTAACTTGAAATGGGAAGTTTTATGTTAGTGCTCCATAATCTACAGCCATAACTTGTTGGTTCCACATTGAACCTTGTTTATCCTTTTCAAAACATAGGTTGGGTTTCTGCTATGGGAGATCAACCTTCCTTCACAGACCTTAGTCCCATTTCATTACATTTTATTGAAGCAACTGAATTTGGTAGATTTTTTGTGAATGGGTCTGCCAAATTCCTCTTTGATTCAATAAAGTTAACCGTAACCACTCCCCTCTTGAGTAGTTTCCTAACCATTTGGTGTCTGAGACTCGCATGTCTACACTTTCCATTATAAGTCTTATTAGAGACATTATAGATTGTAGTTTGATTATCACAATTAATCAAAACTCCTGGAGATGGCTTCTTCCAAAGTGGAATTTCCATAAGAAGGTCCCTAAGCCATTCTGCCTCTTTACATGCATTCGTTAAGGCTATCAATTCTGAAAACATTGTTGAATCAGATATACAAGTCTTCTTCTTGGAACTCCAAGATACAGTAGCACCCCCTAAAGTAAAAATCCATCCAGACGTCGACTTGGACTTGGATTCTACCTTGTTCCAGTTAGCATCGCTGTAACCTTCCAATACAGCGGGATAGCCTTGGTAATGAAAACCAAAATCAATTGTTCCTTTCAAGTAAGCCATAACTCTGGAAACCGCTTTCCAGTGTTCAAATCCAGGATTACTTGAGAAACGACATAATACACCCACAGTCGGTGTTATTTTATTTATTGAGTAATAATTGTTGCGAATAAATAATTGAGCCCTATGATATGAACTCGGTGGAATTTTAGACCCAGTAACTCTCGCTTTTGTTAATTATTTTCATTAAACCTTTAAATTTAATCTTCACAAGTCTTAGAGTTCGAATCTTAATTACTACAACAACAAATTAAAAATCATATTATTTTTGGCGCCGCCGACGCGGACTTGTTTGTAGATTAATTTTTAGGTCTATTTTTATTTATTTTGTACAGTATTTTCATTTCATTTTAGATTTTATTTTTTTCCTTTTTATGCGTTTCTTTTTGTATTTGTTTTCAGGGACTTTTTGAGGATGATGACTTCTTCCGAGGAGACGTCACCTAAGATGACGCTGGCGGAGTATAAGTGTAGAAATTCAAATTATCAGGCAACCTCATATGAGATGACGCTTGCTGAATATAAGCATAGGCAACGGTATGGAGTTTCTGCTCCACATGAGGTAAGTGAAGAATGTTGGGATCTTGCAACAATGAACATCACGTTAGATATATCAAAAATAATATGTAAAGAACTAATTCGAGACAACTCTACCGAAATATCTTGACGAAGGAAGAATCACAGGTTCAACAAGTTGTCCTTAACACATTAGTTCGCGGGTATACTCGAGTTGAGTAATGCTAAACCCCTCACAGCGAAGATGTGTCCAGGATAAGACTGCCTGATATAACTTGAGTTAGCACAACACAAGTTACCCTTTCTTCGAACTCAGCAACGGGGATGGAAGTAAAACATATGAAGTAAACCTAGAACGAAAGAATAATTTTCGGTTATCTCAAAAACAAAATTTCAAGTTGTATTTAAAGGAGAAGATACTTGCAAACCAAGTTAGGTTTTGGTTTTTCTTCAAAAACAAGTAAAAGGAATTTACCATAAATAAAACTCTTAAGAAATAGTTTTGGAATTAATTTCCTAAAGAAAACTCGCCAAAAATAAATCCATGTAAAAAAGGAACTTGGTGCATGGCATACGCGCATATCGCATGGATCAAAATATGTGTCTTTGATCACCCGCTCCACCCACGTTTTACAATTCATACATAAGAGTATGATTATATAGTGGAGCTCCTCTTTAGTTTTACACAATGTGAGACTAAAGGTTCCACTTCATTCACCCAAAAATGAGTGAGTATCCTTAGACCCTTAGGTCATTAGATCAAACCACACCAAGACCAAAAAACCTTTTTTTAATTAAAACTCATTTTCTCCGACAAATAATCCCCTCTAATGATATATGAGAAGTATTAAAAATACACACCACCTAGTTTGGAACAAAGATTGAGAATTTTGGAATGCCAAAAATTATTTGATGATGATGATGATCAGTCTTGTAGTGACTCTCTGTTCCAGACAGAATTTGTAGATGACCTTGTGGATGATTGTGTGGATGATTTGCCTAATTCCATAGATGAATCTATCTCACAAGATAATTCACCCAACTTAGAGGTTGTATCTAGACCCCTAGACTTCCGAAAGTTACCTAATTTAGGGTTAGAATTATATGCTTCTAAAATTTTATTGGATTACTTTGCATCTAAATACCCAGAGGATTTGCCTATTTCTAATACCTTGCATGAGCCAGTTGAAAATTTCCCAGTCCCAATAGTATCCCCATATTTTGTTCTATACTCACTTCCATGTGAAGTAAAAACTAAGTTTGGGGGTAATCCTATATTTCTGACAGTTTCAGTGTCCCCATATTTTCATAACATAACTGTGAAGTTGTCGTTTGTAAATACTGTATTTTGGGTTGATCCCCAAATTTTCAAGATGTTAATTTTTGGGGATCCGTTTTTGTACATTCCAGTAGGTATATTTATTTTATTTTTTTATATTTTTGTTTACTTTTTCCATATTATAAATTTCCCATCTTGATTTTTACGTTGGATAACTCAATTACATTGAGGACAATGTAATGTTTAAGTGTGGAGGAGTGGTTATTAACTTTTTCTTTTTCTTTTTCAGGATTTTTCTTGCATATTGTGACCAGCTGTGTAATGGGTCTAAATATATATATATATACATATATATATTATGCCCAGCTGTGTAGCAGGTCTAAAAATAAATTTGTTATGATTTTTAGGGTTATGACCAGATGTGTAGCTGGTCTTTTGTTTGTCCTTGCATGTTATGACCAGCTGTGTAGCGGGTCTAAAATAAAAATAAAAAAATTGTCGCGGGTCTTGTGTATGGAATTTGTCATGAACAGCTATGTAGCGGGTCTAACTCTCTCTTATTTTATGACCAGCTGTGTAACGGGTCAATTTTTTTCAGCTGACCACAAGAATCAAACACCAGTAAATCAAAAGTTAAAACGAAAGAAACATCTCAGATTAACTAAATTATTTATTAATCCACATAGAGATTTCAAAGACCAATCAGAAATTCGACTCACGAGCTTTACTGTCCAAAGCCAATAAGAGACGCAATTTTTTCAAAGGTAAACCATTGTGTCCTACCAATTTTTTCAATTTCTCAAAGGCAAGATATCAAACAGTAGATATACGGGACAAAAAGTTTTAGTTTTCACTTCATCAATACACACTTTTGAGATAATTATCGAAACAAGGATAATATCTATCAAACTTCCCATCAATGATGAGGTGCTAATTAACCACTGCATATATAGATACGTGGTGAGGATCTTTTCTTCATAAGGTTCAAAAGATCCAAAACTCCACTTTACTGGTCTAGTTATTAAACCCAATTCAACAATTTAGTTGTTATTATGAAAGAAGGCTTTTGACTTAAGATTGTTAGGGAATAACAATTAAAATTGATCAAACAACTAAATAATATAAGAGTCACTTATCTGATTGCTTGTGTTTTCTCCTCAATCAACCTTGATGTCTTGAACATCTTGCTAAACACCATATAAAGAAGAAACTAGTAATAGTGGATTGAGGTGCATGTTCAACATGTTATCCTTAAAAATCCCCAAATTTTAAATTTGGTTTCACATACGGTTATTTTGGCCGTAATCTTTGGTTACTTAAAGATCAGTTGTAAAACCTCTGTAAGATTTGATTATTATTAGCTGTAAAATCTCTATAAGAATGCCCTGCTACACTCCAAAAAAGGATGATGTTATAGCCCTACTGGACATTTGCTTAACAAAACATATAATATTATTATGAATTCAACAAAATCAGAACAGATTGTTGAACATGAATATACCTGTAACAGGATTTGCTGGTGCTGGATAACCAGGCCCTCCGCATCTTTTCTGGATAAACCAACGAGATATTTCATATCTTGACAAACCAGTGCTCTTCTCCGGTCGAAGGATATGCATTTCGGCGATAAGACTCTTCAAGTAACGCCTGATTACTCATGTTCCTTACTTCTATGTTACTTTCTTTGAAGGTGATCGTAATCTCAAAATTAGGGTTTGCTATTGTGTAGGCTGAGATGAAAAAGAAGAAAGATGATGATGTTGAGGATGGAGTGAGTTTTATCGCCACCTAACAGAAAATAGTTGATATTAGTCATAAAACAAAAGTGAGTTGGACATCAATATGCATTACAAAGACTAATGGCATTTGTTTCCCACTTCAAATAAATTCCTGGACTATGTTATATATTTCAATTTATCTGTACTCTTGCCACAAAAACAATCTCCTTCAGCATTTCTTACGGTTCCCTTCGAGCCTCTGGATCATATCAACTAACTTGGTCTTTCAGTCAAATCATAAATATCACATATTTCATAATGTTGTAAAACATATAAAGGAATATACAAGATATATGTACTTGTAGTGACCCTCAAGCTCGTCAATGCTTTTAGACCGGTCAAGTGTCGATTTAGCCGATAATAACTCCATTAATTCAACACGAACGTTAATTATTAGAATTTAATCTAACAACGATTTAGATACGAAACTAGTATCGTTAGATTCATCTCGAAATGTTACGCGGAATAGACTACTCGAACGTGCCATTCGGATATCGGATGGGGAAGATATCATCAATTCTGTTTGAAGGACAAGTTAGCCTCTTGGCTGCCCATATCAATTTTAGGGTGCCATTATAATTTATCATGGGTCTTATCCCCAGATCGAACAAATAAACTCATCTTTCCTTGATTCTTTCTTTCTTATTCTTCTTCTTTCTTCTTTCTACTTTTCTTCCCTTCTTTTCTTCTGCTCTCGCCTCCGGCGACTCTGAGAAAATTATTTGAGTAAATCGATTGGTGATGTTGTTAGTTTATCATCAAAGAAGGTTCGATGGTGGTGTTGATGTTAGTTGAGGTTCTGAAGTTGTTATATCGATGGATTAATGAAGATAGGGTTACTGGAATTAAGATTTGTGTGGATTAGATGATGATATAATGTTGTTGAAGGATAGAGAACAACTAGGTAATGGTTTAATTGGAGTTTTAGTGATGTTTGGAGTTTGAATTCGAGATTGAAGATAATTAGGGTTTTAGGAGAATTACAGAAGAGGATGAGAATGTGAAATTGAAGATCTAAAGGAGTGATTAGAGTTGGGTTTGACGGGAATTAGAATATTGATGGAAGCAGAGTTGTGATAGAAGTGAAGATTGATTCAATTTAAGATTTAGGGTTTCATGAGATTAACTCAGAGAAGATGAATTTGATGTTCAATAGAGATGATTGAAGATAGGTATTATGCTAATTAACAGTTGAGGTGATGAATTGGTGAATCAGAGAATTAGGTATGTGTTTGTTCTTCCCCAAATTGAAATTAAGGTTTCAGGTTCTTCTCCAAAGTGGATTTAAGGTTTCAGAAGAATTGGTTTGGTGAATTAGCAAATCAGGGGAGGCCAATGGTTGGGTAAGTCTATATGTTGCTTAATTTAGTTGTTTGAAGTTTAAATATTAATGATTGTTGAGAATGTTAGTTATAGGTGTATTTCCCTGTGAAGATGTAACTGATTGGTGTTGAAACTGTTATGATGAAGTCACAAAGATTGTGACTGTAAGATGTTGAAATTACAGGGAATGAACAACTGGAGAGGGTTTGGAGAATATATGTGTTGATAATGTTGTTGCAGCTTATGTATGTGAATGAGACCTTAATAGGTTGTAAGTGGTGATGGTATGATGATATTGTGGTTGAGTATTTGTTGTTATTACTGAAGTTAAGATTTGAGGTGAATCTGGAAAAGAATAGAATTGAGGTTGAAGTAAGGTTGAATTGTGAGTCTAGAGTTGCAGTGACAGTTAGGTGTGTTGGTTGGATGATAGAGTGGAACCATCAGTGGTTGGTGCTGATTGTGCTAAGTTAGTGAACTGTAATGATGAGGATATAGATTGTTGTGGTTGTATTGCTAAGAAATGTTAGTGGAGTTGAAATAAAAGGTGTGGTTGTTGTAGTGGTGGTGTTTTACAGTCACAGAAGTAATTTTAAGAGAAACAAGTATGAGCTGAGTTATATGTAGGTGAAATGGAAATGGTAATGGTTCTATAAGATATATGGATTTGAGAATTGAAGGTTATTGTTCTGTGTTTGAGATGTGCAATAGGGTGGTTCTCTGATTGGTGGTGTAGGCTTGTAACTGTTGGATACAGAACTGCGGTTAAGATTTGGAGTTGTGTTGTGTAATCACAGTGATGGGAAAGAAAGGCTGTTGCTGTATTGGTTTGTGCAATAATCTGAGTTACATGAATTGTAGAAGTTTGAGTGTGCAGATATCAATGAAATAAGTTATAGGAATGATGGTTTGATGAGTTTGTGGAGTTGAATCTCTTGTAGAAGCTTAAAGCTGAAATGCAGGTAGGCTATTATTGTATTTGTGTTTTGATTATGAAGTCTGTTTTTTTTTTGATACAATGAATTGTTTGTGTATAGATCAGTTAAATGGAATCATGTTGGATTAGTTGTGTTGTATTAGTGGCTTGTGACATGGGTTTGCTTAATAGACATCCCAGTCAGTCTAGCTAACTTACCTGACTCAGGTTGTCTGACTGATGAGTTAACTCAGTAAATCAGATTCAACTCAGTGAATTGAATCGTTTGACCTTGAATCCCTGGACTTTGACCTTGACTATTGACTTGACCTTAGACGTTGACTGTCAGTTGGCCAAGTGGACTGTTAGTGACCGTTTGTTGACCATATGGACTGGGCCTTAATTAATGGGCCTGTTTAGGAGAATTGGGCTTAGGACTAGTTTTCTTATAAGTAATGAATTGGACCTTTGTGGTCCGAATTATACTTTGGTTCCTTCTACAAAGTTGTAGATGTTCATAAGACTTAGATAATGAACTATAGAGACAATCTAATTGGATTAGTAAACTCTTAGTTATACTAAAGATAGAGAATAAGATACCATAATGGGCTTAGAACCATTAGATAGAATTGTATGATTCTTCTATGAGCCTTTTGGCTAAACTCTTAGAGTGCTTGTGTGATTATCAGTTAGATTCTATTAACAACGGTCGATTCAAGAATGGACCAGTGGATCTTGGATCTCGAGGTAGGCGTGGCTGGTCATCAAAAAGGTGTGGGAATGCATTTAACAGTTTTGTAATCATTGTTATTTCTTTTACGAAAGTCTTTATTTAATAAACTCATGCATTGTCTATTCATTTATTTCATGCTTTGTTTATCTTTATGATTGTCTTTGGGAAATGAGAATTTCCATCTGTGGTATATTGGATACTGCTCCTTCAGAATTTATGGCTAGGGCGATACACCGCAATATTAATAATAGGTGTGGAATTGGCATCAATATTACGGGTGTGTATACCAATCACCCACAGACTAACTTGTATTTACTTTCTGTGTGTAAATGTCACCACAGAAATTATAAGGTGTGTAAATGTCACCGCAGAAATCTAAAGGAGGAGTTTAGGTCCATATACATGATTGATTATTTCAGTGGTTTTGCTATCTTCTGATATTTGGGAAAACATGTAATGTTTTCCAAATCTGTTTTCCAAATCTGCATATGATTACTTAGAAGTTAAATGTTAATTATTCCCCATTTCAGTTTCAGCGACAGAGCAGAGTTGCGCAGCGAAAGTTCCGAGAAGTTAACTTCGTTATTTAATTATACTTTGATATGTTTATTTTGTTGTATATTCTTTTGTAAACCAAATGATTATTACTTTATATATATATCATTGGAGAGGAGTTCTTGTATATACATTCTGAGCGGGGTTAGTTTTGGGTTAAGTTTTGTATCGCATTTCTTAATTGAATGCATAAGTGCATGTTTTAGATTTTAGTGCCTCTTTATTTAGTTAATTCTTTGGATTAGTCAACTGTTAGCTTAGGGGGCGCTACAAAGTTGGTATCAGAGCTCACTATTAGATCTTATATGGGAAAAGATAGAAATAGCCAGTGCCAGTTAGTGAATTAGATTAGTTAGAACTGGGTTGGGTTTGTGAGATAAATCTTAATCACTAAAAGCTATCAATAATTAAAAGATTATCTGATCGATTGATTTGTTTGTTGATTGTTTCTAATTGTATTGAAGTAAAAATTGTAGGGTACACCAATAATTTAGGATTTAATAATAATTAATCTAAAAAGTATGAACAAGTACATAATCCAATAGAAAAATAGTGAGATTAACCCAATTGATAATCTTGAAAGTTACAAAAAATTTATTGAATACCTTGAATTATACATAGAAATCAACAATTTATAATCACATAAATGTTAATAATATTCTTGGAACTTAATAATAATTGAAAGGGCAGTGAACGATAGTTCAACCATCAACGTTAATAATAAGAATATTATAACAGTAATCATAAATCATAATAAAAGTGATAATTTTGATAAGTAAGGTTAGCATTTCTTAATTAGTATAATATTGAATTTCAACTTAACTAAAATATCATTAAAGAAATGTAATGATAAAATTAATAATTATGAATAAATAGTTATGGAAAATTATTTACGCTTATCTACAATTAAGTTTTGTAAATTGAACTAAATTACCAATTATCTTTAATTTAACAAATGATCCAGTAAATCTTTAACATGGAACAAATCTACATGAAGTAGTAAGGATAGTATTCAGATGTTTAGTATGATATTAGAATTCAAATAAAATAAATCAGTTTATTAATATATGATACTTCACATTATTAACAAAATCTAAAGACTATGAGGATATATTATAAATTTTGTGTAGACTCAAATTTAAATTATATTAAGTTACCAACGTCAAGATTTAACAAGATATAAAATACGAATTCAATATGAATAAATAAAAATCCATTTTATTTTATTTATGAGGATGTAAAATTATATTTAAAAAGATTAAAGCTTAGTGTATCAACCAGACTATCAACTTAAGAATATTGAGAATAATAACACAGTTGATAAAAGTAATTGAGTAATTAAACTAGTAGGAAATTTATAATAGATAATACTTGGGAAATTTATATATAACTTTACAATAAAGTTAAAATTATCAAATATTATAAATTGAAGTAAAAATCGAATTGGGATTACTTATATTGGTAAGAGAAATAAATGAATAAAATAATTAATTCAGATAGCTAAATTACTTAAAATGCTATGAACTATTTACTTATTTACAAAGTAAAATTTTAAGTTACACCAGTTACGATAAAAGTTTAAAGACTAATTAATTTTAATAAATTAATAATTAGTTTATCTAGCACTGGAGAATAGTGAAGGTTGTGTTTTCTCTGTTCGTAGGAAAGCATTGTTGGGATTGGCCAACCTTGATAGGGCAACTGCATTCAGAGATGACCGATCATATAAATTTGTTGTAATTCCTTTGGAAGCCGATAGATGTAAGTTCACTTAGAAAGATTTGTAGGATTCTTACTTGAAGCTAGAGATAAATATTTTTTATGAAATAGAAATTCGTTTAAGAAGCATAGACTTTCCTTTGACAGAATCAAATTCAACATAGTTCAACCTAGAGCTACAAATTTTAGTTATAGAAGCCATTTGGGTTTGTGTTTTATTTCTTATTCTGCGCTTAGACAAGAGATGGAATTATTCTTAAGGTGGGGAGTTTTCAAGACTAGAAGGCAGTTCGATTTTCGAGGACGAAAATGTTTAAAGGTGGGGAGAATGTAGTGACCCTCAAGCTCGTCAACGCTTTTAGACCGGTCAAGTGTCGATTTAGCCGATAATAACTCGATTAATTCAACACGAACGTTAATTATTAGAATTTAATCTAACAACGATTTAGATACGAAACTAGTATCGTTAGATTCATATCGAAATGTTACGCGGAATAAACTACTCGAACGTGCCATTCAGATATCGGACGGGGAAGATATCATCAATTCTGTTTGAAGGAAAAGTTAGCCGCTTGGCTGCCCATATCAATTTTAGGGTGCCATTATCATTTACCATGGGGCTTATCCCCAGATCGAACAGATAAACTCATCTTTCCTTCCCTCTTTCTTTCTTATTCTTCTTCTTTCTTTCTTATTCTTCTTCTTTCTTCTTTCTTCTTTTCTTCCCTTCTTTTCTTCTGCTCTCGCCTCCGGCGACTCTGAGAAAATTATTTGAGTAAATCGATTGGTGATGTTGTTAGTTTATCATCAAAGAAGGTTCGATGGTGGTGTTGATGTTAGTCGAGGTTCAGAAGCTGTTATATCGATGGATTAATGAAGATAGGTTTACTGGAATTAAGATTTGTGTGGATTCGATGATGATATAATGTTTTTGAAGGATAGAGAACAACTGGGTAATGGTTTAATTGGAGTTTTAGTGATGTTTGGAGTTTGAATTCGAGATTGAAGATAATTAGGGTTTTAGGAGAATTACAGAAGAGGATGAGAATGTGAAATTGAAGATCTAAAGGAGTGATTAGAGTTGGGTTTGACGAGAATTAGAATATTGATGGAAGCAGAGTTGTGCTAGAAGTGAAGATTGATTCAATTTAAGATTTAGGGTTTCATGAGATTAACTCAGAGAAGATGAATTTGATGTTCAATAGAGATGATTGAAGATAGGTATTATGCTAATTAACAGTTGAGGTGATGAATTGGTGAATCAGAGAATTAGGTCTGTGTTTGTTCTTCCCCAAATTGAAATTAAGGTTTCAGGTTCTTCTCCAAAGTGGATTTAAGGTTTCAAAATAATTGGTTTGGTGAATTAGCAATTCAGGGGAGGCCAATGGTTGGGTAAGTCTATTTGTTGCTTATTTTAGTTGTTTGAAGTTGAAATGTTAATGATTGTTGAAAATGTTAGTTGTAGGTGTATTTCCCTGTGAAGATGTAACTGATTGGTGTTGAAACTGTTATGATGAAGTCACAAAGATTGTGACTGTAAGATGTTGAAATTATAGGGAATGAACAACTGGAGAGGGTTTGGAGAATATATGTGTTGATAATGTTGTTGCAGCTTATGTATGTGAATGAGACCTTAATAGGTTGTAAGTGGTGATGGTATGATGATATTGTGGTTGAGTGTTTGTTGTTATACTGAAGTTAAGATTTGAGGTGAATATGGAAAAGAATAGAATTGAGGTTGAATTGAGAGTTTAGAGTTGCAGTGACAGTTAGGTGTGTTGGTTGGCTGATAGAGTGGAACCATCAGTGGTTGGTGCTGATTGTGCTAAGTTAGTGAACTGTAATGATGAGGATACAGATTGTTGTGGATGTATTGCTAAGCAATGTTAGTGGAGTTGAAATAAAAGGTGTGGTTGTTGTAGTGGTGTGTTTTACAGTCACATAAGTAATTTTAAGAGAAACAAGTATGAGCTGAGTTATATGTAGGTGAATTGGAAATGGTAATGGTTCTATAAGATATATGGACTTGAGAATTGAAGGTTATTGTTCTGTGTTTGAGATGTGCAATGGGGTGGTTCTGTGATTGGTGGTGTAGGCTTGTAACTGTTGGATACAGAACTTCGGTTAAGATTTAGAGTTGTGTTGTGTAATCACAGTGATGGGAAAGAAAGGCTGTTGCTGTATTGGTTTGTGCAATAATCTGAGTTACATGAATTGTAGAAGTTTGAGTGTGCATATATCAATGAAATAAGTTATAGGAATGATGGTTTGATGGGTTTGATGAGTTTGTGGAGTTGAATCTCTTGTAGAAGCTTAAAGCTGAAATGCAGGTATGCTATTATTGTATTTGTGTTTTGATTATGAAGTCTGTTTTTTTTTTGATACAATGAATTGTTTGTGTATAGATCAGTTAAATGGAATCATGTTGGATTAGTTGTGTTGTATCAGTGGCTTGTGACATGGGTTTGCTTATTAGACATCCCAGTCAGTCTAGCTGACTTACCTGACTCAAGTTGTCTGACTGAGTTGAGTTAACTCAGTAAATCAGATTCAACTCAGTGAATTGAATTGTTTGACCTTGAATCCCTGGAATTTGACCTTGACTATTGACTTGACCTTAGACCTTGACCGTCAGTTGGCCAAATGGACTGTTAGTGACCGTTTGTTGACCATATGGACTGGGCCTGTTTAGGAGAATTGGGCTTAGGACTAGTTTTCTTATAAGTAATGAATTGGACCTTTGTGGTCCGAATTAGACTTTGGTTCCTTCTACAAAGTTGTAGATGTTCATAAGACTTAGATAATGAACTATAGAGACAATATAATTGGATTAGTAAACTCTTAGTTATACTAAAGATAGAGAATAGATACCATAATGGGCTTAGAACCATTAGATAGAATTGTATAATTCTTCTATGAGCCTTTTGGCTAAACTCTTAGAGTGCTTGTGTGATTATCATTTAGATTCTATTAACAACGATCGATTCAAGAATGGACCAGTGGATCTTGGATCTCGAGGTAGGCATGGCTGGTCATCAAAAAGGTGTGGGAATTCATTTAACAGTTTTGTAATCATTATTATTTCTTTTATGAAAGTCTTTATTTAATAAACTCATGCATTGTCTATTCATTTATTTCATGCTTTGTTTATCTTTATGATTTTCTTTGGGAAATGAGAATTTCCATCTGTGGTATATTGGATACTGCTCCTTCAGAATTTATGGCTAGGGCGATACACCGCAATATTAATAATAGGTGTGGAATTGGCATCAATATTACGGGTGTGTATACCAATCACCCTGAGACTAACTTGTCTTTACTTTCGGTGTGTAAATGTCACCACATAAATTATAAGGTGTGTAAATGTCACCGAGAAATCTAAAGGAGGAGTTTAGGTCCATATACATGATTGATTATTTAAAGTGGTTTTGCTATCTTCGATGTTTGGGAAAACATGTAATGTTTTCCAAATATTTTCCAAATCTGCATATGATTACTTAGAAGTTAAATGTTAATTATTCCCCATTTCGGTTTGTGTGTGGAGACGTAGTTGCGCGGCGAGATTACGAGAAGTTAACTTCGTTATTTGATTATACTTTGTTATGTTTATTTTGTTGTATATTCTTTTGTAAACCAAATGATTATTACTTTATATATATCATTGGAGAGGAGTTCTTGTATATACATTCTGAGCGGGGTTAGTTTTGGGTTAAGTTTTGTATCGCATTTCTTAATTGAATGCTTAAGTGCATGTTTTAGATTTTAGTGCCTCTTTATTTAGTTAATTCTTTGGATTAGTCAGCTGTTAGCTTAGGGGGCGCTACAGTACTATTCACTTGCACATTAAATCTTCCTTTTAAATTAAGGTTAGTGCAATATATATCACAAATTTGATATTAAATATGTACCTTATGCACTCCAATCTCTGATCCTATAGTCAGAGCATCCCTGTGATTTCCCAGGGTAAACGCAGACATGCACATATGTTTTACACCACGTACTAAACACGTTAGACAGAAACTATATCCTCAAAATTTCTTTTGGTTACCTACTGATCTTTTAGACCACGTCAACCACATATTAGTTTCCTGTCAAATCTTAAACATCATAGTTTTATTAGTGGATGTAAAACATGTAATAAAGGCATTCTATAATATGTGCATCATTCACTAATATGTGTATCAAGTACACTTCATATTTTCCAAACCTTATAGTTTGTCCCTTATCTGATTAACCTTTTAAGATACTACCAAAACGTCCACTTAATGATACACAGTTACACCCAATTAACGCATAGGTAATGTGATTTTACTAAATTGTAAAAACAAGCCAAAGTAATCTCTGTATTACTTCTTTCTCTAGACCATCGTTGCCTGAAATAGACCATAATCACATATCTCTGCTAATGTCCAGAACCCATTTTACACGAGTTTATGAAGTGTTAAAATTAGTCAAATTTCCGACTTCAACAATAGACTCCCAAACTGACTTTCATCTCTTCTTCAAAATTACAATGAGAGTCAAAACAAGGTTTTCTAGGGGAAATTTCTAGGTTCCTCTTTTAAGATCGATATCATGTTCTCTAAATATTTTGAACTGAAAGTTGCTAACTCCAAAACCTCTCATAGATGAGGTGTACCAATTAAAAGATAATAGATCTTATCCCCCACATTTAAATACTTCTCTTAAAAATTATTTAAGACTTAGCTCTTGCTTTGCGTAAGTGCAAGTCGGCAAAAAGTACAACATAATATCATGATAACATGATGGTCGTTCATCCCCTGTAGTTCATATTCTCATCACAATTTAGAATTATTAAAAAGGTGTACAACCTAAATTGTTTTCAATCACATACAAGACCTGTATTGAGACTATCAACCTTAAGTTATCAATTCTTACTACAAGAATAGATTTACACAATCTCAAAACAAACATGCAATCAAAGACATCTCTTTAGATGGAAGATGGTACCTGAAACGAGTTTCACTGTACCTTTACATGGTTATTGAAAGGAATGAACTGCATATTAACTTACTCATATCATCGAGCTCCGATTGCATGATTTTGTTGATGGAGAATGCACTTTGATTTGCATAATCTAGTGTTCCTCGGTTACCGCATCCACCGTCTCATCTTATCATATGTAGATTATTTACCTGACTAACTTATACTTATAACCAAGGTTAGTGATAAAGATTAGTCAATATCAAGAATATGCTACAATATCACAAAAGACCTCACACCTTAAGGTAGATCTTGAACAACAACATTTCAATTGTCTACTACCTGTAAGCTGCAAACATTGGATATGTAAGTTAACAAACCATTAACATGATAATGATTAGTATTAACATATATAGGCTCTTCAACATGGGTTGAGCACCATATGCAAAAATACTTTTTTAGTACGGATTTGGGAAAGGTTAATCTTGTCCCGCAACAAGTCCAACTTCATAGTGAGGGGGCATCATATACTCCACCAAGGATGATGCCACGCCAGGATGTAAGATTCCAGGTGCTTGGGGCTGATGTTGGTAATGAATTTCAGAATGTTGTTGTTTCTCATCATCTCCACTGTCATCAGAATGAGATGACTAATCACGGCTCGAAGAAGTCATGATTCTATATACACCAGCAAGGTCCAATCAAACAAAATAACTCTGGATAGAGAACCAAAACCCTGGTTAATCTTATCATCGTAACAGAACTTCCAATCTTAAAACTGTTCACCGATACCGCATTAACCTAGAGTGGGGAATAGAAGGAAATATGGGGGAACCAATTATCTATATCTTCTCCAAGTGTATTATTCTTCTTCTTTTTATATCACTTCAGGAAATACTTTGTGTTAACTGTAATCCAGTTAACTATCTCCGGTTCATCCCTACATTTCTTAACATAAAATTCCCACATCAAGCACGAGTGAGGAGAGTACCCTTCTGATGATAAACTGAAACAGAATCGTACCCCACATGCATTCAACCTCACAAAATTTATCGTCCTCAACCCGTGTTGCATTTCCATAATGACGAACACTGTGGAACCATTTGACCCTATGATTGTCTTCTATGTAAGACTCCAAAATAAAACGTTCAAAACGTTCTTCTAGATCCGAATTATTATATACTGATGTCTGTCTATGCGTTATACCGACATGTAAACTCTCCCAATTTCAGATTAATAATTACCTCTGGTATCTACTGATTGGAGTACATATTATTTTACTTGTTGATTCATTCGATTAAGGCAGTTGAATGACCACAGGTTTGTACTTTATTAGACTCATCCAAATGAAAGGAACACAAGGACCTACTCTTAGCGCAAACACCAATTTTTCCAGTATTCACTTTCCAGCGTATCAAGTCGAAACATCGATACCCTCGTGTATATACTGGATCAAACGATAGCTTTGATTATGTCATCTCTTTCTCCCAAGTATCAAGTCAAACAGTACCCTCCTTGCGCAAAGGCCAATGAAAGTTGATATGCTTGTGAATGTACCAGACACGCGATATCTTTCAGCTGACCACAAGAATCAAACACCAGTAAATCAAAATTTAAAACGAAAGAAACATCTCAGATTAACTAAATTATTTAGTAATCCACATAGAGAGTTCAAAGACCAATCAGAAATTCGGCTCACGAGCTTTACTCTCCGAAGCCAATAAGAAACGCAATTTTTTCAAAGGAAAAACATTGTGTCCTACCGATTTTTTCAATTTCTCAAAGGCAAGATATCAAACCGTAGATATACAGGATAAAAAGTTTTAGTTTTCACTTCATCAATACACACTTTTGAGATAATTATCGAAACAAGGATTCGGAAGATGCTTTATATCTATCAAAATTCCCATCAATGATTAGGTGCTAATTAACCACTACATATATAGATACGTGGTGAGGATCTTTTCTTCATAGGGTTTAAAAAATCCAAAACTCCACTTTACTGGTCTAGTTATTAAACCCAATTCAACAATTTAATTGTTATTCTGAAAGAAGGCTCTTGTCTAAAGATTGTTAGGGAATAACAATTAAAATTGATCAAACAACTAAATAATATAAGAGGCACTTATCTGATTTTTTGTGTTTTCTCCTTAGTCAACCGTTGATGTCTTGAACATCCTGCTAAACACCATAGAAATAAGAAACTGGTAATGGTGGATTGAGGCGCATGTCCAACATGTTGTTCTTAAGAAAAGAACCCTGCTACACTCCAAAAAGGATGATGCTATAGCCCTACTAGACATTTTCCTCCAAGTTACAACAATCTCAATAAAGTTTGAAGAGGACACTCAAATCTTATTCTATCTAGAACTTGGCAGCGGAAAACACATGAAACGTACTTAAACCCTCGTACCAAAACATATAAAACGAAGAAGAAGTACTTTCTCTAATGGACGCAAAAGAGGTTCGTCTTTCTCCAGAACACTAGTGCAATTCCAAGATATATATATAAGGTAAATTTATTTCCTGAAAAAATTAAGAGATAAATTTGTAAGGTGTTTTATTATTTTGAAGAACCGTTTTATTATAAATTTCATTCACTTAAAAACTTATTTTTCCAACAATAACTTCAGCATTTGGCTAGGAATTACGGTGTTGAATAATATCTCTGTGGGATATTATCTCAAATATTGTTCTTCGATGGTTTGATAGTTAATAGAAGCATTGATTTTCACCCAAAAAAAATAAAAGTTGAAGTCTCCTTAAGTTCATTTTTGAAGTGTAAATAGCTACGTCATAGTTGAAGCAGTCCTAAAGTTACTTTTTAGTTCAATAATAGATGCAATTATATGGTTCAAGACTGTCGACAGCTCGACCGAAAAATGATCGAGCCCTGCTAGAGATCAAATCCCCAATATATTTATGGCAACGACACCTTCACGACTAACAATGTAGATGATAAAAAGCTAACATTTTTGTTGGAGAGAGAACAAAAACGAATTCGAGTAGAGCAAAAACCGTAGCCAACTCACTAAATAAATCCGGTTATTAATATATTTATGAATCGGACTAAATTACCCTTTTCTCCAAACAAAATTTTCACATGCTCGTCCAGTTATCTTTTTTGATCAAAGAGGAAGAATTTATTAGAAGAATAGAGAATTTACAGTGAATCTACCAGAGGTAGAAAAAAACAGGAAAAAAAACTACTTTACAAATGGAAAATCATATCCCAGTTAGAGACTGAATAAGCTAAGTTTAAATGTATATGAGATCCTCTTGCAGTAGCCCATGAAAGAACCATAGTTTTTGCATCATTGCACAAATCACTGTCTACCTTATAATCGTAATTATTCTCAAAGATTCGACAATTGCATTCTATCCATAAAGACCATATGATGGCAGGTGGAATCATATTCCATATAAGTCTTCCGTGAGCTGATAGGTTGGGATGAGACCAACAAAGAGCGAGATCTTTAAAAGTCTGCGGGAAGACCCAAGACCAATTTTTGGTAAACATCAGTGCATTCCAGACTTTCTGTGCAATCTTGCAATGCAGGAAAAGATGATCATGTGATTTTTCGACGTTACCACAGAGAGCACATGAGTTATAGAGATGTATCCCTTTCTGATCCAACATATCGATGGTATTAAGCTTATTGTGAACTAAGCACTACATCAGGAAAGTGATTTTAGGTGGAACAGCTGAATTCCAGACGAAAGAAGCTGGGAAGTTATCTATTCCTTCAGCAGCAGTCAATTTAGAGTAAAGAGACTTTACTGTGAAGATCCTTGAATTATCAAACCATCGTCTAGTGTCTAACAAGTCATCAAGAGGAGGAGGAGAGCTACCAATTACATCTAACAAATTTTCCAATTGATCTGCTTCTTCATCATTGAGTAAACGTTTAAATTCAAAATTCCAGTTCCCATTTTCAGTAATCATATCTGCAAGTCTTGAACTCTTGTTTCTTACCAGCTTGTAGAGAGTACGAAAGGAGTGAGAAAGGATGGCAGTTCCTTTCCAACAATCAAACCAGAATGAAATCTGATTACCCGAGTGAATATTTATAACTGAATTAGAGCTAACTAGGGAGTTGGTATCTGCAATGTTTCTCCAACAAGAAATACCATAAGTATCTTCTACTTTATCTGGAACCCAATAATACTTACTATCACCATGCTTATCTGCAATAATATGACGCCAAAGATGTGATTTCTCATACCCAAATCTCCAACACCATTTAGCCAATAAGCATTGATTCATAATGGAAAGATTTAAGATTCCCAGACCACCCCTTACTTTAGAATCTTGCACCAACTCCCAGTTAATGAGATGTGAGGTCTTAGAACTATTTCCGTGCTCCCACAAGAAATCTCTCATTTTCTTTTCCAATTGCTTAATGACTGACATTGGTGCTTTGAATAATGAGAAGTAGTAAAGAGGAAGAGAAGATAAGATACATTTCAATAAAGCCAACTTACCACCTTTTGAAAGTGTACATTGTCTCATAGTTGATAACCTGAAATCAAACTTCTCAATAATTGGATCCCATATTGATTTTGAATTTGATTTCGCTCCAAGTGGCATCCCCAAGTACTTAAAAGGAAGCTTATCTGTTGCACAACCAAATTCTTCAGCCCAAGTATTTAGAGCTGGTATATCTCCAATAGCTACAATTCTAGTTTTAGAGGTATTAACTTTCAAACCATATATATATTCAAAGCACTGTAATGCAGAGAATAAGTTATATAACTCTTCTTTGCTATCATCCAAAAAGAAAATAGTATCATCTGCATAATGTAAATGATTGACCACAATACTTGTAGAAGAAACAGAAAAACCAGAAAATAAGTGTAACTGAGACGCTCTGTCAAAATACCTGGAAAAACCTTCCATAGAAATGTTGAAAAGTATTGTGGAAAGAGGACAACCTTGTCTAATACCTCTGCTACTTTTGAAGAACCCAAATGGAGAACCATTAATGAGAACGGAGAAAGAAGAAGTAGAATAACAAAACCTCATCCACCTGCACCATTTAGTACTGAAGCCAATTTTCCTCATAACAAATTCGAGATAGCTCCAGTTAATTCTATCAAATGCCTTTTCGAGATCAATTTTGCAAATAATACCAGATTTGTTAGCTCTGATTCTTGAATCCACCAGCTCATTGGCAATTAAAACACCATCAACAATCTGTCTTCCTTCAATGTAAGCACTTTGCACAGGTGAGATTAACTTGGACATTACTAATTTCAATCTTGAGGAAAGTACCTTAGAAATAATCTTGTAGACACTAGTTAGAAGGCAAATAGGTCTACAATCTCTTATAGTTTCAATATGATCCTTCTTTAGTACAAGAGTGATGAAAGTGGAGTTATGTCTGCTATCAATACAACCTGAATTGCAAAATTCCTCAACAGTATTCATAATATCATCCTTTAAGAACTTACACCATTTAGAGAAAAACATGTTGGGTTTGGTCACTCCTTATGGTCCAACAATTTCGGTGTCCCCTTAACCAATGGGAGGAGCTAACTAGCAGCAGCCTAGTTAGGAATGTTTTACCTAGTTCCCATATTCAACATCCACACATATATACATACAATGGTGATACAAAACCGTATTGTTGAGAATCACCACTAGATAATATTATAAATGAAAGGATTCTTCAATTGATACAAATGTACACAAGTAAACTTATTAAACCTAAAATTTTGTAGTGACATACAATAATCGATCTATGTTGATGTTTATAAATGAATGGGTAACCTAGTTTGTGTCAACTGTGAGCATTGAAAAAAAGGAAAGAAAGACTAAAATATCACGGAAGTATCACGAGACTCCGCGCTCAACCAATTTTCTCAGTTAAAGATTGGTACTTCTAAAATATCACAGTACATCTTTTTGGCTTAAGCTCAAATACCTGCATAATAACCAATTTGATGTTTCGATTCAGGTCGTAAACAAAAGACTAAACCCTAGATTTTGTAAAATCTGAGATACAAGTCATAACCATGTAAAGCAAATATCAACAAAATCTGCTATAAGTGAACTAAATGGAGATGTATGTAGAAGCAAATCCAAACAAAATATTTAAGAGAACATCATGTGAGAGGGCAAAGAGAACTCTTTCTTCCACTACTCGACTATAAGTATTAATCGGTATTAAAAGAATCGGGGGAAAAGAGAGAGAGGGGAACATACACAAAACAAGTAACAAGACACAACAAAACGGTAAGTATAAACTCTACTTAACTCTACCTTTTCTCAATTGCTCAATCTCCTCACGATTTTTTCTCTCTGCCTCCTCGTTTCTTCGCTTCCTCCGTTCTCGATCCTCTTCCTTTTCATCAAGTTCCTTAAACTCTTTGGTACCGCCATAACTTTCACTATTAAACCACCCCTACCTTGTACTCTTCTTCCAATCACCAATCAGAAAAAGCCGATCGGTCATGTGCTCCTTGAACATCAAGCGCTAGTAACCCCATGTCATCTTGCACATTTCATAAAAATACACCCTTCCAGCTCATTAACACTGGAACCAGGATTATTTATCCATTTGAGGTATGGACCATCATCATCACAATCAATATTTACATCATGGGAAATAATTGACCGGTTGACATATTCGACACATGACGTAACTAGATAGATGGATAGATAGATGATAGATAGATAGATGTGGCATAATAGTAGAAAGTATTAGTATAGTAGCCAAAAAGGTAGATACTACTCTTTATAATACTACTTTTAGGTTATTATACTATTATCCATCTCTTTGGCTAGGTATTGTTGCGGAACATTCATTTCACCCACGATTCCTACTACCCCCACTTGTGATATAACACTATTAATAAATAAAAATTAATACATTCTGATAAGATCCTTTAATTATTCTTTTTAGATGACCACACCTAAAGTAACTATGTATTGCATTTGTGCATTTTAAGGATCTGGTCCTCCACTTGAAAAAGAAAGAGATAAAGGTCCATCAAATTTACCTACTCCTAATACTTTACTTAACAACCGAAAGGAAGGTTTGTTTCAAGGCTGTTATACGATATATATTATCAAAGAGATTGGTTCGTCAATAACTATGTAAGAGAAGGGGACATCACAAACACAGCCATTTTTCTTCTTGACTTCCCAACACTTACGAGGCCCTTTCTTTCCGAGCCTCGTATAGGAAAAATGAGGAAACACCTTTTGCCGCCATGTCTTCAGCTTGAAGCTATTCAACCTAAAGCCCACATGATGACATCCTCGTTCTCACATCATTGCACGACAATGGGGCACCCATGACCTCAAGGTTCTGCCCGGATGTGTTAAGCTTTCTCATTGCTATCCTATATACCGCATCGGGATTTATGGTGAATCTTGAACGCACATACTGAACCCTATAGTCAACGAGAAAAAAAAAATTAATCATTCTACAAAAGATATCAAAACAAATGCTTACAAGGAAAAAAAACATACATGGAATTAAATCAAAAAAATGAGAAAGCGTGGCAAATCATCATTTTATGTCTTCAACCTAACCAGAGTCCACCTAGTTATATATGCCTTTGGGTTTGGTTATATTCTACGATTAGCACATTAACATGTATTCATTGAATCCTACTCCTTTGTTGAGTCCATGACCTCTTATTCAACTCGGGATGGTACCGGTATACTCTAGTAGGATTTTATTGAAGACTGTCGAGTTCCATCTCTCTAGATATTTGTATATTAGATGATGCTACGGTATGAATCACGTATATATTCAACCTACCAACACAAGGTTTGCAAGCAAGACTCGAGATAAAACAACACCCTAAAAGGACAATAGAACTAGCATTTACTTAATTAGACTAGCATCTACATATTTGCCCACAAAGTGAAACCTTTAAATGTTGTGGCGGCGCGTGAATGTCCCGCATTTTACCGAAGATCAGCATGATCAGGTCTCTTTTAGCTCCGTCTCAATATCACATTTGAATAACAAGCGGTTGGTCGATTTTATAATTACTAAAAATAACGACCATGATAAAAAATAAAAAGATAGAAATTCTTTAAAAAAATAAATCAAGAATTTAGATGCCCTTTTGAACAATAGTAGTTTTAAAATTTTCAAATTCTATTCGCTTATCTTTAAGCCATTGAAACTCATAGTTCATTATTACAACATGTATGACCGAGAAATATGGCGACACATAATAACAAATATTTATAAGCATAGTGGATAACCCTACAAAAACGTGGTATGACCCGCCGACCATTATCAATTTGAAACCAAAAGTGAATGAGGTTTAAAGATTATCTTAAGGTTTATAAATAAGCGAACAAGGAGTCTTTATGAATGCATATAAGGAAGTTAGGTCATACCTAAATGGACGGGGCCTACCGGATTATTTTTTCGCTCATCCATATGGTCAAACGAGTCAGCTAGATATAGTCCTTCTTCGCCGAAGAACCTACGAAAGAAGTACAATATATATATATGACACAAATCGGGTTTCAATGTACCTATGTATGTTATTAGGTTCAAATTAAAGACTCACTATAGCCGTTGAACATTCAAAACTCACTCCGACCAATTGTAGGTTGCATTTTCACCTCTGAATCTACCAGAAAGAGGTGACTTGAACTTTTCAATGTCCAACTGATCCACTATTATCCTTCCTTCGAATCTTTGTAAGGTCGTAGATACCTTTCAACTTTTTATTCTTCAAATAGAGCATCACTTGGGGGCACCTTTCACAAATATCCGTAATGACATCTTGGAATTGTTTAACGTTAATTTACTGAATTATCTTTGTCCGTTTAATGAATATCACCGCTATGTCTTCTAAGAATCGAAAGCAATAACAAAAGAACATAATTAGTTGATATAAAAAGAGTGAATATACACCTTGTGAATTAAAATAATGTACATTATTGATAGTACATAATTAATTTGCAATATTCATAACGGTAAAATGGAAATAGGCTAAAAGGTAGCATAATACCATGATTCTTTGCTGATTAATAAATGCACAATCACCAAGGGCATAAATGCAATCACTTCCCTGGACTCGTAGCCACTCATCAGTTGCTAAAACACGTCTGGTAGTCTGAGATAAGTATGTCCATTAGTTCTGAATCGAAGATACATTGAGGAAATATTATATACCTGACCGATCTATTTCATGAATTCAGAAATGAAACGTCGGGTTCCAATATCAGTTAACCAGACAACCATTCCGTAAGGTACTGAAGATACCACTCCACTTGACCTTTCTTTTGTACGAATGGCATTACTAGTTACTTCGACGACCATAGACCCCGTCTTCAGATCAATACCATCTCTCGAACTAGCTTTTCAAAAGCAGTGATTCTCTTGTAAAATCCAGACCTGGACATAAGTAACATTTGGGTGCTGGGCTCAAGGTAATATTCATAGCAGCTCACCTGTGCCTTGTGCCATATATAACCTGCAGCAAATGTTTACATGCATATATACGTAAACCCTTGTGCCTAGAAAAGTTCATAAAAAGGACTCAGAGCTAGAAAAGAACGTAGAGGTGATAAATTCAAAATCCATAAATGAAACCTCTGCGAAACTAGGAAAGAGGCATTATGTCAATACCTAATCAAGAGGAAGCATTATTTTAAGAAACACCTTCCAAATAACATACGCACAGACCCCAAGTCCAAAATGAATGAAATCGCCCCTTCTAAAACCTATATGATTTGCTCACAACTTGATGTTTACACCCATCTGCAGCATCTAGACCATGTAGTTGATGAATCACTATTATCATCGCTGAAAAAGGCGATTGAAACAATCATCAAAAGAAAAAAGATACTTTCTATCATAATGAGAAACATTAAATAACAATGAGAGGCATGAGAAACAAAATTACCAAGGATATTGTTCATTATCCACCTCAGACAAAAAATTATAATATACTAAAAAAAAAATTGGATATTGCTTCCAAATATAATCATGCCAAGTTGATGAGCACATGCTAGATATAATCCAAAAGTTTTCTTTGAATCTATATAACTTGGTAACATGCACATGGGACGCGGTGCGAAATGTAGGCAAAGCCGATTAAGCTAAGGCTTAGGCGAAATTGATAATTTAATGTGACAGATAGCATCTTCTACAAAAAAAAATGAATTACACCCAAACTGATCTACACCTTTACTTCGAATTATCAATAGGGAGAGATGTACCAAGTAACCAAAACATAAGTTCTTTACACTAACTACACAAATTTTAAAATTGAACATTGTATTTCTATTGAGCATTTCCACCAACAGTTGATATGTTCACAAATTAGATAGACCAGTAAACTGAATTTAGCACAACACCTAAAATGAACTTCATGTATATCATTAGATTGCTGAGACTGGTCACACTAGGTGGTAACATTTGGAGGTGCGACATGGTGATTTCCGCATCTTGAATAAATGGGTTTTCCGAAACGAAATAAAGTAAATACTTGTTCAAACCATTGAGATGACAAATCAGAGAAGCGTACAAGTAAATGGAGAAAATTAAACTAAGCAACTACTCTTCCTAACTACAGAACTTTCCATTTTGAAATTCATCCTTAAAGCTACAAGAATCTTGCACTCTAAATTCAAACAAATTATAAGCATTCACCATAACTAATGGCAACAACAAAGACGCATGAATCAAGTATTAACAAGATTAATGGAGTAGCAACGAAAAAGAATCACCACAAGGACTATTTATCATGTTAGTAAACACCCGAATCTCGAGAATGCGATTATCATCCAAAATCAAAACAACTTCTCAAAAACAATATTAAAGTACAATCAAAATCATTTCAATACTAGTTCACAAAAATAGTAATCATATAACTACAACAAACCATAAAATAGAAATTAAACCCTAAACCGAAAATATATCAAACCCCTAAAGCGAATTTAACATAAAACAATAAATTAAACTTATACCTTCTATGTTCTTGAGTTATTCAGAGTTCTTTGTTCAAAGTAGTTCAACTTTTCAACCTTGACAAACCTAAAATGGAAAAAATAAAATCATGTTAGATTCACATATGAAGCCTTTAAATCGAAAGAAAGAAGAAATCGAAAAACTAAAATCGGAAACAACGATTTAGATGAAACCCTAAAATCGATAAACCGAAATTGAAAAACTAAAATAGAAAAAAGATCGAGAGATGAACCCGAAAATCGATAACTAAAATGAAAAAAAGAAAATAAAAAAATAGATTCATAGATGAATCACGAAATCAAATTCCCTAAGATCGTGAAACCTAGAATCGATTAACTGAAATCGAAAAACTAATCTACCGGTAAATACTTACGAGATCGAGATAAGACCTGCAACCGAAGATCAATTTTAGGTTGAAGATCGCAATGAATCTTTAGTTGATATCAAGGGAGAAAATATCTTGAGGAGCAAAAAAAGAGGGTGATGAAAAATGAAAATGGCTGAGAAAATTCTAAGTATAATGCTAGATAAGGTCAATTTTGGGTGGAAAAATAAAGAAGAGGAATGACCAAACTTTGACTTGGCGTAAAAAACGTCAAAGTGTTCCCAATCACACGCCTCTTCGCATGCATGAACACCTTGGTGTTGCTATTCGCAACGAAGAAAAATGGCCGTCGCTACATTCGAAGCAAATACGCCGTTATGAAAATATAGTGGCGAAATTAGCAACGTAAATTTAGCAGCGGCTCTAGTGGGCGTTGCTACTCGGGTTGCTATATCCTTAAAATGGTGTAGTCTTTGTATTGCCTTACAAACCTCATCTTCTGTGGAATAGCCTCAAGAATATGTGGATTCAACTCCATTTATACTATCAAACTCAATGCCCCCAAGTCCGCCGGGTCTCGATAATTTCTTCCTCGCAAATAACTCCTTATAGAAGTTAACAATATGATCTCAGAAACCGCTCCTATCCTACACTAATTCATTGCCAATGTACAATCAGATGATTCGTTGAACCTTCTTCTAGTGGTGGCCTGATTAATGAAAAAAGAAGATTTTTATCTCCCTCTTGTAACCATTTCTGTGTCAGACTTAATTTTCCTAAGTAGGTCTTTTCCATTTTATAACTTTTTCAAATTCAAATTTATGTGTCTCGTTCTTTTCGTAGCTTTTTCTTATGGTAGGATATATCTTCAAGAAACTTCGTTTATGTCCCGGATTTCCACAAGATAAGATTGAGCTTAGTGTTGACATGACCAAAACGCACTTATTCCATACCTTTAGACCCTTGTTGCTTTGATTTCAACCATAAGATAGAAACGGAGTACCTGTAGTAAAGACTGGCCACCACTATTTCTAACAAAAGAAGAAAACCATTCTCCATAAACCACATTATTTCAAACCTAAATAGGCTAGGACCCCAGGAAGGATCAGAAGTATTTAGGAGTAAGGGAATGTGATCTGAGGTGGGTCTGGATTTTGCATTTTGGGAAACAAAGGGGTAGTGAGATCTGAAGAATGAGAAATAAGGGAATCATCTAATCTACACATGACAAAGGTTTTCTTGTCCATTTGACCAAGTGAATCTAGCACCTTTATAGGTAAATCCATAGATCATGGTGTAATATGAACTTAAATTGTTTTATGCTTCTTGAAAGTCTCGTACAATTTTTCTTCTCAAAGACAAGTCTTCATAAAGGTTGGAAATCTCCACCTATACACCAAGGTAGATTCCAATAACTACAAACATTATCCAGTTCAACCCAAAATCAACTCTATCATCAGATTATTAGGTCCATACACATTTGTAAGAACCTATTCTAAAACCATTTGATTTATTGATGCAAGAGATGGATGATGGATAGAGTATAATCACCAAACTTCAAGAGTCTCGTAACTGTGTGGAACGCTTCTGAGCTAGATGATGTT